>JALPQD010000083.1:6641900-7164740 GCA_023101885.1 Typhlomys cinereus | reverse complement strand
GGACGTGTCCAGAAAGCATCTGCTTTCCTGTCCGATCATGAGCTACTCTGGAACTTCTGGTCGGGGACCTTTCCTATCAAAGCACCCTCGGTTCTCACCTTCCTGATCTTATTTCATCAGAAAAGCTGTTTCCCTGCTGATGTCATGCTCCTGTCAGACACTCAGCCAATCAGGTCCTAGATCGGGCCCTGCAGTGGCTAACTGCTGAGAAGTCAAGGAGTCTGTAGATGCGGGGGCAGAGAGCTTGTTAAGAAAAAAAAAGAAAGAGGGGGGGGGACGAGAGAGGAAGAGAGAAAGAGAAGAAAAAAGAAAGAAAGAAAGAAACGAAAGAAAGAAAGAAAGAAAGAAAGAAAGAAAAAAGACAAAGAAAGAGAAAAGAGAAGAAAGAAAAGAAAGAAAAAGAAAGAAAGAGAAAGAAAGAAAGAAGAAAAAAAAAGAAAAGAAAGAAAGAAGAAAAGAAAGAAAGAAAGAAAAGAAAGAAAGAAAGAAAGAAAGAATTTGAATTGGAGGAAATGCTTACCAACCTCTTTCTTATTCTTGCAAATAGCTTAGTGAACTCCCATGGGGACCCAGCTGAGTGACAGGGGAAGGAAGCTAACTCTGGAGGCTGAAATCAGTGTCATAGTGGGGATGGGGAGAGGCTCTGTGGGAAACGGTGCTTGCAGCAACACAGTAGAAGGAGACAGAGAGAGCTACAAGTTAAACTCTGACCTCTGCACACATGCTGTGGCTCGTGTTCCCATCCCAACATGCATAAATAAAGGAGAAATTAGAATAAAGCTCCCTCCCTGCGCTGGTCCCTGAATCATGACTCACTGTCCTAGGTTGAAGCTGTAATTCCCAATATGATCTGGCGATGGGGCTGTTGAGAGTTAAGCAGGACTATAGTGGAGCAACAGGGTGAGACGGGGTCTTCATAAGCCTGCAAAAGTCTCTTTCTTCACTTTTCGAGAACATGGAAAGAAGACAACCACTTGTCAGTCTCCAATCAGTCCACATCCAGTTTCCAGTCAGCACACCTTTTGTCTTGGGCTTTCCAGCCAGTGGCATTTGAAGAACAAATTCCTGTTCTTTAAACCAGGAATCCATTGTATTTTGTTTCATCCATCCAAGGCAATACAAGTGAAGACCACCCTCTGCCTCACAGTTCTTATTATGGTATCATTTTAAAAGATGGCTTCCTTTGGTTGGCCTTGCTATAACACACTCACACACACACACACACACACAGGCATCACATGCACAATACGCACATGCATGCTTACATACACAGTTGCATATATAGACATATACACATACATATGTGCATACATAGAAATAGACATACATGTGCACGTGTACACTTACATAAACATATACATATACATGCATACTTGCATACATAGACATACACACATAGACACATGCACACTTGCATACGTACACATATATCCATACACACATGCAACTTAAAAGGCATATTTCCAGATGAAGGATACCTTGCTTTTCTGACAGCTTTCAGTAATTAGCCTTGAAGAAACGTCATACTTCGGTAGAGTTCACCTGAGAAGAAATGACTACATGTGCAACGGAACATCGTTTGAAAATTTTCCTTTCAGTATATAAATTTAGCTAAGAATCAAAGTTGCAAATGAAAGGTACTAATGCAGTCCTGCAGTGCACCGGAGTTTAGGCCTGAGACAGTCTGACTTACCTTCTTCACTGTGAAAGGCAGCACAGAGCTCCAGCCGAGTTCACCTGGAACAAGACAGGGACTAAGAGAAGGACCAATCACAAGAGCCTGGTGTCTCTCATCAAGAAAATGTGCTTTCAGGGCCGTTCTCAGGAACCACGTCTAAGCTCTGAGAGACTCCACACTGTGATGCGTACCACGCAGACATCTCAGAGTGAATGTTAAAGACAGAAACAGAGCTCCCGGGCTGGAGTTTAAATCCATGAATTGTCTCGTCCTGCACTCGTTGGTTGGAAGCATTGAAGCAATTTGAGGGAGGAGGTAGTGTCCACCCTCTCACGGAATCCTTTCCTCTGAGGCCCCACAGATCTCATGCTTACACGATGTGGGGTGAAAGGAGGGAAAGAACCTCCAAGAAAACACAAGATCAACTAATCCAACCAAAGAGCCACCTGTTAAAATTCACATAAAATCATCCAAACTAATAATGTGGTGAAACACACGTGCGTCTTCCCACTGCCACTGGGGAAATTCCTCCCGAGAAGATAGGCCTCCAGCACAGAAGGGACGTATCAGGAGAAGAATGCCACACTCCTGGGCCACTGAATGACAGACCCCGTCTACTATGACCACATACAGTTTTAGACAGTCAGTTGTTGACCTGACTCCCTCACAGGGTGGCAGCAGGCCGCATATCCTCAGAATCATACTTCTGCTACAGCTGTCACTTCATTCTACCTTGCGTGCGTTCTGTAGCACACAGACACAGACATCTCAGTAAAGACATCCTGGATTGACTATGGATTAAAAATATGTTCTAAAGCAAGTCCACTTGCACACGAGGCAAAGTCGGGGGCAGGATATCATCCATTGTGACTTGAGGTCTTGAAAGCATAGAAATTAAGCTAATTGTGTTTAAAGCTGGGCATGCAAGGGAAGATAACGAGATGGGTAAAGCTCATGATAGAGGCTGAGAGAAGAAGAAAACAGGGTTTAGATCTCAGGACAGGTGTTGTGATCAGCTGACGGACAAGACTTCCAGTGTTTACTAAGCCATGTTTGTGCAGGCCCCATACTGAAGAAGGATTTAGAGAGCTCTGTCTTAAGTACTTACATATTAATTATGTATTAAGATTAGCAATGTGCCCGTGGCTTAACTTTGCCACAGTGAAAGACTGTACTCAGTATATACAACCGTCAGGAAAACAGGTATCGAAAAAGATTCACAAACAACAGCACATGATTTGTATAGAATTAATGATGGAATTCACTTTGACATTTTTGGAAACCAGCAATAGAGGCTGAATTCTATGCTGAAAGGAGAAGGGGCCTCAGCTCTAGTATTTACTGTAAGTTTTCATTTCTAATTGATTTCCCCATACCAGTTGGGTAATTTTTTTTTATAAGTAGATAAGTAGTAGGCGGCATAAGTATCAAGTTCACATTCATTAGTCTTATCAACTGCATTTCCAAAGCCAATCTAATATCCTAGATTAAAAACTCAGTAATACACAGAGAGACACATCATTTCCTGTCACACAGCTAAGCAGCACATGGAATTTTGTAGTTTAATTTTGAATGTTTGAATATATGCAACACACGAGACTTTGATTGGGTCTGTGTGACATGAGTTTAGAACCTCCACATTTTCAGTTTTGTGGAGGGCAGCTAAATGTCCTGGCTTTGTGTCTCGTCGTACATGACAAGTATGGGGATCACGAAGACTTCTCCCTTCTCCCCTTCTCTGCAGCTGGGATGTGCATCCGCCATTAGATTTGAGTGTGTAGTTCACTGCTGTCCTTGGGTTGGATGGGTCACGGTGACCTGCTGTACCTTTTTACTTAACAGCCGCTTTGAACAATAAGCTACCGGTGTACTTGTTTCTGGACCGACTTGAGTTTTTGGCACAATATGAAAAGCATTTGGGAAGTGTAAGTAAAAGCCTTCCATTTCAAGAGAAATAATGGCCCTATTTGCCATGGAAACCGAAGGACTTCATGAAAATGCAGTTAACTGTTTTCTTTAGTGTGCCTAAAATTATCCTAAAAATAAGTTGTGCTTCTGACATCTGTTAGCCATGCGCCGGGAGAGCATCTCACAAGGTTTTGTCTCTCAGAGAAATGTGCCAGGCCTTCTGAATCCCTCATTTCACCTATTATTCCAAACGGATAGGGAAATGTAGATGCTGCGTGAGGTAGGGCACAGTAATGACTTCTAATTAAATTAAGTCTTTAGTAAACAGTGGGTAATAATTTGAACATAGCTTCAGAACACAGAATCTAGTTAAAAAGACTGAATGTAATTTCTTCAGAATTAGAGTAAACTCAGTTAAAATGGTTTCTTCTTTTCTATAGATTATTTCTGTCAGGATAAACAAAATAGTCTATGACTTAGTTGTGAGAATTTTAGCACACAATATGATGGGCTACAATAAAGAATCATGTCCTTGAATTGAATTTCCTTGTAAGGGGATCCGGAAGCCAACCCTTTAGTTTTGTTGACTTGGATAGAGGAGTAAGAGAAGTGTATGAGGCCAGGAACCTGTATACCAGGCCCAAGGCAAAGGGATCTGTTACTTGATTAAAGCTTAAACATCATCTGTGTAATGGAGGCCAAATGTCATTTGTCACCCCTAAGGTCAAGCTCACAAGCACACAAGGGAGGGGGCAGGACAAACACAGATCCCCCAAACCAAATGAGATGTGGCAGGATGACAAGACAAACTCCAGGCAGGTGAGGTATACATTTACATGCACCCATCCTCACTCACTCAGGAATAAAATAATAGACACGCCTGTGAAACGAGGCCACTGGCTAAAGGAAATATTCACAATTTAGTTTGTATTTGAGACTTTAGAAATAGGAAGTCTATTTAAAGTCAGGGGCCTGGTGGGCTTAAGGTTCTCCAGAGAGCACTGGCACAGAACAAATAGTCTAAGGTCAGAGGACAGGCAGAGAGCTGTTGGGACAGTGTGACCAGATGGGGGAGGGCAGAGGGGACTGGTGCTGAGACCCGTGGCTTGGAGAATGGAAGAGAGAGGAGGAGAAAAGTCCGTAATTCTGTTTTTGCCCAGTACCGTGCACCGAGTGTCTCTGTGTTTCAGGCACTTTGTTAATTGCTGGGAAGAGATGATTGTGGGTCCCTCGGATTATTGATGTCTCTGCAAGGGACAAAAGTGCCTACGCACCTCTCTCAGATCATTGGAAGAAAGAGGGGAAATTTCTTCCCCGAGTGTCGCTTGGAGAAGTAACACGGCATTTGCAAGGAACTGTGCAGAGTTTTGGCTCATCTTCTGCATTACCCATAACTCCGAGAGCCATTGCATGTAATTTATTGTCGAGGCCTGGAGGCTTATGAGAGAGAGGGATGTACGGTCTGGTTTCCAACTGCCTTGGGCGTCACGTGTGAACAGAGTCTCTGGTTGGTATGTGCGGTGACTCTCTGGAAACAGTAAAACAGAAAAGTAAGCAGCTTTCTAAAAAGTTATTGACCACTTCCATTGACAGGGATTCCAAAGGGCCCTTATTTTACAATGTAACTGACAATGTACATTACTAAAATGTCACACGTCATGCGTAATGGGGAACTTGCTGGTCCTAGTCCGGCTGCTGATGGCTGAGGAGCAGCGGGATAGCAGGTATGCATTTCAGGCACATGTCTATCCAGGTTAGTGTAATTATGAAGAGTGGGGCGGGACGTCGGGGGGCCTGGCTGTGATATTTGCAGATAACCCATTGTTGGGTCCTAGTGAGTTTTCCGGGTCCGCCAGGTTAATAATTATCTGGCGTACCAGAAACAGCATTTACAGATGGTGTATTACAGGAATGAGTATAAGATAATGCACCTAAATTTCAGTGCAATGAGAATCTACTTCATAATTAGGAAGAATAAGGAAAAGGAAGGAATATGGCTTAGCCGTAGTGTTTGTCAAAAAGCAAATACATCTTTGGTATTAATTGTTAGTCTGCTTTGTAATATGAAAATATAAAGGATTCTTATTTCGCTAGATAATTGGGCAGGAATACACATTCTAATCTGAAATGGTGTATTTTGGGACTGGTTAATTGTCCCTGTCTGTATCCTTCAAAGACGGCTATGTGCCTGCTGTTTACAACAGTGGATGCATTATGAACTACGAGAGCTTTAGGAATGGAGACACAGATCTGCCTCGCCCTTTTGGTTGTCCCAGACCCTCACCTGCCCCTTGTCCCTTCTCGTCCCTCCTTTATAAGCGCTTTCAGAAGACCAAGTAGCAGCATGTGCCATCAACCAGAGCCGTAACTGGGAGGGAAATCAATTCTTACAAATCAGGAATGAAATCTGCTTCTCCTTTCCATGCCTATATCTATATTATTTACACGAGTGTCATCAAGCACGTCTCTAAGAGGATCAGCAAGGCACAGGCTCAAGCAAGGGCTTCCCGGCATTTCTTGTTGGGCACACACCCATGTTTACTGTTTCTCCCACAGGCGTTCTGTTGCTACTGATATGGGGTGCATGTTTATGATGTATTTATGTACTCATCCAGGACAAGGGAAGGTGTGTTTATGCTTCTTAGCCCAGCCCTGTGCTTTATGAAACTCAAGATATCTCTCTTTAGCTATCTTAAATACTCTTTCAATTAGCCAATAAGGTTTGAGGAGAATGTAGGTGAACTTTTTTTTTTGAGTGTGTGTAGGTGTCTGTGTTTACTTGTATGTGTGAGTGTGTGGTGTGTGGGTGGGATATCGAAGAAGGCACTGTGTGTACCTGTGGAGGCCAAGGGGTGACTTTGGGAATCATTCTGGATGGCTCTACACCCTTATTGCTTTGCTTTGGGGGTTTCAAGGCTTTGCCAGAAGGGCAGGCTGCCACCATGTCCACGTGTTTCTTTTTTTTTTTTTTTAATGTGGGATGCAAGCTCAGGTCCTTCTACATGTGAGGCAAAAGTTTTAAACCCCTGAGCTCTCTCTCCAGTCCCCTCGGGTTTGAATTACCTTAATGCCTAGTCACACTACTTAAATCCACAGTGTTTGCACACGGCTCACGGAGTTTCACAGGTGCCCAGCTGGACTTGAGTTAAGTGCAACAACCTGCTCTGTTTTCACAGTTTCTTGAAGACTTGGCATCAGTTGCCTACATTTCGAGTGGTTGAGACCTCTGTTTCTCGTGTCTACATATTCAAAGCAGAAAGCAATGCTTCATGCATCAATTAGTGCTTTTGTGGCCCTTGATCAAACATAGATGTTCCTTAGGTCATGGCTTAGAACTGTTGCTCACAGCTGGTAACTGAATTTCTATCAGACAGTCTATTTTTCCAAGAAGTCTACTATTTAGCTGAATAGATTTATATATAAATCTATTGTATATTATATGATATATATGTATATAGATATATATATTTGAGATAGGTATTATATTAGAGAAATCATACCCTGAGCACCCTAAAACACCTTTTGCTTTTTTATATTCCATCACTTAAAAGTACATGCAGATTATAGTGAATTTATGATGTTTGTCACTCCTTATCTGCCAAATCCCATCTCCCGTCTTTTCCCCTTATAACTCGCCATCTTCCCTCCAGATTCTCTCCTGTTTTTGAGTCTTTCACTTGCATAGCCCACTATTGTTTCCATCTGGAACCTTTACTTATAAAGGCCACATTGTTATTACCAATAGTAAGCCTTCCAATCTTTAAAACTGAAGATGAGAGATGAGAGAGAGAAGAAGATGAGAAGAGACGAGAGGAGAGGAGAGAGAGAGGAGAGAGAGAACTAGTCCATTGAATAGATATCGCAATGAATTTTCTGCACAGTTTTAACAAAGAATATCATCCATTCGACATAGTATAACAGAAGAATACAATTCATGAAACTGAGCTCTGAAATATCCTGCTTTTGTGTTTGAATGAGGGAAAAATCCTTCCAGTTGTTGGAACAACACACTTTTATTTCCTATGACAAACTAATGAATGTGTCTACTTCCATAAGAAATGGCTTCTTTCATTGTTCAATGACAAGCAAACTTACTGAGTATGGTTGGTGTATCAAGTGGCATTTATTGGATGCACATACATCCTCAGTGTGCACTGCTCTTTGGAACTGGAAAGCATAAGTTGGCAATTCTTACAAGTTCATAACTTCAATAACACAAAGTAAGTGACGTTTGCATTTATGATTTTGGTGAATTAGCACTATAATAGGGATCAATCATAAAACAAACCTTAAAAGTGTGAGCCTAGGAAATGGGGTAATAGGAAGAGGATGGTTTTGATAAAGACAAGGGAGAAATAATAGAGTTTATCAGAGAGAGGTGTCAGAATACAATATATGCTATATGAAATTTTCAAAGAGCAACGTTTATATCAAAAATAAACAGAAAAGCAAAAGGAAATGTATAATACTTTTTTGAATTAAAATTTCTAGTTTGCAGTGGACAGGTGGCTTCTGGGTGGGAACACAGCAGAAGGAATTCCATCACAGTATGCACTGATCTTTCATGCCACGCCCCTTTGAAAGAAACAAGTGCAAGGCTCACACACCATGCGCCCCAGAGGAATTAGAGGTACATACTGAACAGGCTTAAGCAGTGATAGTTGAGCCACATATACCTTCAACATACAGAGTTAAAAACACAGGGTCTAAAGCCAAGAGCCTGCCCTCGGCTTCCTTAGAAAGCTAGTTTTCTGATGTATGGAAATTCTGCATTGACTGGCCAAGCACAGTCTGGACATTGGATAAATTATGCAAATGCCGTGTCTCATTTCCTCATCTTCAAGGGGAGCAAATGATTGCAACTAACACACAAAGGTTGGAGGACTTAACGAGGTGATAGGAGTCAAGCACGGAGTTGTGGGAATTCACATTCTGCATCTGTGCACTTCTGCTACCAAGATCAACATTTGCTAACTCGACTTGTTCTGCCACTGTCTCCCCAGCATGGGCAGATGGCAAGGGATGAGCAAAGGAGAGAATCATGTAGAATAGTGGGAGGCCCAGGGACGCCTCGGCCGCTGACTTAGATTTCTTGACTGGAAGATGTTACAGGCTAAGTAATGGTGCCAGTGTGCCAGAATCGTTGAAAGGAAGTTGATGGGCATCTTCTTAAAAGTTATTTATTTTGCCTACTTGACATTCAGGCACATTTTTTTCTATGGTGGAAAAAGATGAGCCTAGAACATAAAGTGTGTGGCCATAATGTCTCCATGCTTGCATGAAGGAGAGGAGCACTTTGATCCTAAACAACAAAATTAGACGGTGTGGGTGATGTTGTAGTTGCTGGGATTTTTGATATTGTTGTTTATCAGTTCTATTTATTATACTCCCTTGGGAATATAATGTTTCTTCACTAACATCTAATACAATTTCAACCATTCTTTAACTTTTGCCCCCCAGTTTGATGCTCTGAAAATCAAAGGGGCTGCATGGGTCACTAAGTATCAAACTATTGAAGATGTCATGTTAACTATTCTCAAGTCTAAGTGAGTCTACTCTTCTGTGGATGTGGAGGGGATGTTAATTTTGCTCTGAATAAAGTGACTGCAGTGAATGTTAGGTCATCGATTTTTTTGTTTAAGTCTTACTGGTCTTCTTTTAGGTCGTAGACATTCGTGCAGCTTTTACTGCTTTACTGCTTTATCAAGAGATAAAGGAATACAAGGCACTCTGGCTTGGTTTTAATACAGATGGAAACAAAATCACAAAGACAAAGTTTGCAGAGAGCAATCATCAAAAATTCGAGAACTTGTAATGAACCTTTTCTCCATCAATGGAATCAGGAGTGCCAGAGCGTCCATTCACCCAGTGCTTATTTATGTTATCGCGGAATGATCTGGCAGTGTTGCCTAAGCAGCAAATGTCAGGCTGAACAGCTAAGGAAGACAAAGGTCCTCCAGTCTCACAACAACCTATAACTCAGGAAACCCATGGCCTCCACTGGACAACCACGGCTGAAAACAGATAAAAGGCCAAGCACCGGCAATCTGAGTAGAGCTTCCACACAGATCGAAAGGCTAATCCCAAGAAGCGGCCTTTTCTTTTTTTATATACATTTTTTTATTATTTCCGCTCATACAAACTTAATAGGTAGACCAGTTCCCTCCTTCCCTCCTCCTCCCCCAAATCCCCTGCTCCCCTTCCCCTCCCTCCCCATCCCCCAGTGCCTCCCCCCAATTCCCAGAGAGTCCTTTCTTGTGCATGTCTGACTCTCCTCTGGGCCCTCCTCTCTGATGACATACAAGGACCCAGTGGCATTTCCCTGAACCCTTTCCCGTGTTCCCCTTAAGCATAGGAACACTACTGTGGCTGTCAATCCCTTGCCTCCAAGGATCTCGGTGCCTTTAGCAGATGCTAGACTTTGTGAGGTCAATAGTGTGTTGGACATTGCGCAGGGCATGCAAAGTCCTATTATGATTGCTTTGGCCCTAACTAGTGTGGAGAATCTTGCAAATCATTGCTCCTCCCATCCTTGTGCTCTTAAATCTTACCGCCCCCTCTTCCGCAAATGTCCCTGAGAAGAAGCGGGCTTTTCAAGTCCTAGTTTAATTACGTGACTTGTTCCCATTTGTCAGCCGTTAGCTTTAGAAGGTCCCTGCTTGCTTCCTAGTGTTCAGTTAACATTTTGCAAGTGTATGAAATCAGGAGTGGGCCCTTAATCCTCTGCTCCGCAGTGGAAGGTTTCAAAGGTGTGCTGGGTGTAATTTTCTCATTATTGCTTGCAGGTCAGCAGAACTACAATCCAGATCTGCGAGGGAAAGCTTAGACATTTCAACCTACATGGATGAATATATAGGAAGGCAGGGAACTTTCAGCAGCTAGAATCATGGAACCTTCGGGACCAAGACATGAGTCTCAGGAGTTTGAGGATCGACTAGCGGGATTCTGAGAAACAGACTGAAAGAAAGGAGGGAGAGGTACAACCTGCCTTAGTTCAAGAAAGGCCAAGCATCAAATGGAAAGTTATTCCTTTATAGAAAACTGATAAATTCCTTAGCCCCCAATTCCCTTAAAGAATTCACAACGAGAATTTTGTATGCAGGAAACTGAGTTATGAGAAAAACAACCTTCAACTTCTTATAAAAGCATAGAAAGCCTGTTTTAGACAGAAAATAATTTGGGAGAAACATTTGCAAGCTTAAAAACACAAAATATCTTGGCCATTTCTGCAACTTTTTCTTTATTTCAAGTATGTGAACCCTAAATTGTTCTAATTAAAACTTTTCATTAACTTCAAAACCTCAGCTTGGCATAAGAAATCTTCCATAAAGTGATATTAAATATTTTTATGCAGTCGTCAATTATTAAATTACTTTGCGAGCTGTTTTCAGAAGCAACAGGATGCTCTTGGGCACTGGATGAGGGGATATGGATATTTTGGAGAAAACACATATTTACACACTTATCATGTAATTGTAAAGGACAACTTGTGTCACTTATTTTTTTTAGTCGGGAAAGAGAGTGAGATGCTCCTGCAGTATCTAGGTGCGGGGAGGTTCCAGGATCTCCGTCCTGGAGAGAAGGAGGCTTGGCAGCGGGTCTGCAGGGAGCGGGTGCTTGTGGCTTAGAAAATGCTGATGTGATGCCCTGTGGTGCCCACAGAAGGTCGTTGCTGCTTGTGCTCAGCTCCACCAGCACACGTGACAGGAGTGTCTACACGCAGGCAGCTGCCTCAGCATCTTCCACTGTTAGGTGTGTACTGGTGTCTCCGCATGTAGGCGAGGTGGGTGACGTGAATACCCTGAAGGACCACCGTATCTGTTGCCTCGCCGCTGGCTGTGAGAATCCAAGTCAGGCTGTAGGCGACCTGCTTCACTCTGGGGAGTCTGTTTCTAGAAATCACCCACATTCTCTATCAGTGGGGTTTGCTATCAGTGGGGTTTGTTTACATCTCCTTTCTCTGCACAGTTCTCTTTCTTACTTTCCAAAGGACAAGACATTGACTGATCCGCAATCAGCTTCATTGATAGTTTCATGTGCAGCCTCCCTGTTGCAAAGACAGGACCTGTGCCTGGGTGCTGGGGGTTAGGGTGTCCTCGGAGAGGTGGGAGAGGACCACCATTCATCCCGCCATGGATGCGAGGCCTGAAGTCACATACTTACTATCGTTCAGGAATTGAGTTTCATGTCATTCTGAAAAAAAGTATAGAAATTAGGGAAATAAGAGGAAAGGAGGGAGGGGGGAAAAAGAGAGAGAGAGAGTGAGAGAGAGAGATCAGCTCAGTGCATTTTCTTGAAAGGGAGAAAGCATTAAAATCCTCATACACAGTAATTAAAGTTTGTTCTCCATCCGGCACTTGTTTCCACGGGTCTACTTGCTTCCAAGGGTCATTTGACCATATCTGGAGATATTTCACTTTCTTGCATTGAAGAGAAAGGATTGTTACTGGAGCAAGTGACCAAATGATAGCCACACCAGTGAACCCTCCATTCCTTGGTGTGTTCAGAGTCCAGTTGGGACTCTGTATTCTGCAGGGTGCATACAAACAGTTCTTGTGAAAGACATTCCCATGTGGTGGGGAGTTCAAGGCAACTGACTGTAAAACGCTTCTTAACACTGCTCTTCCTGAGTAAAAGATGCTAATAGAGACTGTTGGATCATTGGGAGTTGTTTGTTTTCCTTACAGCAAGTGGATAATAGTGTTTGTATTCCTAGCATTTAATGCCTGTCATTTATTCCCTGAGTAGCATAATCCTCGTGATGGCCGAGTCCCGTCTTTGGTGCTGAAATTCCATGTATTGGTGTATCTGACCATGTGGCGGGCACTTTTCTAGCTTCCACAGACAGAGACAAGGAAGAAACAGACAGAGGTCCTGTGCTCCTGAAATTTTCTTCCCAGTGGGAGAGGTTCTGTAAACAGTTGACAGGGCTGTGTAGAGCAATCGAGAGAGGGATGGACTAAGGAAAAAAGTTGAGCCCGGAGATCCAGTGAGGGCTGGCTGGGGCTTCTCAAGGGAGAGTCTCACCTCTGCTTCCTGAGTTTTGCATTCTGGCCAGACAGTGGATGATATCGTAAGGCTGTTGGTTTTTTTTCCAGTTTCTTTCAAGAAAGTTAACATATCTTTTCCTTAGCTATTGTAAAGAGATCTTCAGTTAACAGCAAGAAGAATTACAAACACGCTGACAGATTTTTCTCTTAATGTATCAGATTGTAAAAATTGGATGCATGCGTAAAAGTAGTGGTTGTGGTGAATTTATTTAGCATCCAATTTCAACAATTGCTAAAAAATTTGCATTTTTCTCACTAATTTATAGTTATGTGAGCCATGGAAGAATAAGCAGTTATCACCTATTTCTACACATTTTTAGAAGTGAAAATAAGTGAAAAATCATTAGTTAGACTTCTCTTTAGTCATAACGTATTGAAATGATTCTAGAAACTATATATTTATGGGATATTTCTGTATTCGGAAAGGTCCAAATACTCCTGGAGTTGCCTTGGTATCTTTAATGAGAATGTGGACCTTTGTCCTTGTATAGACATTCAGCACATAAATAGCATCCAAGGAGAGTTGTGGATCTCTCTCTCTCTCTCACTTTGGTAGTCAGATTTCCTTTTATAACCCTTTTCCCACTCCCACCTTGTAACTTGGTGTTATTAGTCTGTAATTATGCAGAGTGGGAGAAGATGAAGACAGATCTGACAGCGAGGAGCCTTTCCATGTCCCCTGCTCCCCACGGAAGCCCCCTCCCTGCTGTAGACAGCGTACTGTCTTGCTGTCTTCCACAGAACAGCAGAGAGCTCTCCTGAAGGCCACGGCAGCCTGACCTCCACCTCACAGGTTGCTTAATCAGGTGGTTCAGAGAGACCCAACTTCAGGACTGGTAAGCACTTTGCAGGCAATGCAAGAGCAGAGTGCTCTGTTGGCAGCACAAGAACAATGTGCTTGCAGGTAGTGCAAAAGCAGAGTAATTTGCAGGTAATGCAAGAGCAATGCACTTTGCAGACAGCGCAAGAGCAATGTGCTTGCAGGCAGTGCAAGAGCAGAGCGATTTGCAGGTAATGCAAAGACAACGCGCTTTGCAGGAGATGCAAGGGCAGAGGGGTTTGCAGGTGATGCAAGAGCAAAATACTGTGTATCTGGGCAAAACGGATTCTTATGCAGACTGTGAGCTGCTGCCTGAGAAGTGAAAAATGAATGTGAAGGGAACAGACGCCACCCTAGGAAAGCTCTTACAAAGCAAGGCGCGGGAATGTCTGGCAGAAGTGGTGTGATCCATGCCAGTCAATTGGGGACTTTCAATTTCCAAGCTTCTCTCCATAAGCAGAAATAACTCACACAATAATGAACCCAACTATGGGTAATAAGATGCGCGAAGTACATTTTCTCTTGCTTCATGGAACCGCTGACCTTTGTCAAATAGGAAGACTTTGAAGAGTCAGCCCTAGTCATCCCTCCAACGCAGCATTACCGTCAACTTCAAGCATTGTGCATCTCAGGTTCATTTCCTAGTCCATTCCCAGTAATGAACAGAAACGACGTTATTCAGTATGGCTAGCTGGAGGTTGCAATTTTACGTTTGGAAGATATAAAGTGTCAAGAATTGTGCGCATCACAAATATCCATGCCGCCAGCCAGGTCATTGTCAGAGTTTCTACCATCTGAACAAGTGGCAAGTGTTGGGATTGGTTTCTCAATAGCACAGCTGGATCCCACACTAATGCCAAATCAGAGCCATTCTGGGGCTCCATCATGCCCATCCTTCTCCCTAATTCTCTTCTTTTGACTAGACTGTGTTTTTCAAGTCGTTTCAGTTTCTAGGTGGCTCTCCTTTCATTTCCTGTATTCCCTTGAACTAAAAAGTAAATTTTGGTGAAGTCAGTGTATTTCTTTGAACTGTCTTGCTTTGAGTCTAGCTAAAGGGACCAAATTTACGCATTGTTTCTAAATACCTTACGCTACCCCCATTCAGAAATGCATCTGAGCACCTCTATGATTTTACGACCCGGTAGCATTTCACATGGACTCCTAATTGTTATCTCACTGTAAAATCAGTGTGAATTTCGGCTGACTTCTAATGCTGCCTCTCGGAAATATGTTTCTTTTCAAGTCTTTGCTTCTTTCTACCAACTTGTCTGTTTTTGATTTGTGGGTGCAGATTGTTGTTGATTTGGGCATGCCTTTGCACTTGCAAGTACTCTCTGTCTGTCTGTGGCTTGTCTTTAACATGTTTTTATTCTTTTCTACTGGCTAATACATTTCACTTATTTTTTTTAAATTTTTTTATTCAATTGTGCGTGTGTGCGTGTATGTGTATGTGTGTGTATGTGTTTGATGAAGTGAAATATATTGAGATTTCTGTTCTGTCTGACACTTTGTGTCTTCTTTAGATTCTTACTTTCAACTTGCGACTGTGGCTTACTTGTTCCTGATGCCTTATGCTTTCAGCTCTGACATGGAAGTCAAGGGTCTTTTTCAAGTGGTTTTTCCTGCATTGATGTCTGTTAGCAGGTTAATATCCATTTCCATACATACATTATCCCAGTTCTGTTCGAGTGCCACTTTTCCCCTATTGAATAATCATGGTGTCTTGGTTAATAATGGATTGAGTAGATTCATGTGTTACAATCTTTATTCTAATACACACATATGTATGTATATATATTATATATTAATATATGATAAATAAATGCATGTAGTATATGTGAATTTCTTGACTTTTGTTCTTGCAAATCAATGTTTCTTTTACATGGCACTGTATGTGATAACATACAGTGATAACTGTGTTTATGATAACATGTCTCTCCACAAGGCTCCTTTACTATTGGTCAGAGTAAGCTATAAACTGGGACCTTTTATAAGCATTCAGTCCCTTATCTTCTACTTTTGTCTGAATAAAAGCAAAACTATAATTTCTAATCATCATTTTTTTCAAAAAATTCTCTATCTGCTTCCATGATTAGTCAAAAATTCATAAAAATTAATACTACTGTATATGTAACCAAAACTAGTATATATACTTCTTACATGAGAAAATCAAGTCATCTTCATTTTTCTATATTTGTTATAGAAAAGGAGTGAGGGGGAAGAGAGGGAGGAGGGGGCATATCCCACAGTGGATTTGTGTAGATCAGAGGACAATTTCCAGAAGCTGATTTTCTTCTTCTAGCATGAGGGTTCTGGATATTGGACTCAGCTCAGAGCTTTGCACACAAGTACTTTCAGTCGATGAAGTATGTTACCAGTACATAGCTTCTTACATTTGTTTTTGATTTTAATTTTCCTTTCTCAAGTTCTTGGAAGTCAGGTTCCTACCTGTGAATCCACCACTTCTTTTACTTTGCTTAGATTTTACAAGTCCTGTGAGTTAGGAACATTGTTTCCATCTCTTGACACTACTGAAATTATAGGGATTCAATGAAAATACAATTAGTTTCAAAATTATCAGTGTTTCTGAGTATTGTACACTTTGGATTTGTTTTTGAATCAACAGGGTGTGTTTTAAAAATCATGTATGGTGAATACATCTGGTTATGTTTTCTTCCATGTCTCCAAGACAATTTATCACTGGATGGAGACCAGTTCTTGAAATTGAATGTGGACAAGTTTGTGTAAAGGTTATGAATGAAGAGCAGAGGGGAGTGGGGAGGGTTTCAGTCACCGTGTTTCTTCTTATGGAAGTACCGCCAAGAGGGATGAGGTTTGCGCAGCAGATGCGGGAGGGGACCCGCGCCAGCACCCGCATGTGCTCACCTTCTAAGACAGTGTGAGTGACCGAGGCAGGAAGCACGAGACACAGGACTCCTCGGCTGTGCAGCGCTTTCCTGTTGAGATATGACATCACTTGCCCATAGGGACTCCTTCAGCAATTGATGGCAATTCCCTTCATGTGGGAACAGGACAAAGTCTGTTTCCGTAAGGTGATCTTCAAAGTAAACAGCCATTGTAGTAAAGGAAACTTTGTATTTTCTTCTATTGTTAAGCTAGAGTCACTGCCTTGTGATACTTCATTAGTGCTATTGAAGATCTTGCAAGGAATCATAGAATAACCACTAATACTGATATTTTAAAGTTATCAAGAGGCTAATTCTCATTGAAATATGATGCCCAACATGGACAGTCTGTTTTTATTTTTGCTGATTCAGATTATGACAATGGGCTACATGAATTTGTGCTAATTGCCAGTTCTACAGTGAGACAAATGGGAAAAGGTAAGAAAAACACAGAAAACTTAAACAGTACCTCAGCGTTTATCTAAAGATTCGCAAGATTATAGCATCTCCCGTGAAAGGCCAATATTGACCCTTCCCTTCCCTTCCTTCCTCCCTTCCTCCTTCCTCCTCCTCCTCCTCTTCCTTCCTTCCTTCCTTCCTTCCTTCCTTCCTTCCTTCCTTCCTTCCTTCCTTCCTTCCTTCCCTCCTTCCCTCCTTCCCTCCTTCCCTCCCTCCCTCCCCTCCTTCCCTTCTTCCTTCCCTTCCTCCTTCCTTCCCTCCTCCTCTCCCTTCCCTGCCTCCCTCCTTCCTTCCCTTCCTCCTTTTCTCCCTTCCTCTCTCTTTCCCTCCCTCCCCTCCTTCCCTTCTTCCTTCCCTTCTTCCTTCCTTCCCTCCTTCTCTGCCTCTCTTTTTCCTTCCCTTCCTCCTTCCTTCCCTCCTTCTCTGCCTCTCTTCTTCCTTCCCTTCCTCCTTCTCTCCCTTCCTCTCTCCCTCCCTTCATCCTTCCTTCCTCTCTTCTTTCCTCCATCCCTCCCTCCCTTTCTTCCTTCCTCTCTTCCTTCTTTCCTCTCCTCATCCTCCTTTTTCTTTTGAAGTGAGATTAAACCCAGGGTTTTCCTTATTATGAGTATATGCCTTCGCACTTGTCCAGATGTGTGCATGGTTGCTGCACAGTATTCAGCATGCATCATAGTTTTCACCTACCCCTCCTGACAGCTTTGCTCCAGGAATCCTAGTGCTGCTATAGGTGAGAGCACGTGGTAGAGAAAGAGGAAACAGGCCAGTGGAGTAGAACCAGGCGCATCTGGGGATTTTCTGGGGAGGTCTTGGCATCCCACTGGGGATGAAGATCTGCTTTGTCGGGCCAGTCAATACTTAGGAAACTTTGGACTTTTTCCCCTTATTTTTGCCATGTAATAATTTTAGAAAGAATGCCAGCCAATCTTATATAGTTTGAAGGGAGTTTGGGTTACATTCGAGAAGAACAGTGTGGATGAGCATTTCAGGATGAAAAGCAAGTGGCGCGTGGCAGGTAGATGGCAGCGTCGGAACCCGGCAGGAACAGGGTGGGCGGAGCCTCCACACCGCCTCCCGGAAGTTCTCTGCCCTGCTAAACTCATGGCTTTGCTAGTTTGGAGCCAAAGTCTCCTTATCACGGCAAACAATCAGGTAGATCTACTTGGCCAGAGTCACAGAACACGTACCTCCAGCAGAAGGTGATTCTGCCGAGTTCCATTTCCTAGAAAGGAAAAGCCAATTTCATCTGTGGACGTACGTCCTTGCAGCATTAAGGTGACTTCAATTCCCAAGAAATATGCAAGTAGGTTTATTCCCAGACCTAGACGACCCTGCTACAGCACGTGGTTTGTGCTCAGAATCCTGTTCCCCCTGGGGACTGGCTCCTCGAATCTCAATGTACCCTGAAATGTCGATGCCCTTTGACCCACCATTCTACAACACACACTATACTTTGGTTCACCTGCTTTTTTCTTTTCACCCCAGGACAACTGTGATATTCTTCTCTATCACTTTCCCTATGCTAAGAGACTATTATATCATTCGAATGAACTGATATTTTTAAAGAGGAATACTTTAATACCTTTTTCTGGTGTGAGGAAGCTTCTGATCAGAGAGACAAATTTGGTTGAAAGATAAAATGGGCATTAATTCCTAATTGTCCACTAAACTCATTTGGTAGGAGGTCTGTTGGAACTCACAGGGATATATAATTCCTTCCCCTTGTTCTAAGTCCTTAGAAATCCTTGCACATTCTAAGAATACACCCTCATATGGAGCCTCAAAGAGTGCCTGAGTAGAAATCACTGTAAGCTGAAGGTCTGCTTCTCAATATGAATCAAACTCTCACTTTGCACAAATGCTCCATAAATTTGGAACTCTGAATGCTCCATCAACAAATCCATGCTCCCAAAATATTCAATCAACCATTTATAGCCAGGGTCGGCCTGTGTCATTTGCAATGAGCTGAAGAGAGATTGAAGTTTAAGACTGCTCACAGGCCAACTGTCTCCTCACTGCTGGACCCATGTGGAATGTTTGCGTAATTTTACAGGTTTGTCCAGTTCTTGTTTTCTTTGGAAGGAGTCAGATTCTATGAGCCCATTTAACAGGCTGCGGTCATCCATTAAGCTTTCGTGATACTGAAATTTTTAAAAAAATTGCAATTGTATTAAGGAGATTGATTTTTAGTAGCTGACTCCATGCTGGCCAACTACATGCCCTTGAGTTTTGAGGTGTCTTTGAGGTGTGGTTTAATGAATAATGACACATGATGACATTAAACGTGGCAAGTGTAGAGGAGGTATGTCCCCATCCCATACTCCAGATGCTAACAAGTTAGAGATGTCAATAAATGTCTGTAGGATACAGGATGATCACAGGGTTGCAGTCTCCAAGGTCTGATGCCTCTTTGTTTGTGAAGTTGATTGTGCAGACTCGGCTGGTTAGATGAATGTCCTTCTTCTTCCCCAGGTGGCGTCCCCTTGCTAGTAGACTTCTGTCTGGAAGGACAACTTGCTCAGTATTAGCCATGTGGATCTTCGATGAAAAGTGCAAAGAAACCATGTTTCTGGGTTAGGAGTAGCAGACAAGTTTGGTACTTGATTCATGGTAAGACATCCCTTTGTGAAAATGGGACTAGGAAATTGACAATTTGCCACAAGCATTTGTGTCCCCCAGTGGAACCACGCTGAAAATACTATGGCCTGGATTCTCAGGGAAAATACTTGGACAGGAGTCAGTACTCTGAGCCAGGTTATCTGTGTAGTTACTACTGAGATATTCTCTGAGGAAGCCAACGTCCACATCACATGGGGGTGGAGGGAGGTGATGTCAGAACCTTGAGTGAAGCCTGGGATGAAGGTATGTTTTCTACCTAGAGTTTTGTTTACACGTACTTGTAATATTATTTTTTCTTAAAGAAACAGGTGAAAATAAACAGTCGGTCATAAGTCTATTTTCACACTAATGACATGCAAAGACATGGACATGCTTCTAACATGATTTAATTTTGGTTTATTTTCATGTATGTTTTTAAAATAACTGGTAGTGGGCATTTTTTGTTAGCTCGAAGGAATTGTGATTGTGAGAGAAAGAGGGTAAAAATGATTGTTTCTTAACTATGGGGAAACATTTATTAATTTCAAATTATACTGAAATAAATTTCAATGAAATTCAAATATGACCTTTAGGTTTTAAAAATAAGGCGGTGTTCATGTGGAAAAAGTATGGTGTGCCATTAGTATTTTATGTATAATATTCAAGAAGGCATACGATGGTGAGTGTTTCTCTTGGCTTGAAGGTGGTATCTAAACAGATTCAATGCCAAGAAAAATTCTCAGAAACGTGAGCATTAGTCACTACATTTAAAAATCCATATACGGTAACATTCATTTAGGAGAAACATGAGTTTTATGGGTTATCCAAATTAAGTGTTAAACAGACAGCCTGGCTGAAATCATACTCCCTCTTCTCTTTCGTTCCCTTTTTTCCCCCTAATTTTTCTTTTGTAATCCACCTGGAAGTTACATAAAGCAATAACTTATAGGTTTCAACTTCACTTTTTCTGGTAGAAATATTCCTACTCAGTGGCCCAGCTATGTTTAATCAACTAGATTTTTCTCATATTTTCTGTTCTCAAGATATTAACTCATGCAAGATTTTCTATGATGGACGTGGGCACCATATTTTCCTCTTGACACCCTATGGCTATCGCACTATTTATCCAGGAAATATGGTCTCTGCTCAGCCTCTCGTAGAAAAACATCCACACATGTTTGGAGCATTTTAGTGATTACATGATGATATTTGACAACGTGTCTTTATCGTAGTCTCTTATTTCATCACATTATGTATGATTTAATTTTCCATTGTCCAGCTCTTTCTGAACACTCCTAAACAAGCATTTTAAGAACCAGAATCCCTAGAGGTATACCTAGGACTTGAGTCCACTTTATAATTAGTCAGAGAAAATACTTCATCAGCAGTGTGGAAGCAAGAGTGGAGTAAATGTTCCATGTAAGTTGAAGACTCAAACCACACAGCTTCTTAACAGTGCAGGTCCTGGGTGGGCTGGCTGAGCCGAAGCATGACCCAGGCCCTGCACATGTGGAGTTGGGTCTTAGGCTGCAATGGGATAACTGAGTCAAGGTCTCCTTATAGGAGTAGCAGAGTCCACAGATAGCAAGATGATAGAGGAAGTCCTTTAAGACAGAGTGAACAGGGGTTTCAGAAATTGTCAGCAGGAGTTTGCTGGAGAAGGGCAGTGGGAGAAATTCAGCGTGCAGATGAGGGGTGATGGGAAGGCACAGAGTCCTGTCTCCTGATCTTGTGCATACGTGCAAGATCTGGGTGCTTAATCAATTCCTAGTCCAGCTCCCAGAGTGCCTCGTCTGTGGGCTGCAATACAACCTAGATACTGGGGTTGGTGACATTGTCCAGGTGACTCCAATGTGCGGTGAGAAGCTTAGAGGTTTGATGCAAGCTATCATGATAGCAACCGTGGCAGAAGCAGGAAGAAATTCATGCTTTGGAGTGACGTAACCCACAAGTCCTCCCACTGAGTACTGACTGAATGAATGGAGGCGCACACGTGTCTGACTACAAGCATCCTCTTCACTCTGTGTCACAGATAAATTGTGTGATTTCTGGGTGTGAGGCAAGAATGAGCACCGGGACCACTCGGACACCCCCACGCCATGTGCAAGAGTTTTACAGCACTTCGGGTACTTACACTCTGTACCGTGCTGGGACCACAAGGTCTAAAATGAAGTAGAACAAACCAAGTGCTCTGGGTCTGCTGGCAGACAGGATTCCTAAGCAAAGGGGTGGCCAGAGTCGAGGAGGCCAGAGAGTCTCTCATCCTTCCACCAGCTTACAGAGACAAAGCAGCAGCCAGACATGCCCCAGGGAGGGCGGAGACACCCAACCTGGCAAGGAGGTAAATGTTCCTCCACTTGGCAGGAAACACAATGATCCCAGAGCATTTGCTGCGACACTAAGCTGCGTCATTGACGAAATACTGTCTATGGACAGCAGAAAATGTGTTGGATTTCAGAATGAAGCTTTGAGTGCCTCCAGCCATCATTAAAAAATAAAAAATAAAAATAGCACTTTGTGTGCATTTTTTAAATCTCCCAATTCCTTTACTAAAGCACCTTCAGTTACGTGGAACTAATATGTACAAACAGACAGTGTCAGCACTGCACTGTGCGTGGAACTCCAGGATTTGAGTGATGGCAGTTTGAGGTGAACTCTGACATATGTGCTAGGTTTGAAAAAACAGAGGTAAAGTGCAGGATATTGCTTAAATGGACAAGCAGTTCATTTGATGGGGGAAGAAAAGTCATATGGTGAGGGGAAAAGCCTACTTGGAGAGAAATGACAGAACCTGGGATCAGGTTCAGACTGAGTGGAGCCTTGGGTCCCCCCCCAGTGATGGAGTGTGGATAGTCCCGTTTTACACACACGAAGATGTTTGTCTTCGTCGGAACAAAAGGTCTTCTGACATAATTAGAAAAAATGAAGGAAGAGAGGGAGGGAGGAAGGAAGGGAAGAAGGAAGAGAGAGAGGGAGAAAGGGAGGGAGGAAGGAAGGGAAGAAGGAAGAGAGAGGGAGAAAGGGAGGGAGGGAGGAAGGAAAGAAGGGAGAGAGAGGGAGGGAAGAAGGAAGGGAGAGAGGGAGGGAGGAAGAAGGAGGAAAAAAGAGGAAAGAGGAGGAGGGAGGGAGGAAAGGAAGAAAAAAGAGGAGGGAGGGAGGAAAGAGGGAGGGAGGAGATTTGTTTTAGTTCGCAATCTTGCCGTCGTGGTTGGGATACTCAGTGGCAGAGCATGTTGGTGATCACGCTGCACGTGCAGCAGGAAGCAGGGAGAGACGGATGCTGCAGCTTAGTTCACGTTCTCCGCCTTGTTCAGGCGGATGCCCAGTTCACAGGACAGTTCTGCTTGTGTTTAGGGTGTGTTTTCTCCCTTCAGTTTAATCTGACTAGAAATATTCTTACAGACACACCTAGAGGCGTGTTTCCATGTGATTCTAAAGTCTGACAAGTTGCTCATCAATTCCAGACTTCACAGATGCTCAAGTCAAGAGTTCGTCAAAAGAAGGGCTCAGGGGCTGTCTCGGTCAGTAAAGTGCTTACTACGTGAGCACAGGGACCCCAATCAGATCCCCTAGAACCCATGTAAAATGAAGGGGCTGTAGGAGTTGGAAACACAAGTATCCCAAGGACTTGCTAAGTGGAGCTGTCTAGTCCAGGAAGTGCCTGGGTTCTGGGAGAGACTTTGTCTTAATGCATAGGCGGAGGGCAATGAAGAGCTCATCATCAGCCTCTGCTCTCCATGTGCACCACACGCACACGCACACGCGCACACACACACACACACACGCATTCATACACACCCATACACACACAGGCACACACATATACACACACTCATACACATACACAATCATACACACCTTCATACACATGTTCATACACAAACACACTCAGACACACTCATCTACAAGCACACTCATACTCACACACTCGTACTCACACACTCGTACATACACACTCATTCACACACTCATTCACACACTCATACACACACTCATAACACACTTCTACACACATACACAGTCACACACACAGTCTCACACACACACTCATACACATACCCATACACACACTCATATACATCCATATACACACTCATACACACACACTCAGATGCAAACACTCATACACAAACACACTCATACACACACTCGTACACACACCCATACACACACTCAGACACACTCGTAAACACACACAGTCACACACACAAATTTACACATAAGGGGGCATACACATCAATGTCCACTTTTGTACAAAATTAATGAACATAATCAATCAGCAAATGATAGATATAACTTTATTTCTTTCATACCTGCACACAAGAGAACAACAGAGAATGATTAGCTGCAAAGTTAAAGGCATCCAGTTGCTTCTTCTGAAATTATTTTATCTTCTGTATTTGAGGAAGATTGAACAGGTGAGGACCAAAGTGAGCGCAGATGTGTCTGCAGATAAAATCTATTGAGCTCAAAGTGACCTCGGCTAATTTACAGCAGTCATAGCCTGAATTCTGGAAGGTGATAAGAACCTTCAACCAGAAGTAACATCTTTGATGTAAGGTAGGATTTACCTCTTTCCCCGGCTCCTGAAACGGATGATCTGTTGATAATAATGTGGTTATGGTGGTCCTTGCTTTTCTTCATCTAAGTTTTTGATTTAGGTCATGTGAAAAAGATAGCTTGGGTCAGGGAACCTCACGGAAGAAGGGGCGGCAAGACTGTAAGCATCTAAAGATTCTCGGAAAGGACCAATTATACACAAAACACCCACACAAGTCAGGGCTGCAGCAGCCGGGATAGAGCCACAGTGTGACTCGACTTTGCCTGACCTGCACAATGGCTGACATGTCAGCAGCACCCCAAAGTCTAGCACAGATCACAGGGGAGAAGGCTTTAGGAAGTAGGATCCTTAGAGGCAAGGGGTAAAACAGAGTTCCCATACTAGTGAGCAGCCCAAGAAGGGGCCCCAAGTTATGCCAGAGTCCTGAACCCTCACTAGGGTAGAGGATTCCTGGGAAGATTCAGTACCCACATAAACGGATGCTCTGGGGGATGGGAGGGGGAAGTGGTAGGCATGGGAGAGGGGAAGGGAGGGAGGAGGTAAGAGGAAGGGGAAAGAAGAGGGGAGGGGAGAGGGAGAGGATGGGGTACCTATTGAGCTTGTATGAGTAGGCAAAATAAAATGTGCAATAAAACAGAAAAAGACAGCTTGTGTTTACCTGTTGTGTGATGAATGGGTGGGTCAATGTGTGATCCTGAAAACTGGTCTGCTCTGTATATCGCCCAGCACAAAAAAGAGAAAGCTTGAAGCTCAAAGAGGGAGCCTTGCAAATGCACAATATGGCTGGAAATGCTAACCTAAGCCACTCACCTTCTTCAACCAAGCCTGGCCACACTCCTGTGAAAGAGCCGCTCCTCCGACAGTCACACGATTAGAGATGTTTTTGCTAAGTTATGCATGTGCTAATAATTCCTGACATGTGGAAAGGGGCCTAAACCATCTCGTGATGAATTGGACATTTAAGAAAATTGGTAGGTATAAGAGAAAATTAGTGGTTTTAAATATTGGTGAGAAGACTATCTGAAATAAATCCTCATGTTTTCACCCCTTTTTGTGTGACATGAGTTTGAGTTGTTTATAGATAATATTATAGTACTTTAAGAAAGAAAGATTGAAGCGAGAACTAGCTTAAGCTCAAGAAAGCTGTTGTAATTCTGCCTGACTTGGGAGTGGATTAATGGGTATTTTTCTCCTTTATCAAGAAAAACAGTGTGAGAATCTTGGTTGTTGACTCAGAGTTCTATGAACATCAGGTGTTTCTTAGAGATTAGTAAGGCATGAAAGACCCTGAATTACTCAGGAATTCTGAAGGTGCTTAGAAACAAGCCTCACATTATCTTATGCTAGTAAATTAACATGGAATCATCATTGTCATTAGATGCAAGAGAAGGTAAAAGAAATTCACCAGACATGCTTTATGTCCAATTTAAAGTTTCACAAATATTTGGGAAATTAAAAGCACTGCTTTGTTTAAGAAAATATCACAAGGTTAAAGGTTTCGTGATAGAACTTGAATGATAGTATGTCATGAAATTGCAAAATACTTTTAATCATTCTATCTAAAAAGTTAGCTTTTATAACTTTTTCACGGTAGGATATTTGGCAATGTTTTTGCTGTTTCCTTATGAGGTAAGTGGTGATCTCTCAGTCACAGATCCTGCCAAATGCCCCATGGACAAGATCGCTTGAGGCTGAAAACCATTGCATTTAGTAGGCAGGTAAGAGGAAAGGAGGAGGAAGCAATGTATCACTGTGTGTATATTATATATGTATGCAAAATGCATGTGTATATACATGCGAGTGAATGTACATATTACATTTGTGGGAATGTGTGTAAGAGGTGTGTGTATATGTATATGTATATGTGCAAGATTTTATATATATAGTATGTTTGCTTGTGATATGTGTGTTTATATATATACACACATATTAAATGTGTGAGCGTGTGCATATATGTGCATATATATGTGTGAGCATATGTGTATCTACTATATATGTACATGAGATGCAAATATATATTGCATCTCATTTGTGTTTATATACTGATAAATGTTTTACTTAGATGCTCAATTTTCTATTTTGCATTTTGAATTTATTTTTGCATGTGTATGTGTGTGCATCCGTGTGTGTGTGTGTGTGTGTGTGTGTGTGTGTGTGTGTGTATCAGAAGGAACTGTGTGTTCTTGTGGAGACCAAAGAGTGAATTTGGGAATCATCTTGTATTACTACTATCTATCTCTTTTTTGCTTTGCTTGGGGATTTCCCAGGCTCTGCCTTCCGGAACCAGAAGTGCAGGCCTCTGCTGTTTCCACCTGGTGTTTTTACTTGGTTTCCCGAATCTGAACTCAGATCTTTCTACTCGAGAGGCAGAGTCTTAACTCCTGAGCTATCCCTCCAGCCCAATTTTCTATTTTGGTTAGGAATTGATCCTGAAATAAACTGATCTTAAAGAGGGAACATAAATCCCAAACTCAACAACTGGATTATTTTTTAAAAAATCACTTCCTTTTGAACTAACTGCTGGTCTACTTTTGTTTTATGCAACGTAACATAAAATATTGCAGAGGCTGAAAAAGCCAAACTCATTTTAGAAGTTACTATATTTTTTAAAGTCCAGACTGCCAATACCATCTTGAAACAATCCAAGGGTCAATTCTCTCGCCCACTTCCCTACTACTGAATGACTGTCTTCAAATGGTGCCTGTGCCGTTTTAACTCTGAAGAATTTTGTCCTCGGTGAATGAAGACCAGCTTTGTTCAGACTTGTTTACTCCAATTTGTGTGTAAATCTGATCCCTGTAGTGACTGCATGTGTTCATTACCTCTGTTGCTGCGAGAAAACAGCCAGTCACAAGCAACTTAAGGGAGAAAGGGTGGCTCGTGGTTTTCCACGTGGGATTCATGACGTCACAGCTGCGCCTGCGCCTGCTTGGCAGCAGAAAGTGGGTGTGGCAGCTGGATCAGGAGACCTGCTAGCTACTTCCATAGTCTCTGGAGAAACCAAGCGTGATCAGCAAGTGGGACTGGTTAGGGAGTCTCAGGGGTGAACATAAATCAGAAAAGTTATTTTTATTTATTTTTAAATAATTATTATTTGTGTGTGTGTGTGTATCAGAGGGCACATGTATCTCCATGGAGGGCCAAGAATGACTTCGGGAATCATCCTGGATTGCTTTTGTATCCTTCTTGCTTCACTCCGGGATTTCCTAGGCTTTGCCCACCAGGGCTGGAAGTGTAGGCTGCTGCCATTTCCACCTGGCTGTGTGTGTGTGTGTGTGTGTGTGTGTGTGTGTGTGTGTGTAACCTGGCATCCGAACTTAGGACCTTCTGCTTATGAGACAGAGTCTTAACCTCTCAGCCATCTCTCCAGCTGGGAAAATGATTATTTTTTTAAGAATACAAATGGAAGTGTTATTTTCCTCCCAAAGTCCTGTAATGACTTTCCAGTTGCTCATTTCAGAGTGGATGGACTGTTTTTGATCGTGAACATAGATCATGAACATTGTTTTTGACTTGCATGAAACGCCACTGGTTTCTGCTCAAATGGAGGAATCCATTGTGACTATTGCTCAAATAAATGGAAAATGGATTGGTATAAAATGTATCCCCCTAGTAGATATAAAACAATTAAAGACTCTGAATCTATATTGAGACTGCCCTTAAGAGATCTTACATTGATTCTAAAGATCAGTGTGAAATCTCTCTTCCTAAAGTGCTGTGCTCCCCAGTCACGCAGCCTCGCAGCCATTTTCTCTGTATCCCCCTGCTGACAGTGGGATCCGCACCCTGTGCACACAGAGCCACCCACATCTCTCTCGAGTTTTAATTAAAATCCAGGTCTTCCCCGCCTAAGAAAAATACTAATCCTTTGAGCAAGGTGTTAATTGTTAATCTCATTTTTCCTGTCTAGTAGCCTGATATAACACTCTGTTTATAATAGGCTTCCTGTGGTAAGAGAATGGAGTGCTAACCTCAATACGTACTTTCCAGTAATCATTTTAGTGGCCATGGGTCTTCATAATAGGGCCTAATCTCCATAACATCATCATTAGTGGATGAGGGGAGCTAGAATTATAGAGACCCTTCGCTCTAATTATAGACTCTGAATTGCAAATCCATTCTTTAATCAACTGTAAACGCATTGTAAAGGGAATT
Source organism: Typhlomys cinereus (assembly GCA_023101885.1). NCBI lineage: Eukaryota > Metazoa > Chordata > Mammalia > Rodentia > Platacanthomyidae > Typhlomys > Typhlomys cinereus. Next base: position 7,136,608 of record JALPQD010000083.1, on the reverse strand, counting down.
ATAAGTCCTTTCCAGGGAACAATATGCAGTCAAGCTAGCAGAGTAGAACAGAACAATGTAATGTGTTTGGGGAATAATAACCAAGAACAATTTTCACAGAGCCTGTCTGGAAATGTGGCTACTCACCAGGCTGTGCTGAACTAGGTCATGTGCCCCAATTCTTCACTTTCCAGTGTCATTACGGGGTGTGTCAGGACACTTAACTTGTCCAGACGCATGTTGCTCAGTGAGTCAAGTACATTCTGGAATGTCTGCTTTGCCCACCGTTTGCTCACAGTCTGGCATTCTTAAGCCCAACGATAGAAAGTCTATTTCAGGAAGCCTAGAAGCCCATGAGCTCTGCATAGTATCTTAGATCTGCTTGTGCGGAGATGGATTTCCATTTTCCTGAGCCTCTAGTATGGAAAGACTAAGAATGTATTTCCGTGGTCCCAACAAATACTTCAGCATTTTGAGAGAAGGTGGCAGGCAAATTTTAGTTATCGAGTTACAGACAACAGATTGATGAAACAGCATGCGATTTTCGCTTGCTGCAAAAGTCCTTAACTGACTGCAAGATACTTAAACAGTCCATGGTTTGGTCCAGTGAGCATCTTTATTTTGTTAAGGATGAGACACACGAAGAATACAACTCCCTGCCTTTCCTTGTCAGAACACAAGTGTTAGGTCAGAGAGATGATGCAGGGGCTAAAACCTTTGTCTTGCAAGCAGATCCCATATGAAAGAGCCTGGTTAAAATGGTGGCGACCTGTAGTTCCCACCTCGAAGGGTGGAGTCTGGGAAGCTTCAGAGCAGAGCAATGAGCAGGTAGAATCATCCAGGATGATTCCTGAAGTTGACTTTGGGTCTCTACACTCAAGGGCCCGCCAACATTAATACACGCGTGTACACACACGCACAGAGAGAGACAGAGAGAGAGAGAGAGGGAGAGAGTGAGAGAGAGAGAAAGAAATGTTAGGAGACCACAGACTCCCTTGAGTGTTCATGTTCAGAATTCAGTATCTTTAACAATATTTTGTTATGCTTTTGAGCATTTCATACATGAATGCAATGCATTTATATTATTTCTAACCCATAGTGCCTGAACCCTGCCTCTTCCCTTTTCCCATTGCAAAGTTTCTTCTTATCTAGTGTCCCCCTACATTCATGTCTTTTTGCATATGTGGCCCGCAGAATTTCATCTGCTTGCCTGTGTCAGCATGTGTCTGAGAAATTACTGGAACGTGGATGCTCTATCAGTAGACACATCGCCATAGAAGGCAGGGTCCCTTCCCCATCCAGAATTATCCCTCAATATTGTTTCAGGGATCTGTGGTGTTCATGAGATCAGTATCATTCCACAGAAATTTTTTGTTGTTGTTCAAATAAAAAAAAACTTTTTTCATATGGAGTAATCTCCACTCTTATTGCCATTTCAAGTTTGACCAACCAGGATTTCCAAGTAACCCTTGGCAATACCCTTGCTTACCTCCTCCCTATCGTTCAGTTGTAAAATTAAAATGGAAGTATGATTTAACCTCCCACTCTCTTCGCTTGCTCTGCCCTTTTGTTGCAAGCCTCTAGTAATTTTTATGGGAGACACACTTTATACGTAATTCTATAATACTCACTGCCGAGAAGTTTAAATAAGTTTCTTATTGTAGGTTGGTGAAACACAAAACTAAGCCTCCTAAATTTTGACGTTTCAGTGATTGCTTTGCTCTTTGCATTGCACCAATTTTCATTTTTTAAGCTTTCGTGTTGAGACATTTCAGTATTTGGATGGAAAAGTGTAATTAAAAATAAAACTTTTGATTTTCCAGTTAAGACTGGTACAACAGTGACTAATGACACACAATATTAATAAAAACTGTGTTTAGTTTTTAAAGTTATAGTAGAATAATATCCTCCCACTTTCCTGGAAATCTGGGGGGGTCATTTTTTACTGTGACATTTTTTTTTCTTTGCTTCAATAGTATGGTGCTTTCGACAACCATTTTTTTATATTTGAATTATTGCTAAAAGGTACAAAGGTTAACATTAAATATATTAACATTTTAATGTTATTCAGCTTTTTCAGCCGTTGGTCTCCCCTAGACGTCGGTCATTATTTACATAATTATTTCGTCAATCTCGCCACAGCTTTTTAGCTCCAGAGTGTAATACAATAAGCATCCATATTTCATTCTGCCCCAGGAAAGCTGCCTGCAGGATGAATGGCATAAACGATGTCCATTCATGAGGCCAGTCTGAGGCAGGTCTGTCGCTTGGTGGGAAATTGCCTCTGAGTCTCCAGAGACAACGTGATCCTAGCAGCCTAGAGCGCCAGTTGACAGGTGGTGAATATACAGCCATTGTCAGTTGGCTTTTGGAAAACTTCTCATGGTAGACATGGGTCTTTTATTCTTTATTTTTAAAGTCAAGCCTGTCCTAAAACAAGCAGCGATTCTTCCACGCACTGGTGTAGCATGTTTTCAGTTCAGACACTTGTGGAGAAAACTCATTTGGAGCTGTTAGTGTTGACAGCTTCGCAGGTTGTGATCTCCCATGCAGACCCTGCAGCCTCTTGCTTGACCAACGTATCTGGCTGCTTCAAGGATTCGTGAGGTGTATTTGAGGTCCGCTTGGGGCCTTCTGGACAAAAAGTGAAATACTTTCAGCCTCTTTGGTTATTAACTGATAAGATTTATGGGAGCCTTGTGCGCAGCCAAAAACCAGGATGAGAATGAGCTGCGTTATCTCTTCCTCCCCAATGGCTTTGAAAGGTGGCTCAGGATCTTAAAGCTTCATCCTGTGTTTCATGTTTCGTAGACCTTTCACGCCAACCGAGAGTCTCCTCGCATTCCAAACCTCAGGGCCAACAGCAAGTACTCAGACTGGAGGAAACCGTTTCTAGTCTGTGCTTCTTAACTGCAGATCCAGAGAGAAAATGCTGCTGAACTACGAACAAGTGTTCAGAACGTGAGTTGTTCTTATTTTTTCTATCCAGTCCTAAGTTCTACATTTTCTCCTTCCACTCTCCCTTCTGAAGAAGGCGGCTATGGAGAAGGCTAGATGACTCAGAGGAGAAGCCTAAGCTCTTGAATCCAGGACCTCTGTGGGTTTTTCATGACTCACACTTGCTGCTCTGTCCTCCCTGAAGGATTTTGTCCTGAACGTTCGACACTAGCGATGTCTTCTGTAGCTCATTTATAAGCTAAGCTGGTAGCACTTAGCTACCAAAGTAAAGAAAAGTAAGGGAGGGGCTGGAGAGGTGGCTCAGGGGTTAAGCCTCTGCCTTGCAGGTGGAAGGTCCTGAGTTTGTATCCTAGACCCCATGTATAGATGCAAGGCAGAAGCGGGGGCGGCCTGAATTTCTGGTCCTGGTAGGGCGGAGCCTGTGAATCCCGGGAGGTGGAGGCGGTCCATGATGGTTCCCGAATTCGTCTGTGGTTCTACACACACACACATACACACACATACACGTACATGCGCGTGCACACGAATACATGCACAATTGAATAAATGATAATAATAAACAACAACAAAAAAAGAAAAGTAAGGGAGCCAGATTTCCTTTTAAATATTTCACAAGGAGGTGAGATTCATTTCCATTATCATTCTTTCATTCTTACATGAAATTGAGGCAAGGTCTATGTAGAAAAAGGTTCCTATTGCCTGTTTTTCTTTGTTCTTTGCTGCTCCGTGATTTCCACTGAATCTGAAGATGAGGGCAGATTTTACGTGAGAATCAGGAGGGTTTATTGCAAAGATATTCAGTACATGGCTACTCCCCAGATGTCTGCATCTCCTCCCAACCTGACCTTTCTCCTTGTTTTATGATATTCCCGTAAGGCTCTCTCCCTGGCCCCTGCTTCCTTAACGACCTGGCCTCCTCTTCATACTTGCTCACAATCCTTCACTTATTTTCTTTGAACTCGTTCCAACTGCCTCTCCTGTCTCATGAATAATTAGATAAATTGGGATTCTTTTGGAAGAGGAAAAATAAAGACTAGCATGTCCAAATAGGAGTAACTCTTATCACAAATATTTGCCAACTCTAAAAGTAACACGCCATAAGGGTTTTTTTCTACAAAGCAGGTACCTGTGCATCATCATTTGGAATCATGAACAACTGCGCGGGATAGCTACACTCTTTGGATGGCTTGCATGTGTCTCCTTTCCCACCATTCTCTGGAGCTTTCCCAGCATGCACTGTGTCTTCCCTAGGACTCCCTGCAGCCAGCCATAGGGACTTGGTCATTGGGTGGTGTTAAGAAGTTACTTCTGGCTATCTTCTTCCCTGCTCACCTAGGATCCCTACCTCAAGGTCTCCCTTTTACAGCTTCAGTTCTCAAGGGATTTCACTCTCTATCTCTCTCTCTAGCCCTCCACTCTGGGGGTGGGTACAACTTCCCACTGCTATAGTCTAGGATTCTTGAGCACCCTGGGTAAGTAGCTCCACGTGCTTTCTTCATTTGAGCATTCTAGAAGGACTTCGAGTTCGGGTTCACACCTGTCCCAACAAAACACACGTGGTTTGCCTGCTATGAATTTTTCAGTTTGGGAGATCAAAGCGCAGGAAGGCCCATGACCTATCTGTCACACAGGAAGGTCAGGTTGGAGCACAGGTGAGGAGCCATGTCTCTCGTGGTGAGTCTGTGTCCCAACTCTCCTTCCAGATCTGACGCCGAGCTTGGTTCCGTGAGCAGTAGCGTCATGTCTTCCTGTTTGTTCGCTGCAACAGGCCAAGACGGTTGGAGAGAAAAACACACCGTGTGGTGAGATCAGCTCGTGGATGCAACTCCTCCAGCTTGCCTTCCTGTGTCACTGAGAAGCAAAGTGTAAAGATATCTGTTCTGCTTCTTTCTGCGCACAAGAGTATCTGGATGACTGCTGAGAGTGGGCGTGAGAACAGGGAAGCAAGGAAGGTGGGTGAAGGAGCAACGCTTGTGTCCAGCAAGAAAAGACAAATGGGACAACACCAAAATCCTGCCAGCAAAGGAAAGAGAGAACGGAACAGGATGGCCGTCAGCACGCAGTGGTCCCACGCCAGCTGCTAATGGAGAGAGGACTGCTATCTAGATACATAAGGAGCTCTAAGAATTGTTTAAGAGTGTTGAGAAAACAACCAAGCTAATGAAAATAGGCAGGCAGACTTTTCTCGAAAGAAGAACTAGAAAGACCAAGACATACATGAAAGATGTTTAGCATCTAGTCCTGAGAGAAATAGCGAATCCAAACTATAGTGTCGTTTCCTCTCATCCCGGTTAGAATAAAGAATAATGATAGATGCTGGTAAGGAAGTAAGGAAACTAGTTAAACACTCTAGAACACAGCCTAACCAAAAAGCTAAAAATGAGCTACTCTATCAATGCTGCTTTATCATCCCCAAACGTGCATTTGAGAGAAATAAAGAGTGTGCCCACGTTTACTGGGGCATCATTCACGGTAGCTAAGATACAGAATCTGAGGGCCTGCCCATGGAATGAAAATGTAGCATATATACACCAAAGAATATTTTCAGGAAAATAGATGAGACTGACGACATCCTATGAAGAGAACTAATCCAGGCACCGAGAGGCAAGGTTGCGTGTTTTTTTTCTCCTACGTGGAAATAAGAAATTAGCATTTGTTTCCTCCCGCCCTGTGTTCCCTCTTCCCACAGGTACTTTGAATGCAGCAATTCCTGCTGGGCTGCAGGCCGCATTTGCTCAGTGGCTGTCAGAACCTCCGGATCCTTTCCCGACTCTCCTGAGGGTCTTGCGAGACATTTAAAGTTCTTGACTAACGGCCTTCACGCGCGAGTCCCTGAGAAAACCGTACATTCTGCAGATTCTAATGAGAGACCTGTATCTTGCGGCTGACATGCTACCTCAATTTCCCTCCAGCATTCCAGAACTTCCCATCTTGGCGGAGATGTTCTTTTTCTATTTTATTTAATCCTCTTTCTTTCCTTGCTGCAATACCAGGTGATAGAGGCCTGGTCCCTAAGGGATCACTTTGTTGATTATCTGTCCCTAGACCCCCAGAGTCCCTTTCACCCAGACATGATTATCCATTCTTTGCTCCATTTCTACCCCTCTCAGAGAGAAGCTGCCGAAGGGAAGTTCTTCTGGGTCTGACTACTTATAGCTGCTTATATCAGGGTGGAATTATGAGCAAGCACGCCTCCTCCTTTCTACAACAGATAACATTCCAAGCAACTACTGCCCAGGAGAACATCTCAGGTTAGGACTGCAGAAAATGCCTCAAGGAACCAGATGTTACAGGTTATTGCTCTTCCCTCCTGCCTGTTTCTGTATGTTTTCTCAAATTCTGGAATAACAGAGCCAAACAGATTTAATAACATAAAGGAATGCACGTGTGTCATACTTGGAAACCTGTGCATGGAGACATGTGTAATGTATACATATATAATTTTAGTTAGTTAATTCATTAATGTGTGTGTGTGTGTGTGTGTGTGTGTGTGTGTGTGTGTGTGTGTCCCTGTGGAGGATGAAGGGCGGCTTCAGGAATCATCCTAAATTGTTTCTCTCTGGGATTCCCCAGGCTCCATCTTCCATAGCCGGAAGGGCAGGCCCTGCCTTTTCTGCCTGGCATCTTTACTTGGGGTCTGGGATCCAAACTCTGACCCTTCTGCTTGCGAGGCAAAGTCTTAACCCCTGAGCCATCTCTTTAGCCCCATATATAATTTTTAAAACTTGGTTAGTCTGAGCCACACAAAAAGACAGAGAAGCTTATGCACATTCCACTGAGTGGCCAGAAAAATCTGGAAATACCGTGAGGCTGAACAACTGGTGCTTAAATACTGACAATTGTGCATCTTGAGTATTTTGTCTTAAAGGTGCCCTTAGAAGCTAGAGAACAGAAGGTCATGTCCTTGCTCCTGCTTGCTGCTGTTACCCCTCAGTGCTTCCCTTTGATGTCTCAGTAATTTTATACATAAAAACTTGGAGACGGTATTGAAATTAAAAGTCACATGTACATGTATCTGGAAGGAGGGAAAGCGCTCTTTTACGTGTCTGCTCTTGGTAGAGGAAAAGCAACAGGCCGCCTGTCTGCTTATAGGCATAGTCTGACCCTTGACCTCTAGGTGACCATGGGCTCTGTTTTAAACAATAGCCACCCTCTGAGTTGTGGCCAGTGCCCATTTGGAACAAAGATGCTTCATCTCACTTTCACCTAGTGAAAGAAATTCTCAATGCCTCCGGTCTTCAAGGGTCTAATGAGACCCAGTTTTTCTAGTTCATATCTTTTGCATTTTTTGGAAAGACATGCACAGCACTCCCTATTTTGTATATTATCTACATGAATTTACTACCAGCACTTCTGATTGTGGAATAGCTTCATTTTGCTAATATACTGGGGTTAATTAAGAGCTCTTAATGTCAGGGTCATTTCTGAACCTATGACATAAGATCATATGCTCCCCAGGGACAGCTGCCAGCATTGTGCCTAATCAATTCTGGGAAAGCACAGTAATGTCTAGAAAGTCAGATTATCTCTTTATGATTTCAATTTTGAATTGGAGTTGTATATTGGATTTGGTTCTTGTGTCTGCAAATTACTGGTATTTATTATTCTTGCGTACACATGCACATGCATATAAACTGCTTTTATGATTTTAAATGCTTTATTTAAGTAACTTTTATTATTGTCTTGACTTGGAATCACCCAGGAAACCCACATCTAGGAACATCTGTGAGGGCATTTATAGAAAGGGGTAACTGAGGATGGAAGACTCGCTTTGATCCTGGGTAATACCATCCCAAGGGCTGGGTACCAAACTGAATAAAACAGGAAAAAGAAAGGGGCAGATCAGTGCTGACATGTCCTGCTCTCTGATCCTGGTCACCTGAGATGGGAACCAGCAGTCTCACAATCTTGTTGCTACAGTCAGTGACCATTCCCGGTGCCACACCTTCCTCATCATGTGTGCTGCACTGTACCCTAGAACCGTGAGCCCCATCTAACCCTTCTTTCCTTAAGTTGTTCTCATTAGACATTGTGTCACAATGAGAACATTAACTAATGCAGATGTGCATGCCTGGAGGAGATGGGGAGGCTGTGGGTGGGCAGGACGTAACCCTAATGTTGTGCGCTGTCTTGCTTTCCAGTCACTGGGAACGAGTGTTCCTGTACTCACGTCTTCCACACTCAGTGCAATACTGGCTGCCCAGTCTGCATCCTAACTTCACCCACAGAGCAGCCCTCTTACTGTATATTCTAACCATGCTCTGCAAATCTAGATGAGGGATAAGTTGTTTGCTGCAGGGAGACCCTAGAGAATGCAGGAGTGATTTGGTGGAAGGCACAGGTGGCGCACACCCCTGCCTTTGTCTCACGCTTCTCCTCAATCTGAGTTTCAACGTTGCCAGAGTGCCAGGCTGGTATCGGATGGAGGGGTGGAGCTGGGGAATCAGCTGGGGGTCTGTGAAGGAGCCTGATCAATTGCGCGCGCTCTCAACAGCCATCAGTGGCTCTTTAAAGCCTCGCGAAGGTACTGAGATTTGCCGTTTTCTCTTTCAACCAATTTAGGATCCCCTAAAGTGTGCTATTCAACAAGGAAGGATAAAACCCTGTATTCAATGTTGTTAGAACATAGTACTGAATGTTTTATAACTGACACTTTATTTCCAGCAAAGTAAACATATACAGTAATTCTCAGTCTCTGTAAAATTGATCCCCAGTTTTTCTGTGGATACCACAATCTGCAGATATGCAAGTGCTGCTTATTACGCAGTTGATTTTGCAAGCAATCTAAACACGTCATTCTATATACTCTGAGTCATCTTTAGATTACTTTTGATAACTAATGGGAAGGAAATATTGGATAAATTGCTTACATATTACATGGTTTCAGGGAAAGAAACCAGGAATCAGCTCTGTATTTGTTCCCTGCTCTCTGTGCTCTGTGCTAGAATGTTCCCAGGAGTTTTGATCTATGGTCGGCTGAGTTCATGGATGCAGAGCCGAGGCTAAGGAAAGCTGAAAGGAATTGGTCATGTTTCCATGCATTGATCAAGGGTCAGTGTTTAAAAGGCCTATTTCCATTGCAATTTCCTTTTCAAAACTCAACACTATTAAAACGCCACCTTACCTCTGGGGAGCAGAAAAAGAATGTGGCCTTCTTACCCTGTGGCTTCCATTCCAGAGTGCACACATCTGACTCCAGTGCCTCCATCCTGGGATGCACACACCTTGCACAGGTACCTCTGTCCTGGGATGCACAGGCCTCACACAGGTGAATCCATTGTGGGGCGCACGCATCTTACACAGATGCCTCCATCTTTAAATGCACACCTTTTACTGGTACCCTCTTCCTGGGAGCTGCATACTTTATTCTGGGGTCCACTAAAGGAGACCTGGAAAACTGGCTTTCAGCAAGTGGTACTGTTAAGGACCAGTGTCTGGAATTTGACCACATACCTGGAAGTTTCCTCTGATCTGGCCACTCTGTGTCCTGGAGTCTACCAGTCACTTGGGAATTTTACCATTGATTTGGAAGTCTGTTGTCCTAGAAGCAGCTTTTCCTAACAGGCTTCAGCTGTGTTGAAATGGATCCCCAACACGTGCAGTTTTTATAGCAAACTGTCAGGAGGAGACGCTGACACTCAGATATCATAACTGTTACAAGTCAAAATTACCCTCTAAACAGATCTCATGATTTTCCAAGTTTATTTTGATAGGGTCGTTTTTATGTAAAAATACTGCTTTTGAGCTTTTTCAATATTTCAAACCATAAAATATGGAAATTCTTTTTTGGATTATTCATCGTGCAATTCAGTTTGGATGCTTCTTCATTCTCAGCATTAATACAATGATTTATAGAATCATATCTGATCAATGTCAGAGGGCAAGTGCAGGCTCACGGTGGTCTGGCTGTTGACTTTAACCAACTTCAGGATGAGAAACGATACTTCTTCCTAGTATCAAGTGGAATTAAAATTTCATCTTTTCCTTCGGCAAACTGAATAAAATTTGCACAAGATTCTATTCAGGGGGAAACAATTGTTTAATTAAAAATAAAAGACCAAATAATCATTTGCTTATAGCTTCAGCTTTGTGTTAAATCTCAGCTGGACTAATAAATACAATTACACTCTTAAGCAGCTGGAATGATAATTGAACAGCAAGAGTTACTGATAACAGGCTGATGAAGATGTGGCTGTCTCAGTCCCATCTTTGATGCTGAACTAGGGTAACTGACCTGTTTGGACCATTAGCATGTCCTGAATTTGCAGGACACATATTGCTGGCCATAGGGAAGTTAAGTTTACATTAAAAAAATCGTCAAATACTTACCTGGCAGGGGAGATACCATGATCACGAAGGTGGTTTTCCCAGGGTAAGGCTTATCCATTGCACTCCGGATGTGCTGATCCCTGCGATTTCCCCAAATGTGGGAAACTCGACTGCATAATTTGTGGTAGTGGGGGACTGCATTCGCACTCTCCCCTGTTAAAGAAAAAAAATCGTCAAATGTCGATATGTTGACAGACAACGTGCAGAGCCACGGAAAGCTAGCATTCTGGACTCTGTGGTGGTCAGCCTTGATGATATTGCTGGGTACTTAAGGATATTACTGTCCGTCCAAATCACATTGTTTAGAAATCTGTAGCTGACCCAGGACCGTTCCTCATTCAGGCATGTGGCCATGTGTCCTTCTTGCTGCAAATATAGAAGAATGCCTTTGATTAGTGTGTCAATGCCTGGAGACCAAGAGCAATGAAAAGAGATTAGTGCTGCTGTGTTTTCCTGATTTCTTTTTCTTGCCTTTCACTTTTCATTTCCTTCTTGTGACTTCAAGAACAACCCCTTACCTGTCTGCCTCTGAGATCCCCTTCCAAAGCACAGCACCGTTCTCAATTTCCATGTCCCTTCTTAATGTGTGAGTGAGTGCTTTGCTACAGTAAGATGTTTCAGGAGTCTGAGTGTGCCTGGCCCTCTAGAAGCAGAGCCGAGGAACCCAGGGAGAGGTCGAGGGTACTTAACTCTGTCCCACCTCAGCTTCTTTGCATATACGCAAGAGGTTCTGAGACCTACTTCCCACAGTTGTTGTAATATCTGTACAGAAATGACTTTTAGAAGAGATGTATTATTTGTCGCACATAAAGTAGTAGCCTCGGTGCCAGAAGGGAAAATACTCGTGGAAATGGGGTACAGACTGGATTTTCCTCCTCTACAGAGTAGTGGACAATCATTAGTGTAACAAAATAAGAGAAAACAAAAGTTTTCTATTGTAAGTTTGGAGCTTTCTTCTTTGAGCAATTATAAGCACAACTCAGTAGTGGAAACCCACCTTTAGAGATATCACATATCTGCATGGCTCTGAGATGACCAGCTTGGACAGCTGCTGAGAGGAAGTAAACTCATCTTCACCTCCTACATTTTAAGAAGAGGATTATCCTGCTACTGCACGCTCAGGGATTATCCTTTCTGCTTTGTAAGTAGGCAGATGAGAACGACTCCCAGAAGTCACCTCTTCCGAGAGGATGTGTAAGGACCTGAGTTTCGTTGAGCAGACATGGGAGGGATGGAGGGATGAAAGGGTGTTTTCCATGTCAGCAGAAGAACACATGGGCAGGGCATTTTGAGAGCATTCTATGAAATGCTGCTGGTGTCCATAAAATGCATACTGTTCTGATGATCATGAGATTTTTTTCCTGTATTCTCAGTAGCTACTCCATAGTATGCATGCTAAGGGTCCCCCAGAGGCTCGTATGCTGGTCTTGGTCCCCAGCTGGAGGGCGGTGGACAACCTGTGGGTGACAGGGGTGTGGCTAGAGGAAGCTGGGTCGCTGGCATGCTGCTGAGCTGAAGGGTATATGAAATCCTCTTCGGTCCTCTGTGCTCTCTGCTTCGCACCTGTCTTGGGTGAGCAGCTTTGCTCTGTGTGAGCTCTACCCTTGGTCTTCTTCCTCCTCACAATCTGCAGCTATCTGAACTATCAGACTGGACTGAACTATTAAGACATGTGCAAACATAAATCTGTCCTCCTTTTGAAGTGTTTAACTCAGGTATTTTGTCACAGTGTCATCCAAAAAAGTTTACTGACATTGTTATTATCTTCATTCTGCAGCAGAAGAGAAGAACACTTGAAGCAATTATCTGATGTCCTTCAAATTTTTTTCAAGATGCTTTTTATGAGACCCTTGGCTGAAACTTGTGGATTCTATTTTTGGGCTTCCCGACTTGGGCTTTGTGGTGAGCATGCATTTGCAGAAAAATGCCATTTAGTCTGGGCTTCAAGACCAATGAGAAGTGTGCTCACAAGCAAACACAACGGGAGCATGAGAGCAGATGGCAAGAGCTAGCATTAAACAGTCTTGATGTGTTAAACATCATGGTGCAGAGACCAGAGCAGGTTTGCAGACTTGTGGCTGGTTTCACTGGACCCTACAGCCCACTTACTGGATAGTCCTGGTTGCATGCAGCTGTTCCTGCTGAGGTCTTGCAGTGGGATTTCTCTTGCGAGGATGTTTGTCTGTGAAGTACTTTGAACATGCATCCTTGTGTGGACCACACATTGGGATAGGATTCTGAGTCAGTTCTTCTTGCCCCTGTCTTCTTTCTCTGACTATGTGTAATAACTCCACTTCTCAATACTTCAGCCTTCTCATGCATAAATCAGAATATCATTTTTTCATTGGGCTGATGGGAAGGGTGAGAGAGCACATGTCACTCTGGCATGGAAAGACTTTAAAAATTATCTGCAATTCCATAGACAAATTTCTCTACTGAGTTCCTGTATCTCCTTTTCTCTTATCTTCGTCCCCTGAGTAATTGTTTGTTTTTTTTTCTAGTTGTACCTGTGTGTGTGGTTGCTTCTTCTACATGACAGAGAACATTTTGAAGTAGGAAATTCATTTTATTCTTTGATCTCTCTCTAGAGCAATGTGGGCATGCTACTGCTTTATTTACATGGTGACACAAATTGCTTTTAATGACTGCATTTTTGTGAAGTGTTAAACATTTTCTTCAGAGAATGACAGTCATGGTCTAAAGTTACACACTCTATCTGATTTAGAATAAAACTGCTTAATCCATAATTCAACATCTCACATATTTATACTGAGATCGTACAAATAATAAAATCATTTCTGATTCAGCTGAAAAATTTAATCGAATTCAGCATGACTGTGAAAATGAATAAAATTGATGATATTTTAAGCTTAAAAATTGGGTGTAGAACCTATAGAAGCACTATTCAACCAAAAAAAAAAACATGAGATGCAAGAGAGAGCCAGACATGGAATTTGGCTTTTCAGCAGCCATGCTAAAAATATGTAGGCTGGTAAAATCCATTTTAATAACAGATGTTGCATAACCCAATATATCGGAAGCACAATTGAACATGTAATCAGAATGAAATTATTTATGATATGTTTTATATTTTTTATATTGACTCTGAAAATTCTAGGGTGCACTTTGCACACACAGCACCTCTAGTTTGGATCAGGTTTTCTGCAGTGATCAGTAGCTACCAACACTTGGTGGTTACTGCCTAGGTCTGCACAGGGAGTAGAATGTATGTGAACCCTCGGATAGGACGATTATCGATGCCTTAGGATGCTTCACTTGTCTGCTGGAGTTTAGCAGAGAAAATACTATCTGCGCCATGACTCTCTGGAGGTCATTCTGTTAATCTAGATTTCTTCCTGTGAACGAATGTGAGCGGAAGTCACGGTGGTAGGTCTTATGTAAACTGCTGATCTTATCCTCCTTTGTGGTTGGTCACAGAGAAAGTTGTTTGAAGATTTAGTGACTTTTCTTATTGCTGTGATGAAACACCTGACAGCAAGCCACTTAAGAAGGAAGGACTTATTCTGGCTCATGGTTGGAAGGCGTGTCCGTCATGGTGGGAAGGCATGGTGGCAGGAAGCTGCGTCTGAGGAAGCAGGAGGGAGGCTGCTCGCTCATCTCCTGGCTCATCAGGAGGCAGGGAGCTCCTGATGTGGTTTCACGGCCTCCTGAAATAGTACACAAATGTTCAAACGTTTGAGCCCATGAGGTGCTTCTTACATCTAAAGAGCAACAACTGTTTCTTGCCCCTAGTGAAACCCCCGGGACTGGTTGTTTCTCAGGGTGGTTCCTTGTGGCTGTGTCTCTGTTGTGGCAACTTCAGCCAGCACGGCTGTTCTTCCTGGGAGTTGAAGAATACACTAGTGAGGGGCAGCTGTGCCAACGCATGCCCTGTCGGCGAGGAACGCTCTTGAGGCAAGTCCTGACTTGTGCCGGTGGCACCTGGTTAAAGAAGGCGGGAGCATCTCTCCAAAGTGAGCTCAGCAGCATGGCCTGCTGGGAGAGCAACACTCGGACTTGCTTTTATTTTCATTGAGTGCGTGTGTGTGTGTGTGTGTGTGTGTGTGTGTGTGTGTACACAAGAAGTGCACTTGGGTGTGTGTATGTGTCTATGAAGACACTGGGAGTCATCCTGGATTGCTCCGTCTCCTTATTGCTTTGCTCTGGGGTGTCCCAGGTTCTGCTTTCCAGAGCCAGAATTACAAGCCACCAATTTACCTGCCTGGCATTTTTATGTGGGGTCTGGGGGCCTAAATCGAGGACCTATTATTTCCAAGACAAAAGCTTTAACCGCAAAATGAGCCATCTCCCAGCCCATGTCAAGGCAGCATTGAAAACTAAAGCCAAATGTGATCATAACTTGTGTTGAAACACACAGGTATCAATGATCTAGTTTGCCGTATGTAAACACCACGTGGGCCCCAATAATGGATCTACTTGCTACTTTAGTTTTCATCTTCAACCAAATCCACTAAGCATACTCGATTGTTATTTACATATTATAGAACAAACAACCAGAAGCTTTCTATATCCTATTACTCAGGCTTTGAAACTCCATTATACTTGGAAAGTTTTTATAGGCTGACAGCCAAGCCCAAGCCTAGCTTTATGGGCAAGTAAAGAAGGGGCCCCTGCAGCTCCCACTGTCAGTGACTTACTATTCTTAAGATAAACCTTTCAGAACACTATGATTTTGTAATGGTCAAAGCAAATAGCTTTGAAACACAGTCAAGGGAAAACATCCAGCCAGAGTTTATTACAGTCTGCCCTATTCAATGGTGAATTCAGAACATCATCATCTTGCTCATATCTGTTGTGTAGTATATGAAATGCAGAAAAGTCCAGGGTCTTAACCCGCATATCCCCCTTTCAGATAGAGCCACAGAGATGAGTAAATAATGGTTGGGATCCATTTAAACAGCAGCATCTGCCCATGGACAAGCTGTTCTCCTTCTCGTGGTTAATATTGCATAGCTAGCTTGTGGATCGCTGCATAAACAAGGCTTTTGGACTTGGCTACATCCTGTGAAGTCGCTGCCAGACAGCTAGAATCTGTGTTTGTTCAATAGGTTAAGAGAAAAGCTTGCGTTTGTCACAAGCGGTGTCTCATTTATTTACCTGGATTCCTTCTCTTCTGTTTTGCTGCACCCTGTTCTAAAAATACCAACATATGGTTTCTGACAGCCCTGCTTTCTGCCCCGTCAGAATCCTGCCAAAGCGACTCGTTTCCATGATTGAAAATTACCTGCCTCCAATGTAGCATCTCCCGAGACTCCGTTTACAATCAAAATGGTTAAGTGATTAAACAGGTAGACCAGAATTACCGCCACAGTGTTTAGAATTTCACATAGTTTTCCTGCACTTGAGGGGAAGAGTTTAGTGAGAGCAATTGAAAGGACGAACGACTGTGGAAGAAGAAGAATTGGAAAGAAATGCACCGTCCCGGTTCCACATGTCTGTCAACTTGTCCGTTAATGTGGTCATTTCCAGTTATGAATTGCATCCTGGCAACTTCAGGCATGTTCTCTCACAAGGCAAAGTGGACAAGAAAGGAGCTGACTTTTGTTTCCATTTCTCTTTCATTAGCTTCATTGCTTCCGAGTTTTCTGGCCCTAAGGTAAATGTCAGCACTGAGAACAGAGGTGTTAAGTCTTTGAAGCCAAAGCAAGTTGCCACTTAGAACAGTTGTGGCTAATGTCACTACTGGCAACTTTGACAAATCTTCCCTTCCCTGTGTCCTCTTCTTCCCTGGTCCCATGCACAAGACTTTTTAAGTTTTTAATCAAGCATCCTCTAAGTCCCTTTATTGGCTGAGATACAGAAAAGTTAGAAAGACTTCCAGAAAAGCAAAGTCAGTCTCAGCCTTGAGAGGCACGAAGAGGGTCCGCGAGGCTTTACAGTTCCGACCACTGCTGTTCCCTGCGGTAATGGAGCTGCGGCTGAAGGCGCTTTCCAAAGGCCCTGGGGATAGAGCCAGCCTGTGGGGGTTGGGGGAAGGTGGTGGGGACCCAAAAGTCATGGGGTGGGATAAGGCATGGCAACGTGGGCTTGGGGCTGGGTCTGCTCAGAACCAAGTGACCTTTAATAAAGCATTTGGGCTGCCCGCACCTCTGTAGGACTGGGAGGATCACGTTCTCTCTGCTTCCCTTCTGGGGTGATTGAAGGGGTAAAGTGAAAGGGAGGCGTGGAAGTGCCCTGCTTCATACCTGGGAGCAGCAATGCAGGCAGATGGCTCATCCTTTTGTCACGAGGTCCCGTGTGGCCTTTGATTCAGTGTGCTATGCTATGCGTCTTCCCATCCAGAAACTTCTACAGCCCTTTTCCCGGTGAAAGTATGTGTCGAAGCACGCCACGCATGCTCCTTTCTGTACTCCTCAGTGTGGGGAAGAGCAGGTGGGGTAAGCCCTGGATATCCCTCCCGGGTCTGAGGTTAACAGTAAGATCTGCGTAGCCTCGCGATGGAATCACGGTGGACACAGCAAACTCTGCGCTGATTACCATTCTCTCTTTCAAGCTCCCTTGTTTCACAGGATTTCCCCTGGTCCTCCTACTAATTGTGTTTTGAAATTTAAAGCTTTGAATAAAATATTCATGACTGTACTTGTTGAAAATTAAGATTTCATATCTTCTGGTCTTAATTTGTTCCATGTTCAATGAGTATTAGTGACTTATTTTTAAATTATAGGATACTTTGTGAAAAAGATACCATTTGATTTAAGTTAACATTCTTGCTTTTATAGAAATTGTTAATTTGAAGAACACATTCTCCTAACAAATCAACTAGGACATTTAATATTTACGACGAGTCAACTTGGGCATAAGAATGAGGTAGTACAAGATAATACAACTGGCAACTTTCATGATTTTAAATCTAGAAGGGAGAGACGCAGTATATTATTATAGTGGTATCATATAGACTCTATGAAAGTGCTAACAATAACTTATAAGAACACTACAAAGATGGTGCTGTCCCTGCTACTGATAGTAGAGGAACAGAAAAAGAGGCTATGTCTGGCTGGAGGGGGTGAGAGGTTTCCAGCTGGCAGGGAGGGAGGAAGTCTGGATGGAAGGGCTTTGCTGGGGGGGTGGGAAAGGATGTGTGGTGAGCTGTAGAAAATTGTTTCTCCACCAAGAGCTGACAGGAGAGGATCTAGTGAAATAATAGAATGCCTAGTTAAAAATATGATTACAAAAGTTTAACATTAAGTTAAGCTTCAACAGTGTAAGAATCCTAAGGTCCAACTGAGGCCATAAATGATAATGGATAATCATCTGGATGTGTCAATATTCGGATACCAGGAGTGGGTTGCTGTACTTGGCCTGCATGGTGCTGATAGATTTATGACCAAAAAATAACTTCATGGGAACAGTGGTGTTTTATTCTTGTTTACACTTCTCTGCTACAGTTCATAGTCCAGTGTGTAGGGAGAGTTCATGTGTACACCAGGAATCAAAGGGAAATGACCACCCCATATCCCCAGGGAGTGCTGACAGAGGGACAAACCTCCCTTGCAGGATTGCAAATCTAACAAAGTATGCGGAAGTATATAAAGCTACTGAACCAACTCCCTCCGTCTTATCCACATGCCCAGGGAATGGTCCTGGTTACTATGGGCTGGTTTTCCTTCGTGTGTTAGACAATATCCCACAGGTTTGCTCAGACTTCGCCCTAACTAGCCATTCTTCACAGACATGCTCAGAGCTTAGCCTTCAGTGGTCGAGTTGATGCCTGTATTGCGTGAGTGCTTGGGTCCGTGTGTGTAAGATACTAAAGGTTGTCTTTGTAGAGATGGGAAGGAGAAATATGAAATAGTGCCCAGTGAAAACCTGTGTCTACTAGAGGAGCGGGGCTGGGGGTGACCACGAGTCCCCTATGACTTTGCAGCTGTCTCCACCAGAGCAGCATGGCCACTGCAGGAGACCTTGTTAGCCATGAAGCACCTTGGGGCCCTGCCAGGACTTATTCATTCATAATTCATAACATACATTTCAAGCAGCTCAAGCAGATCTGCAAATGGAAGTGTGGTCAGAACATACAGCTTATAAGACATTTCAGCCAATGTGATGCAAAGCTTGAGATGTCTGTGTATTATAATGATATGTCTACATCATTGACTTGCAGGTAAAGAAATACAAGTCCGGAACAAAATTGCCCTGTAACTGAAAGACAATATTCAGACATAAGGTGAACACAGACTTAAAATTATGGACTTTAATTTCCAAGTTCTCATCACAGTTTCATATTCCACTGTTGTGAGAAATACCTGACTTACACTGTATAGGGGAACAAAGGAATTTTATTCATGCTCCTGATTCTGGTTAGAGTTGATCATGACAGGAGCGTTAGACCAGCATCGCAGGATGAATGATCTAATCCCTCTGTGTCCACAGTAAGTGCGGAGGACAGGACACCAACGCATATCAGCGTGCTGCCAGTTTTGCCAAAAATGTCAAACAGTTCTTTCCATCTTATATGCGGCTGTCCGAGGCACAGTCCCATCTAGTGAAGGTTGGGTCTTTTTACATGAATTATGCATTCAAGGTATTCGCCAACAATCTTTTCCAGTGGTCTACCTTAACTAAGCCACTCTTGACAATTGTGCTCAGAGCCCCACATTATGTCTCCGGGGGTAAGCAGGTCTGCTGAGGCTTGGTAATGTAACTACTGAAGTTTTAATTTAGCATGCTATGTTGAAAATATTTACTTTCTGAGGTCCAACTTTGGCTCAAAGAATTTGCACTTCAAAAGCATTACCATCTTATCTTGACTTTTGTATTTGGAGTCAAAAACCATGCAGTCAAGTCCTCTGCTGTCATTTTTGTTGCCTCAGGGTATTTGGGCTGTTCGGTGCTTAGTACCACATCGCAAAGCTATGAGAATATCGTTAAGAATGATGGAAATTAACAACCTCACTTTACCTTTTTGGCAGTGCTTGATTTGAATTATAAACCTTCCCTCTCTCCCGTTCAATCCAGTTCCACTGGCACTGCCAACCCTGGGACTGAATCCCTTTATTAAACTAGACCAGGCAAAGCCAATCAGGGCCGGTCAGATGCCAACTGGTTACAATAGCTGTTTCTAATGATGAAATATAACCCCATGTTAAAGTTGGACCCAAAACAAACAAACAAATTCCTGGCGATTGGAAGCCACACAGCCTTCCTGGGATGCTGGATTTCCAAGAGGACATGGTATCACATGGAGTGTGGGGATCACATTCAAGATCTGTGTAATTTCTGTTCCCTGGAAAGAAATGTTCCAATATCTTTCGACTCTCCTAGCTCCCAGGCCGGCTTGCCTGCAACAGTTAATTATATGCATTGTAATGACGTGACCGTTTGGAAGTCTACTTGTTCTTGCCGCTTGTGGTTTTGAGCCAGGCAAAAACCCATGACCACAATAACCACATATGCTTGGCTCAATCCTCCATTTTATACCAGGTGATTCAGCACTATCCTCTCTCCCGAAGGAGTCTTTAAGATAATAATCTTTTTTTTTTTTAAATATAATCTTAGGAAGGACTTCGCTGTTCTCCCAGATGAGCAAAACCCCCAACACTTTTCTTTCTGAAAACCCATGTCTGCTAAATATTGACATTAGTCTGGGCAATCATTTACTGTGAAGGTAAACTACCCATCATCACTTACATTAAGAAATGCATACATGTATATTTTAATAGATATCTATATCATATAAATTTTTAAGATCCTTTTTTCCTGGAAATTGCTAAACATTAAATCTTTTAACATTACCAAATATATAAATAAGTGAAATAAATTTAAATAAACATATATTTTTAATATTTTGGAGCAGAGTTGGTTTTTATTAAAATCCTCTAATGTGAACTTTAAACGTGAGAACTGAGTAAGACAAAGGTGCTCGGATAGGAAGACACACCCCAGATTTCCCTAGGAGAGTCGACTCATCTCAACTATTTTTTTGAGAAAGTCATGGGCTGAAATGATTTTGAGTTTTCCACATTGTGATTGTTGTTAGATTAAAGCAACTAGGTTAGGAAATAAGAATTAGCACCAAATTTGCCATCTTTCAAATATTATATAAAGATACAGTTATCATGCAGAAAATAGAATTCAAATGCCTTTGTTTCTGAACTTGAAATGCTTTTCATTTATGTCAGTTACTATTTAAGGCAATGTGCCAAGAAGGTGAAGGATTAGCTAGTCAGAACAGCCAACAAAGAAATTAAAATATACAAATGCGTGCGTTGTTTTTCCTGTGGACCGCCATCTTTGCTGTAACGTGCTAACATAGCTCTCGAAGCATCAGCAACAGCAGTGTGGGGAAGATGACCTGCATTCACATCCTGTGCACCTTGCACGACGATGACTTCTGTCGTGAACTGAACGTGAGGTGTCACTCTGGCTCCAATCGTGTGTTTGACTCCTTAGCTGATCTGACCATTTGGATAGATTGTTAGTTGGGAAACAAGAAGGAATTTTGGTGAAATATAATTTAAAAGCAAATTTGCCCGAAGCGAGGTTTTATCTCCAGAAGTGGAAGTATTTCAAAACAAGTTGCACATGGAGGGAGTTTAGCATGGATGCTTCTGGAATGTGAAAGTAACAAGTGCAGTGATCCTTTAGAGACTTCCTCTAGCAATACCGTCTTTTAGT
Source organism: Typhlomys cinereus (assembly GCA_023101885.1). NCBI lineage: Eukaryota > Metazoa > Chordata > Mammalia > Rodentia > Platacanthomyidae > Typhlomys > Typhlomys cinereus. The sequence continues at coordinate 7,115,707 of JALPQD010000083.1, read as the reverse complement.
CTGCCCTTGAGAGGATTTGCTGAGGAAGCAAACATATTTTACAAGATGGTCCGTGTTTGGGCCAGAACCATTGAGACGCCTTGACTTCCATTCGTGGTTCTGTACCAAGGTGAGCATCCAAAGGTGTGAGAAACCACACTAATAGCTACCTCCTCTGGTCAACTTGAAATACGCTGTTTAGTATAGTCATATGAAGACTGCCCTCTAGTCAGAGCCAGAAGCTGCCCTGCTGCTAGACCACACCCCAACTGTTGAGTTCACGAGTCAAAGAAATCATCTATGCTGTGTGTTTGTGTGTGTGTGTGTGTGTGTGTGTGTGTGTGTGTGTGTGTGTGTGTGTTTTAGGTTATCTTAATGAAACTACAGAATTTCATTTAAATTGTGTTAGATTTAGCCAACACATGTATTCATAGCTCTACTTGAGTCTGAACTAATAGCACATCTGTGTGTGTTTACAGAGAAAATAAGAGCATTAGTTTGCTATCAGACGTTCTGAAATCTTCAGCATTCATCTTCAGCTAAAGTCTCTCTCCGTATCTGGGTTCCCATCTGAGTGCTGTCGGCCTAGTACTCTTCAGTTCTCACAGGACCCTGAAGCTTGCCACACGCAGGGCTGGTTCTGCATGGTCCGTGCAAGCAGTGGCTGGGCAGTCGTCCTCTCAGGCGGACTGTTCTGCCTGGGCACGTCCTGCCACATGCCTTCTGCAAGCCTTTCCTTGCCTTTCTTTCTGGACTTGACTTAAATGTTGCTTTCTGAATGGTGTTTTCTTTGAAAAGAGTAAGGTGTTGATCTGTTTTCTCCTCATGGGATTCTCAGCATCCCCGTGCCCGGCCATCTTTAGTAAAGAGCGACGCACCGTCCTCTCCCACGGTACGCTGGGCCTTTCATGATCCGTGCCCCTGCCTGCTGCCCGAAGCGCCTCTTCAGATCATCACGCCATCAGACTGTGAAGGCCTTGTTGCTCCTGACCCTCTCCCCAGAGTCTCCGCTTGGATGGCCCATGGTGTCCTTCTTCAAATCCACGCTAAAGCATCAGTCTATACTTTCTCGCACCGTCCTGACCCAGGCTCTATCAGATCTGCCACGTCACTGTCAGGTTTTTGTAAAGTGGGTTGTCTGTCAGTCTGTCATTTGTCTTCCTTCATGGCATATACCCTCATGCTTAAGGAATGCAAGGGCAAATGCCATTTAAAACATCTACAGATCTGTGTGTAGAACAGAGGCTGAAGACACTCCACAAACTCTCAATGAATGGGTGAGTGATGGAATAATAATAATATTACTCTGGGTTTTGTTAAGTGCCACACATTGGCCTGAACTTTCTTTTTTCTCAGATGACTGAAAATGAATCATCGAGTGTCTTTCTTTCCCTGAAGGACTTTGAAAGTGAAATCACCTGATACAAAAATCCACTATTTCTTTCACAAACTGATGCAGCGCGGTGCCAAGAGAAAATGATGGATGAAGGGGCTTGCATCCTGATATTCCTCTTCAGCAAGGAAACACCTTGTTGTGTCAATCACAGTCTGGCCGTTGCTGAATGATGAGGGTCTCAGTTGAGCAGAATAATTACCAGTGCCTTGGGGGACTGGTGGGTTTTCTTAGGTAGGTGTTTCCTGGTTTTGTTTTGCTAGAAACAAGGCAGAGAGAAAAGGACGTCTCTTGCTAATTATAGACCTCAGTCGATTTATTGCACAGGTCAAATCTCTGGATAGTTTTTACAAGTTGAATTGTTTTTTGCACTTCTGGTTTTCCAAAGAGTTCAGTGTGGCTCAAATAGTGGACAAAACATGAGTTCTCATTGTCCCATGCATAAAACATTTCTATTGATTAGTCAGTCATACTGGAGGACTGTGATTCTTCATATATTAACAGACCAGCACTAAAAGAACGAAGGATGGGCACGGGAAAATCATGGCAAGCATTTTTATGTTTGCTTTGCAATAGAAGCCTGTGCAACATCAATGGAGCAGAACTTCTTCTCCCCTCCCCTCTCCTTCCCTGTCTTCCCCCTTCCCCTCCTTACCCCTCCTCTCCTCTCTTCTCCTCTTCTCCTTCTTCTCTCCCCTCCCTTTCTTCCCCTCCCCTCTCTTCTGCTCTCCTCCTTTCCCTTCCTTTCCTCCTCCCTCCCTCCCTCCCTCCTTCCTTTTCTCTGTGTCATGGAGTCTCCAGTGAGATCTTGCAAGTCCATCCATCATTCGGCTCATTTTCTACTCAAACGTGATGAACAAGTTGGCAGTATATTGAAAATATTGGGTGAAAACCACAAATGGTCCCATAAATGTTCAGAACTCTTAGAGTGAAGAGAATACCAAGAACTTGCTTCCCAGCATCTAGCCTAGCAGCAACCAACTCTGTTTTACACATCACAGGTGTATGTGCACATACGAAACACAGTAGCAGTATTTTGTGTCCATGCACGCACATATATGTGCAAGTGCCCATGTGTATTCCGATGCGTGTGTGCCTGCGTGTATTTGCACGAGGAGGACAGAGGAGTTGTTCCCTGGGGATGTCTTCTATCTTGTTTTTGAGGCAGAGTCTTTCGCAACCAGCCAAACCACCAGGCGCCTTAGGCCTCATTGCCTTACTTTGCCAATCACAGGCTGTGTTTTCGTCCGCCTCCCAAGCTGACGTAGAGCTGAGCAGACAGATCTCACCACACTGTGCAGATACACTGTGCCAGAGACAGATGTGCACCCCTGCCTCTGAGTGCGTCAACGCCACTGCGCTGTGTTCACCAGGAGACAGAGCTTTAATATGCAAGCGCTCATCTTCGCTAAGGATTTTCCTTGGGGAAGTACTGTGTCAGGACCAAGGAGCAAGTAGGAATTCTAGTGGACAGTCTTGCTATGGTCCTTCCATTTGCCAGGTGTGGAAACACATGGCCACAAGTCGGAGCCCCAGCAGAGGGGCGTTTCCACGCTGGCCGAGCCCAGGGGAATTGCAGTGGCCACTGGAATCACCAAGTGATCACGACCATTTGTCATAGTGAATCATGGCTGGTCTGGGGCAGGTTGCCTGTGTTTTGTCTTTATTCAGAGGGTCGGTGACACACCCAAGTGCAGAGCTGCTGCTCGGACCCCTAAGGACTTGCCACGGTAGGTGGGATTCTCTCTCTGTACACCCTGCTCGGTCTCACCTTCCAGAGAGGCATGGGGCTTGCAAAGGAGAAGGGGGCTCATCCACCTGAGAGTAAAGGCCCCAAGTTGAGCATGCACTCCTTATCAGGTGCCTTGGGTTGGGTAGAATTCGGAGCTCTGCTCCTGCTCTTTCTATCTATGTGGAATTGGAGCCTGGGAGAGGAGGAGGACGGTTAGTCACTTCTTCCCACTCTCCTCTGGCCCGCAGCTCACTCACGTGCCCGCCTGCTCGCTGCGTCACATCTTTGTCCTTTCATCTGGAACTGGATGATGTTTTCCTGTGTCCTTCTGTTTTCCCGGGGAGCTCGGATAATGAACCCTAACCTTTTATTCTCAGCATGATTACTCAGAGGCATGGTGGTTTTCAAATGTATTAATGCTGCTCCTTCTCTGAAGCACTAAAAAGAATAACAAGGGCTTGATTTATCTTAAGAGTTCAAATGCTCTGAATCAAATTCTTGATAGCTTTTTGCCTTTTAAAGAAAATAATTTGGACAGTCAATAGATTCTCTGGCAGTGTTTGTGTAGGAAGACCCTTGGACTGAAGTCATGTTTTGGAGGTATGGGAACGTATCTCTTGAAGCATCATTCGGGATAGCAAACATGATTGATTCTTGTCCAAGAACTGGAGGACTGAGCATCCATACACTGAAGCGTTGTCTGCGGCAAGTCTTGCTCCGGACTCTCTGGGTCAACTATACCGTATATGAGTATCTTCAGATGTCATTTTCTTTCTGTATCTATAGAGATTGGTTTCAGGACTGTGCCCTGCCCACCCCTGGAAATCAAGTGATGCCCAAGTCCCATAAGTGAAACGGAACAGTATTCATATTTAACCTCTGTGTTCCTGCATTAGACATTATGATTCATGTTTACAATAGGAAACACAATCGTAGCTTCGTATGTAGCCATTTCGTTGTGTTGTTCATGGGACGGTGACAAGAAAATGAAGCTAGTGACCTGTCCAGCACAGATGCAGTGATGTGTCCAACACAGATGCAGTGCCGTGTCCGGCACGGATGCAGTGCCGTGTCCAGCAGGCCCCCTCGTGTGTGTGATCTGCAGTCATTTGCACCTCCAGGTGCAGGGCCTGTGGGCTCCGGCCTGGACCACAGGGTGGTCTGCGTGGGATGACAGAGACTTGGGAATCCAGCACCCTGTAATCAGCCTCTCAGTGGCTGCAGAGTCAGCCACTCTGATCCCAGGTTCAAGCTCCACTTTCATCTGTGGTATTGTGGAGTCGAGCACCCTGGGAACGTGGGGGGTGATGGGGGGCCGGTCCTGCTCTCCCTGAAGCTGCAGCTGGGGACTCTTAACCTTCTCCTCCTTGTTCGTGGTAACGCCTCAAGAACAGGGAGTGCACCGTCACGTCTCTTTCTGAGCTCACAGACATCCACCACCTCCTCCATTCTTCTCTGATCCGTTGCCGTAGCCAAATCCAAGAGGACGGCAGCCACAGCCATCACAGAAGGGAAGAGACTTAAGCAATGGTGGGTCTTCCCTTTACTGGAAAGCTGAGGCTGCTGGAAATGCGCAAGGGTTTACTTCCAAGACGTGGAAACTATCTTGTTCTTTTCCAAACTTACAGGATTACATTTGTCGCACGTGAAAGTGCTATTCTAGTCTTCAGCATCATCCAGCTACTATTTTATGGCCCAGAAGCCTCAAGGAAGGATGACAAAACCACATCACACAAGGTTTGCGAGGGCCGAGTTCTCCATGTGGGTCGTTTGATTCAGCAGGCAGCTGTAGAGTCGCCCACAACCAGGCCTTGCTCCAGCGCCTCTGCACGCCTGGCAGCCACGGGGCACGCTAAGGTGAGGCTGGCACACGTAGTCCTCCCTTCTGGTCTGTCTCCCCCACCTCAGTACCATCATCATGGGCACCAAGCAGCGTTTCCTCAACACATGCTCTTCTGTGGAACAAGACACTCCTCTTTTGCTCCCACTTCTTCTGTTGCTTGTCGCTGCAGCCTTTGGCGAGCCTCCGAACTTCTCTAAGAGCCTGGTGGCATCTTCCTTAGAATCTGGAACTTTTCAGAAAGGGGAATAATAACACGGATCTCAACATGTATGTGAGATAATAACTAAGAATCACAAGATATTCTTTCAGGAACTAAGTTCATTCCTTTTGGTGTCTTTGGAAGCTAAAGTTGTGGATTTTTTTTTTAGATAAATGATTGGTGAGGTTACCTCTTTGTTAGTAACAACCTAGGAAGAAATACAGAGAAAGCCGAGGAGAGGAGAGCCACTCGTCTTCACCGAAGCACACGTGTGTGTTGGGATATGAGATCTTTGGAGCAATTTAGAAAGTGAATTTCATTGGACTTACCTGTAGGTTGAAGAGAAGCTGCACTCAAATAAGTTCCATAAGTTACCTGCATATCACTGAGCTGTGTCTGCCATTGGGGCGAAGTTAATGCTTCCCAGGATACTTGCTGACTCTGTGGCCAATGAGGTCTGAGACTGATTTAGGGCTGAAAAGTTGCTTCAACCTGCAGCGAAAATTACACAGTGAAAGACCAAGGCTTCCTGTCATTGCCCACAGGATCTTTCTCCATCTGCCTTCCAGAATTCTTCCCTTCTGTTCCCCTAGGAGGTGAGGTGCCTTCCATTTTCAGAGAGCACGTGTGATCACATGAGAACGCACTTGACCACATGCCAATAGCTTCTGCTGTGATGAGAGTGAAGGTTAAGTGGATGCCAGTCCAGCTTCCTCTGGAGTGACCCCCATTGTTTCTCCCTCGAGAAGCTGGGCACCAAGAAGGGAGCAGCCCAGCAAGAGGTGGCATTTCTTTTTAAGAGGATATAATTCTATCTTATTAGGGCTGGCCAAAGACTTCCCAGGTAAAGATTCACAGACATGTCCACCCCACGCAACCCTGCCCTTTTCCTGCATGTGCCGCAATGAGGAGTGTCCCCAGTGTATACTCCCAATAGACCACGATGTGTGGAAGGTGACTGCCACGTGGAAACAAGGGTCAATGTTCAAAGGCTGCTCGAACCTATCAACCTCGAAGCCTATCGACACATGATTTTTTCACACTGGAGTTCTGAATGGTCCCAGACACAGACTCATGCTCCACTCTGGGGTCCCCAAGGACCTTAATCGTTGACTCACTTTCTACGGCAGAAAAGGATCAAGGATAGAAGTAGGTATGAGCACTTATTTTGAGGCAGAGTTTAGGTACCCAAGTGCCTATCACCATCGATGCCAATCAGGAGCATTCAGATGTTAGCAAGCTAACTATTCACTACTCCATGTTTCCGACTAGGAACAATCCCATTGTATTTCAGATAATTAGATGTAATAGATGCTGGCGAATAGTCAAGAACTTTCCAATTCACTGTATTTGGTAGCAATTTTGTAAGCAATTATGTGTACTGAGGTTGGGAATGCCAGAAATTGCAAGTATGTTTTGGGTATTGGAGCAGAATGGAAAAATGTGATTAAATGGCTTGAATAAATTTTCAGATAGATGGTAAATCATCGAGCAGGAAAGAAGGAAGAAAGGAAAAGCAGGCACATGAGTGGCATGTCAAGTTGGTTTATGAAGGCGGAACAGAGAGACTTAACTAGGTTCTTTTCCTGAAGGCATGGCCTAGTTTTCGGGTGCTTGAAAAAGCTACATACAGAAGAGCTGAAAATCTCAATGAAAGTCATGAGAAGGTTTGTGTCACAGTCAGGCACAGTGTCAACTTGACAGTGAGGGTTTGAGCTCTAGGCACATTTGTAGAAAATTAATGGTTGAGTTAAGCCCGAGCAAACCTGCAGGAGATTGTCTAGCTAATCGGGAAGGTCCAGCCTATGGTGGGTGGGATTAAGCCCTGGAATAAAATACAGAGAGTTGGTTGAGGGAGTTGGCATCCTTGTGTACACTTGGCCAGACATGCTAGTCTGGCAAGTAAGGATCGTCCCTCTCTCTCGCAGCCATTATGTAGAGATGGTGTAGCCAGTTCCCTCAGCCCTGGTCTTGGTGTGAGCTCTCTTGCCAAGTTGTACTGAGAACTGTAACCAGAAAGTCATAAGAGAGAATAAACCCCTTGTTGGTGATTTATCGGCAACCTTGCAGGCAAACTGCAACAGTGTGTTAGTTACCTTCCTAATTGCACTGACAAAATACTTGCCAAAGCAACTTGAGGAAAGAAGGGTTTATTTTGGTACAAAGTTAGAAGATACAACCTGTCTTGGTGATGAAGGTGGGGCAAGAGCTGGGTCATATTTTAATCACAATCTGGAAGGAGAAAAGAGAGAGGGCGAGGAAGAGAGAGATGAGAGGGAGAAGGAGAGGGAAAGGGAGAAGGAGAGGGAGAGGGAGAGGGAGCGAATGTTTATGCATAGCTTGTTCTTTTATATGCAATCTGGAATCCTGGGCCCCTGGAATGGTGCCAAGCACATTTGGAGTGGGCTTCTCCACTCAGTTAACCCAATGTGGAAATTCTTCCGCAGAGAATTCCAGAGACTTGCCTCCATCTTGGGATTCTTTTTCTTGTCCAGCTGACCATCAGGACCGGCCGTCGTGGAGCCCGCTCATTTCCTCTTCAGGCTGTGCGTGCTCCTGTGTTCTTCGCTGACACGCTTGTCGCCATCCTTCCCTGCAGTTTGGTGCATCATCGGCCCTTATCCAGCGGCTGTCAGGATTGCTGGTGCCTGGGCCACTCTGCTCGTCTGAGCAGGCGGAGACCTCGGCTTGATAGTGAACGACTGGTCTGTGCTCAACAGATAAGGGGATGGCTCTGTTCCTACTGGGAGACAATCACAGTGAATCCAGTGAATTCCTGTGTCTCCACATTCGTCCTGTTCAGCTCCGGCACACGGCATGGGAATCTGGGGTGTCTAAGACTCCTCACTGTGTGTCCAGGTGAACACGGACCGCCGTCGTCTGCCCCACCACAGTGTTCTCAACGATGTCGCCCCTGTTTTCCTTCAGCGCTGTGTGCTGATTTGGGTACAATCTTCCTAAAACTTAGCTAACGTCTCCCCTCTCTGGAGCCCTGTATCATCTCTTGGTAGATGGCAATCTTTTGACTTACAATATTTCGATGGCGCTTACTTACTCCAAGGTTGTAAGTGAAATTGAGCAGCCGACTTCATTAGCAGTGGAGATAGGAAGCCTAAGGTTCTATAAGCCGCATCAAGACATCTTAAAGTGAGAGTGACAGTCGGAAGGATGCGAGGAAGAGCTCGTGGGATTAACCTCAGTGCCGTCCTCTAGTGGGGGGGGCAGGCTGCTGGCTGGGCAGACGCAGAGGTCCTGTGCGGGGCAGTGAGATGTTTCACGGGAAGGCTCTGGAGAGAGGGAGTCATGGTGGATCCTTTGGCAATCTGGAGGAGAGGGAAACTGTATCAACAACTGTCCGGTTGAAACCATCCCCCCCAATTTTTCTGTTGTAGCCAACAGCAGAATTAAACACTCCCGAGGAGAATAATATGAGAAAACACCAAGTATCTGAAGCATCACAGCCGGTATCTAAGTTTATTAATTCTAAAACGCCTTAAAAAAACTCTACATTTTTGTCTTAGAGATTTTTACTTTCTATGCTGTTAGAAATTATTTCACTGCTTTTCAACAAAGTAAGCATAGCATTTTCTGCCTGGGTGCTAATGTCTGTGACATTCAGGTTGCATCGGGCTGGTCATGGTGACGGTGTGAAGCGAACCTTGGTCCTCACAGATCCTGGCAGGTCTGTGCAGCCTCTCCCTCTCTGTGGATCCTGGTCCAGGAAATGCCCTATGGGCAGGGAGACAGCTTTAGACCCCCCTTGTCTATTTTAACCACCCGCTTCCTTCCGGCCCTGTGTGCTGAGCATAATGTGTGACAGCTTTGCCTCTGTCGACCGGCCTAGGATCAAAGCCCGCTCCTGTGTCTGAAGGCAGAGGATGTTATGTTACCAGCCGGCCTGAAAGGAGGGTTCTTTAGTGGTCACATCCCTTGGGGGGCATCAGAATGCAGGAATGACCCCAAGTCACCGGATTGACTGCATCTATGGGTTTTCTGAGAAAACAGTGTGTGTGTGTGTGTGTGTGTGTGTGTGTGTGTGTGTGTGTGTGTGTGACAGAGAGAGAGAAAGTTGCTCCCCACCCTGCAGCACTCCCTTAGACACTGATTCTGGGGCGCAGGCAGAGGAAGCTTACGGGATCTCTGACAGTCAGAGAGAACTTCGGGTCTCCTAAAAGCAGACAAAGATCGCTGCCTTCTTTTGCTTTATTGCATGCAGAATCAATAAAGCCAGGCTTTGATCTGAAGGACTCTTCACCCCTAGAAGCAACAACAGTGTTTGGGGGACCCCGGGGAATGAAAAGGTGAGAGAGACAATTCTTCTCTGTATTGGCACTGCCGCCTCCCAGTCTCCTCGCCTCTCGTGCCAGCCAGTACCACGCTGTGGTCCGCGCCAGCCACGGGGGCTGGGAGGATCCGGTGGTCAGCTCTGAGCTTTTCTCTGGCAAGCATATCCTGCCACAGAGCCAAGCTCTGGGTTCACCCACCTTCCCCGCAGACTCCATACTTGTCTCCGCTGCAGCTGTGTGTGTAAAGATTCCTTCTGGAGCTGGAGAGACGGCTCAGGGGTTACGACTCTGTCCCCCAAGCAGAAGCGACTGATTTGGATCCCAAGTCCCATGTAGAAATGATGGAGGTCTCTTCTTATTTCCCCATGCTTGAGCATCATTCGTGATACATATCCTGGGCCCCTTCTTGAACTTTCACATTTTCTTAATAGTCTTCTGTGGAATATGAGGCCGAAGTCACACAGCATCCGGACAGGACCTTGCAGCTTCTCTCATCTCTCTTGTAGTCTTCTTAGCATCTCCATCCACGCATGAACTCACTACTTCATAGAACTCCTCTGGTTCCTTGCACATCATCCTGGTTCCCCACATCTTCTCTTTCTTCTAGCATCATCTCCATAAGACAAGGCTGTATGTCCCTCGCTGCTGAGAATGTGCAATTGTATGTCACAGACCCAGGGTGAGCCAATCGCCAGCTGTGGCACTCTTGCAGGGGAAGGCTGATGGCATATCACAGATTTTTAAACCATTTTAAACCATTTGTTAGATGACGTGGTTTTAATGTGTGATACCCTGCCGCCACAGGCTCGTTTGTATCCTTCGCTGTTATTGTTCAGGAAGATTTTCAAAAATTTAGAAGGTAGAGCCTTACTGGAGGAAGGGATGTCGCAGAGGGGGGGCCTTGAGGATAGCGAGCCCTGCCCTGCTTCCACTTAGCGGTTGTTATTTCAGTCTGCTCTGGAGTCGGCTGTTGGCTGTCTCTGCATCCACGATGGGCATGACCTCTTTAGGCCTCTTTTGGCTTCTACTGCCTGCCATGCCATCATGAACCGTATCTCCCTTCTGGGATCATAAGCCAAATAAATGTCCCTTTCCCCCCTTAAGTTGCTTGAGTCCAAGTGTTGTCTCACAGCAGGAGAAAGACATTAGATAAGACTTTTTTCCCACAATTCCAAAATAATTTTATTTACCTGATAAATTATGTGAGTTTTATGATACTTTTTATTCTGTCATATTGGTGAACCTAATTAAATAAGCTTTCTCACTGTGAAATCTCTATTTCTAGCATGGGGAAATCAAGACTGGAACCCAGACTATGGAAGGCAGGAGAAGGTGGGTAACAGATTAAGAGCTCAGACTTCCTGGCTCTTGCTGTCATATCTACCTTGTTTTTTGAGCAACCCCTGGTAAAAGTTTGTGACCTCAAAATGTGGCAACTAGTGATACTGTAAATACTGGATTTTGATTTGTAGATTATGTAGTAACTATCTGTGCTCCAGGAGATATATGCTCATTTCACTTGTTATAATGTTACAATATCTAAAATGCTGGATGTTTTCTAATATGTGAAAAACATGAAATATTTCTCATTTTTTCTTCTCTAGGAGATAATATTTTGAACTGGCAACTCCCGCATGCTAGGCAAATACCTGCCACTGAGGTGCTGCCTCAAACTTTGAGTTAATGTTTTGAAACACGTACTTTTGGCCTTATTTTCTGTGTGACTTCATGTTATATTAAGTGTAACGTTACATGCTAAATATTATGTTCCTTCATTTTTACTTTCGAATTTTCCTCTCAGAAACATACTATCCCCTACGTTTTTCTTAATTAGAAGTATTCAGTCTCGATGAAGAGAAAGTGAGACAAGTGTTCTTATTGTGAAGTAGAGATTGGCTCAGGTAATTGGAAGGGAGAGTCTTTCATTGTGATTAGACCAACATGGGTTTCAGAGAAATTCTGGAATAATTTCTGCAATCTACAGTGTGGGGATGTGAATTCCTTTTGTTTTCTGGATGGGGTCAGTTGTTCGATGTGGCAGGGAGACAGGAGTGGGTTGAGTGGGGTGAGCAGTAGGTGGGATTTGCCTGCCTGGTTCAAGCTTTTTTAAAATTTTTAAAATTATTTATTATTTATTCAATTGTGTGTGTATGCGTATGTACGCATGTTTATGTATGTGTGTGTAGAACCACAGAGGAATTCGCAAACCACCATGGACGCCTCCACCTCCTTGTTTACTCTCCCCGGGATTCACAGGCTCCACCCAACCAGGACCAGAAACGCAGGCTGCCCCCGCTTCCGCCCGGCGTCTATACGTGGGGTCTAGGATCCGAACTCAGGACCTTCTGCCTGCAAGGCAGAGGCTTAACCCCTGAGCCATCTCTCCAGCCCCAAGCTTTTTTTAATTTTTTTTTACTTTACCAGGCCTGGTTGATCTAATGTGGCAGTGGACACTACTGGACATTTCTCTTTCTGCTTTGCCATCCCTTGGGAACATCCGCCTTTCCTTTCCCTCTTCCCTCTGTGTTCCCATTTGCTGCAACTGTTCTTCATGCCTTCAGAATTTTTTCAGCTTTACACCTTTGGCTTGGCACTTTCTCCTGTGTTTTCTTTCTTTGGGAAAGCCAGGAAGTACAGTGGAAGGCATATGAAATTCCAAGACACATGGTACTTGGATGTAAGTTGGAGCGCTGCCTCTTAGTAACAGTCTAACTTTGGAAAAGTCACTTAACTCCTGTACTATTTTTAGAATACGGGTAAGAGGAAACAAAAGGAAAAAAAATAGAAAAAAACTGGACTCTATGAATATTAAACAGACCTTTAGGGCTGGAATGGGTGGTGCGTCGCTGTGCTCATAACAGGTGGGAGACAGAGACTGGGGCATCAAGAGCTTGTGGTCAGCCTGGGCAACATTGAGAAGGGCTCAGTGAACTCAGCATGAGAAAATATTTGCAATTGGCATGTTTGATAAGGGTTAATATAAAATATGTAACTTATTACCGCCAAAACAAAACCCATCCTGCTTAAAAATGTAGTGGGTAAAGGACATGAATAGAGACTTCTGCAAAGAAGATGGAGGAATAGCAACATATTAACAAGATGCTTAGCATCTTGTGGCTGCAAGAGGCGAGTGAACAAAACAGGGCGACCTCTGTATCTTCATGGGCGCTCACTGTTACATTTAAAAATACACCCAGCATTTCTGTTTCTTCCTATCAGAAGGAATGTAAAGTAGGATTGGGATGAGTTACTATTATATTAAAGTTCGTAGCCACATTACCCACAACAGCGGAAAGGAAGGAATTTAAGGATTCTTGGATAGACGAATGAATGAAAATTGCATATAGTGCGTGTACAATGAGGTATCATTCCACCACAAGAATGAGAGAAATTTTGATGTATTCTCTACCATGGATGAACCTTGAGGATGTTTTGCTGAGTGAAATAAACCAGTCAAAATGGCTAGTACCATAGATGTGCTTAGAGACAGATAGTAGATTGATGGTGAACAGAGACCGAGATGAGAAGAAATGAGAAGTTTTGATGAATCAAGAGTTCTGGAAAGTCTTTCACAGTACTGCGAATTTTCTTGTGTTATTGAGCTATTCACAAGAAAATGGTTAAGCTCATTCATTTTGCTCTATATTTTTAAAATCAAAACTTAAGTACTCTGTGGTGCTTAGAAAAACCTGGTCATTCCAAAGGTAAGTGTACGATGTTTTTCTTACCTTATTAAAATAATTTAAGCTATGTGAATGATATACCAACCCTGCAGGGCAAAAATACAACCAGTAACCTAGTGCCTCAGCAGGTCTCCCTGAAGCACGAATCTACAGTTACTCTTCACATTGTATCTTTAACTTATTTTCAATGTTTTGCTCCAGTGAGTTTAGTTCAATTTGAAGGGTGGCGTGTGTGTGTGTGTGTGTGTGTGTGTGTGTGTGTGTGTGTGTGTGTGTTCATGTGGGTTTGGGTGTATGCACATGTGCATCCACGTGGGAGGAGCTTGGACCACCTTGGGTGCTTTTCCTCGGATTCCATCTATCATCATGATTTGAATGTGAGCTGTCCCACAAGGTTTGAATCTACAGCTGATGTTAACCTTTTGGGAAGGCTGTGGCGGCTTTAGGAGGTGGAGCTTTGCTGGAGGGAGGCAAGCCAGACAGGAAAGTCCTGGAATCTGACGCTGCTTCCTCTCGGCCTGTTCTTGCTCTCTCTGCCTCCTGATGGCTGCGCGGACCTGAACCCGCCTCTCGCTTCTGCCTCCAGCCCCGCCTTCTGCTGTGGGCTGCTCACCATAATGGACCGTATGCTCTCCGGAACCATAAGACAAGTAAGTTTCCCCTCTCCCTCAGGTTCTATGTGAGTATTTTCTTACAGTGGCAAGACAAGCAGAGGAGCAGCAGGAGCTAGGCTGGCTGGACAGTAAAGCCCAGGAACCCTTCTGCCTGTTTCCCCAATACTTTCCAGACCCGGTCACATCATGTCAGATTTTCTTTGTGGCTTCTGAGGATGCAGCTTAGATCCTTGTGTGTAAGTGCTTTCCTGACCAGGCGCCCTCCCCAGACCTAATTTCCCAGCTTATTAAATTGAAAAGAATCTATTCCTGAAAATGAACATTGATTTTTGTGGTGGTTGGATTGGCTGTTGTCCCAGGGAGGAGCAAGGTGCAGCATCAGTGGGCTCTGCACACGGATGGCGGAGCCCACAAACAGTGCTTAAAATAACACTCCGTGAAAGCGGGGGATTTGTGATCTCAAGAGCACACATTCAGGCTCCCTCTCTGACAGGCATTAAGTGAAGCCACACGTAACCTTTCAGAGAGGATGGACGGAACACAGCTGCATGAGAATATTTCAACAAACCATAAATCTTATCTTAATTGGAAATTTAAAGTATTTGAAGCAGGAGGATAGCTCCAGAAAAAGAAGTTGAACAAATACAATCAAGCTGAGATCCGCCATGGTCACCATCAAAGACACTTAACTTTTTTTTTTCCCCCAAAGAAAGTACTCCTGGGTAGTGTCTCCTGGAGACCAGATGGGAAGCTTGATTAGCTATTTTCACTCCAAAATAACTTGTGCTTTTGTCTTGACACTGCAGCATTTACAGAAGTTTGTCAACATGCCCGCCTTATGTTGAGCACAGCCCTGTGTGGACGGTCTCAGGAGATGAAGCCAGTACCTGGTCTCTAGAGGTTAAAGAGACGTTGGGACAGGAAGGGATGGGCGAACTGGACACGGCACATGGAAACCAAGTCCACAGCCATGAGACACTGAGAAAAATGAGAGGCCAACTGTGAGTCCGTTAATGACGCTTCATTAGTGCAGCAATTTCTGGGGACTCCCCCCCCCTCGCCCACACATGTTCTCTGGAGGTGAATCTCCAGATAACCAAGGCTGAGTAAACTGCTGGATCAATGTTCTCTTCAGCACTTTTGGCTGGATCTGGCCAAAATTGCTTCGCTCACTTCTCGGTCATCCGCAGAAAAAGAGATGATGGACCACACTGTGGTTCTTAATTGACAGCTCAGAAGAGATGCTGGAGGCATTGATTACGAACCAAGTGAGCCTACGAAGCCTTCCCTCCAGCCTGGCACTTTTGAGAGGACAAAAGGCCCTTCTGGTAACTGGCTCGATCTGGCTGTAAATCTGCTCTGTCCCAGAAAATCTGGGACAGGGTCCTTGGCCATCTTACGCTGCGAAGTGCTCATGGCGTGCAGCTGGGATTCACTGTCCTGCTTTGGCAGGCGGGGCAGCCATATGCTGCTGGCCTCTCGCAGTCTCCACACCCCAGACTTGTTTCTTCCTGTCCACCGAGTGGACCATTGGGCACGCAAAGGGGAGATGAGAAATCCACACGAAATGAGGAGTCAGAATGGAACCATGTGAATAGTGTTATTACACGGATGGTCAGGATTAGGATGCTGGGAGGTGATTCTGGTCTCCAGGTACGTGATGCACGTGCAGATGCAAAACCAGTGGGCATTTGTTCTGCAAGCCTCTTGGCCTAGTTGGTCCTGCATGAATTACTAGGAAGGTCAGGGAAGCTACAGCATCCTGCAGCATCTTAGGGGTCTCGGGATGTGTGACTATCAGCAGGACAATATTGCTTTGGGGCCTCATGCAAATACATGGAGAAGGAGGTTGCCCCAAGAAACATTGCTAAATGCACCCTGAGTGTGAAGTGCCAGGCTTGCCACTTGTATAAGGTCTCTGCACACACAACAGCCATGCGTCCGCATTGTACATGAGGTTAATAATTCCTTAAATCTAGGCTCTCTCCATTAATCCTAATTAGTATCAGCAATAACACTATCCTGAGCATACACTTACAAATTCACCAATTCTAGATCAGTGAATTAGTTTAGTGGGTATTAACACTTGGTTTTCAAGCCTGAGACTCTGAGTTTCGTTCCCAGAACCCACCAGGGAAGAGGAGGGATCTACTTCTGGGAGGTGACCTTTGATTTCACACTGTTTTGGTATTCTCTTCTCTCTTTCATACACACATGCCGTGGCATATTCGTTCTCTCTCACTTTCACTCTTTCTGTCTCTATCTCTCTTTCATGCCCACATGCACACAACTCAATAAATTAGACTATTTTCAAAAGTAAAACAAACAAAACATCATTGGAAAATATGGCCAGTTCAGTATTTTGGAAGAATGTGCTCAGTGAAATCCCCCCGAGGTTGAGCCCCTCCTGGGATAATTGCACAGTTTAGAAGTGGAACGCCCTGAAAGCAATGGGACAACCCCTTGTTCAGTGGCCGTGCCTCCTAAAAAGCAGGATTTGAACCACCTAAGTAAATCCTGTCTCAGTCATCAATAGTTCAGGGACACAGACAGAAAGAATGCAACCTCTTAAGATGCTTATCTTCAATTATTTGTACTTAACTGCCACTGTCTGCGGGTTATTAAGATGGACGCCTCGTCATCCCTGAGCATGTGTGAGACAGGCAGCAAGGACCAGCTGGCCGTGCACCTGCTCCGCAGGAGGAGACGTGTGAAAACGAACTCCTCAGACTGCACTTGTCTCCCGTCACTTTACAAGACAGAGAGCTGTGCGCCCTGTGTTTATAGAAGTGGTTCTGAGATTTCAATTCTCCTTCGTAAAAAATCTGACTCGTGTAATCCATATCTAAGTCACCATAGGAGAGGGAAAGATTGACGATTTTGTCTCTCTGTCAGCACTTCTGAAGAATATTGTATACAGTGCCATTCAATTCTTCCCAAATCCAAAGCTAAACCATTTAAGTAAATAAGATATAGTGTATCATATTTTGCAGTGTTCGTTGCTATTTTCCTGGATAAATCCTTCCTCCAACAAGGAGAAATAAGATACAGGAAACCTTAGGAATGACGGAAGTGGGGGAAAGCTGCTCCCAGAGACTCCACCACCCGAGACATGTGACAATTAAAGAAGGCCAGGACTCGCTCACTGGGGTCCTTCAATATAAAGCAAAATCCAAGACAGGCTGGCCGTGTGTGGGAACGGGAAGCCACATGCTGATTGTCATCCACAGTCAAGACCACTGAAACCAGGGACGATAGAGACCAAGGCGAGAGATGTCATTTGAGGTTTTATGGTGAGCAAATGGCTCACACTTAGGAATGTGTGAGTCAGTGCTTGGAGGGGAACAGCCCTGGCGTTGCCTCCTGAGCCCTTAGAGTGGGAGCGAGGGCAGCTCTGGGCTGAAGGGAGTGTGCTTTAGAACCCTGCCAGCGCAGACAGCCCTGGAGGCTGTTGCAGTGCTGGGCAGAGCAAAGCTGGGGTCAGAGCTTGATGCCAGAGGGCGGGGCTCTGGATGCTTTGGTCAGAGCAGCAGCCTTTCTGGGTCTCAGCACCCTGAGACTTGAACTTTCCATCCACCCAAAGCATTGCAACTTCCACTGGACTTAGTTTCCAATGTCCAATGTCCATGGAAGATCTGTCTCTCTCATTGACTTTAGACAAAAGGGTGAAAAACCATCTCTAACAAACTGCAAAGCAAACAGCTCTCCACCGACGTGTGGACCTGGGAACAAAAGAAACACCAGGCAGGTGACCGACAGGGAAGGAGGAATTGAAACGAAGGACACTTGAGCTCTCTCCGCACATCACTGAACACCTAAGAATTACTCAGTGCAGGAAATATGGGCTGATTCCTTTCACACTGAGAAGTTTCAAGTCCACTCACAAGCTCCTATTGTGTAGGGTTACCATACTACGATGCACTGTGGCCAATATTACAGAAGGTAGAACAAAGGGTTTAGGAACAAAGCTCAGTCCTAATTGTCCCTTTACACTGGGGGAGTGTGTGACAGTGCTGTTACTCATGGCCGGAGGAGGTTGCTATGGAAAGGAGAAGGTGGAGGGTTAAAAATGCTAAAACGCAGCCTGCCAGAGGCTGAACCCACGCTCTGTCTCCTGGGAATCCTATGGGTATGGGGAATTGATGCCATCTCTGGTCCACTCCAGCCACTTGTCAGGAAAAGGAGATGTGACGCAGGGAGCCGGCCTGAGATTGTGAATATTAGGGATGTCGGTAGGAACAGGACTTAGGGGCCAGTAACAACAACACTGGGAACGACTCTGAGGTGTGGAACAAGGTTTGTACAAAAGCTTGTGTCTGGGGCATCATGGCGGGTTTGAGAAACTCCAGAGTTTTGCAGGGTCTGAGCAAGAAGGACCAACCAGCCTCATTTGCAGAAGCAGCTAAAGGCTTTCAGGGAAGATGTGCTGGGACCTAAATGGTTGCCCCGTGAACTCAGGGAACATGGCACGTTTGTCCACAAGGAAGGGCAGTGCTGGGAGATGAAGGCCCAGTCTTGCAGGGAGGGCTGGATGTCTCCCAGAAGCAACTTAAGGGAGGGGCTCGTGGTTGCAGAGACACGACCGGTCATGGGGGGGAAGGTGTGGTGGCTGGAGCGGTCAGCTCTGTTCTTGGAAGAGCTTGTGGGGTAGCTCTGTAGCCTCTTGGAGGAACGTGAAGCAGACAGAGGCTGTGCAGCCCGGAATCCAGCCCCACAGCAGCCCTCAAGTCCTGCCCCCTACTGCCTCACTTCCTTCAGTTAGCTCACGCGTCTTCAAGACTCTACGGCTTCCCCAAACCCTGCCCGGCAGCTGCAGAGCAAACGCGCAAACCTGAGAGCCGCCAGGGACATTGCGTACCCCAGTTCCAGCACAGGACGGTCGTCTGTCACACCCTGGCCCTGGACATACTCGGCGCCGACGAGTTGGGAAGTGATAGGCCAACGTCCCACCTGAAAGCAGAGGCCTGGTAACATCTCATCGTGGGGCGGAAGGGGAGATGCCTTGAGGTGACTCCGAAGTTCTGTCATGGTCAAGGAACTGATGGAAGCAACGGAACATAAGGGTTTGGAAGAGTGGTCAGGGCACAGGGTGGGAAGATACTGTCTCAGGGAGAGTCGGTGATGGTGTGTCATCAAGGGGGACACTCAAAGGAGACCTTCAGAGGGCAATTAGATTGGCTGCTGAAGGGCCGAGGGTGCTCCTACAGATGGTAGATGAACCCAAGCCCCGCTGGACAGAGGCTGTGAGGAATCAATGCGGTGTGCGATGCTAGGGGACCCCGGCCATCTTATCTTTCTAGAAAAGTTATATTTCAGAAGTCAGTATTCAAATTCCACATTATCCTCTAAACATGGGCTACCTTGTGATGGCTTTGTGAGGCCCAAATTTCCTAGCCATCAAAGTCAACTCCAGACCCTGTCTCAATGGATAGAGTGGCTAGTCGTAATGGATAGTTTGTAAAAATGGACACAACACCTGGAACCTGGAAATTATGCTGCTTTGCCCCCTCTTCTCACTGGCTCCACACTCTGCAACCAGTGCTGATCACATATCAGGATCCTAAAGCTCTTACCGTTCTCTCAAGTTGCTTAGAAATGTCTCGAGACTGCACACAGAGGTCATTGTTTTTCCATCTGTGAGGTGGTGCCTGGGATCCCGGGACTCTAGGGTGCAGTCGCACCTGAACTTACGTCCTTAGGACATCTGTGCCTCGGAAGCCCTGCTGGTGTGCAGGACGTGGGACTCACTGGTGCCCTGGTTAGACAGTGGCTTGGTGACTGGGCATCAATGATCTCAGTGATAACATAACAAACAGTAATGTGAAAACTCTTCGATATCTCTGTAGATGGCACCCAGCGATGTTCTTGTCTCTTTGTGCCAAACTCATGGGACAAGCAGGGTCATCCATTCTTTATAGGGGAGAACACCATGCTGACGACTGATTCACTAAGAACTTCAAGGTCACACAGCCACAACGTGCTCATACCAGATGGAATGCTGAGTGCTTCCAGCTTGAAGCCGGGTTCTGAGGGCTTCTCTCAGCCCTTGTCACCACAAGATCATGGGATCTGCTCTTTGTTACATGAAGAGCTCATGGAGTTGATCACTTGAAGCCTAGCCCCCAACTTGTTCGCGTGATCCATAGCTTCCGTCCTGGGTGAATACGACCCCTGTCTTGTCATGCCCGCCATGCTGGGAGTCAGTCTGTCTTCTCCAACTGCTCTTGTAAAGTCCCCATTGTGCGAGAGTGTTGTAGCTTTCTAGCACAGCTTCCTATGCTCCCTGGGCACTCTGGTTCTGGTGGATAGGTACTTCCAGGCTCTGTGTGCTCCTCAGTGAGCTCCTGCAACTCCCCCCTTTTCATTGCAAACATTCCTGAAATGCAAAAATGACACAGGCTCCTGGATGTTCTCCTGGGTTGATACTTTTCGTACTGTCTGAAGTGAAGCAGTGAGGAAGTAACAGTGGTCCCTGGCCGCAGGGATGAAGATGTGACCGTGCGCGCTGCGTCATGGCTACAGCAGCCCAGGAAGTAATGTTGATGCTTGCGAATAATCCTCTCAGACAGGCAGGAGGAAAGTTCCGAGTAAACAGTGGGGCCTAAGACCCTGGGGTTTATGACAGGGAACGACATGGAACTGGATGTCTGAAATGGGATATGTATGTTCCTTCCTTCTTTCTTCCCTCCCTCACTTCCTCCCTCCCTCTCTCCCTTCCTCCCTCCCCCTTCCTCCCTCCCTCCCTCCCTTCCTTCCTCCCTCCTTCCCTCTCCCTCCCTCTCTTCCTTCCTTCCTCTCTTCCTCCCTTCCTTCCTCTTTTCCTCCCTCTTTCCCTGCCTTCATTTTTTTCTCCTTCCTTCTTTCCTTTCTTGAATCCGTCCATTCCAATACTATATGATATACATGCCTTTTTGTTGCTTCTTGCTCCATTTAGTGAAGAAACACAGCTTTGCAGATCAGATTTCAGAAGTGCAATGTTTTAGGCAGTTGTTCTAATGCCTGCCTTCTTCTAGCAGAAACCACTGTTTTCTTTCACTAGTGCAGTCCTATATTTACTCTAACATGGTGGGTTTTTCTCCCTTTCTTCCCATGAGCTGGCACTCAGAATGTAGTTCTTCTGCCTGGGGGATAAAGGCAGGGCTCTTTGACATCACTAATATTTACTGACAGTTAGGGAATTACAGACACGCAATGTTTCTGAGTGTGGTGTGTACCTGGAATTCTGCTCTGAATGATGAAGAAATGTAATGGCAGGCCCCGATCTGGAGAAGGTCAGGACTGATAACAGCGAGGTTCTGGGTAGACCCAGAGCAATACAGGACCCAGGACAAGGGCTGCTGGTGTCCGGTGTTACAGAATCTAGTGACTACAGGGGACTAATGGCTCAGCAGGCAAAGGACCTGCTTCCATACCTGGTGACTGGAGTTTAAATCCTAGAAGCCCAAATGGTGGGAGGGGAGAACTGACCTTAGAAAGCTGTCCTGTGACTGCAACCTTTGTGCTCTGCCATGCAGTCTCTCTCCCTCTCTCTCTCTCTCTCTCTCTCTGAAGCAGTTACTCTGCATGGTTGCTGATAAAATCGTGGCAAAATGGCTTAAGAGAACAAGGGGTTTATTTTCTCTCACAATTTTCAGCTTTCAGTTCCTAGTCCAGCATGTCAGGAGAGCACACACCAGCACCAAAGGGCCGAGGGAGCTGGCCGCACCATCTCCTCGTAACGGCTGAGAGAGGGACCATCCTTACTTCCACACTAGTATGCCTGGCCAAGTGTACACAAGGATGCCAACTTCCTCAACCAACTCTTAGTATTTTCTTGTCCAGGGCCTAGTTTCACCTGCCCTGGGCTGAGCCTTTCTCTTCAACTAGACAATCCCCTCCAGGTTTGCTCTTGATTGAATTATTAATTGTCTACAAATATGCCCAGAGCTCAAACACTCAACCATCAAGTCCACACCTGTAACTGACCATGCCACTCTCATTTTCTCACTCTTTCTTTCTAAAATACACAGACATTTTAAAAACAGTCCACTGACTATTTCTTTATGGATAATTTGATGGGTAAGATCAAATTTTGTATTCATTGCATATCCTGTTTTAGATACTTAATCATTTAAGATTTTATTCATTTTCTAATTTTTGCTATTAGTTGACTCATACTAATTATACATATGAATGGTGAAGATGCAATGCGTAATGAGCAGATGAGCTATCTGGCATGTTCATTTCCTTTAACTGTATCATTTCTCTGTGCTGGGAACAGTCTAAATCCTCCCTGCTATTTTTGAAATACACAATGAATGTTCAAATGTAGTTATCCTTCCATAGCACAGATCATTAGAAGTTATTCTGTTTGTCCTATGTATCCTGCACTATCAAATGTCCTTTCTCCATCCACCTGTCCCTCTCCTCAGCCTTTGGAAACCATGACCCCCTTCTCTAGTCCTTAAGGACAAAGATTTTCACTTTATCATAGAAAAGAGAACATGAGCCTGTCTTCCACTACCCGATGCTTCCTCTAACATCCTGTCCTGTGGGTATACCCATCTTGACATAAATACAAGATTTAGAGCCTTTCGTACATCAGGTTTTTAAAAAATTACAGAACTTTAGATTTTCTTTTTTGTCTCTCATGCGCTGAGGTCCATTAGCATTTCAGTTATAAAATGTTCAGATCCCGTCTAGAGATTCAGGGGGCCTAGGCAGTTCCTGTCTTAGAGCACCTCAGTAGTGGACATCCTCTTGGCTCATTACAAGAATGTGGCTTCTGAATCTTTGGGACTTAGGGGACTGGAGGGAGGAAGGGGGAGGCACTGGGAGAGGGGTAGAGAGGGAAGGGGTGAAAGGAAGGGGGAAAAGGGGGAAAGTGCAAGGGGGGATGACTGGGGAGGGGAAGGGTTAGGGAGAGGACGGGGGTACCTATTGAGCTTGTATGATTAGGAAAAAATAAAATGTGGGAGAAAAATATATTGAAAGCAACAAGCCATCAGAAATACTCTTCTCTGAGCAGATAAAAAAACACCCATGCACATTTACCAAAGCTGGAAAGGTGAGAAAATCATCGCCTTAGGTATATATTATTTAAGTGTACCTTAAATTATAGTTCATGCTCAATAGCTGTTCCTCCGGAATATAAGATCTAAATAATCATTAAAAATTCAACTATAGAGAAGTCAGGCTTGTGGACAGGAGAAATAGTTCTGTGGTTAAACTGCCTGCTCAGAAGCCCAGCTATGGGGTTCCACCCCTGGCAGTCTCCCCGGTGGAAGCACAGGTGTGACCCCCGAAGTTGTCCTCTGGCCTTCCCTGTGAATGGCATGCGGGGCCGTTTGTGTCTGTCCTTTTCTCTCTCATAAATAAACAAACAAACAAACAAGCAAGCAAATAAATAAATACATACATACATGCATGCATACATAAATAATTTTTTTTAAAAAGAAAAATCAACTTTTGAGGTTTTCCATATAGAACGTTCTAAAAGCCTGCCTCTACACCTGTGTGCTTGGGGTCGGGAGAAGAGTTCCCTTTCGCGTCTATCCCACTAGAATGTACGGCATAATCTGTCTGGTCAATGTCATCCACCAGCGTGTGGAAACTTTGTCGCCAACAAGAGGATCACTGGGAGGTGGGGGGCTTCGGAGACGTGGACTCTAGTTGGAGAGAGGCAGACAGTTGTTCCTAGGTAATCCAGTTCCTGTCTCTCTTTTTCAGCTTTCTGCAACCCAGGACGTAAGCAGATTTTCTCTTCCTGGCCCCCTATGATGTCCTGTCTCACCACGTCCCAGAACAAATGGATCCAAGCAGGGACCAAGAAATGGAAACTGTGAAACTCTGAAACAAAATCCCCTTCTTCCTTGATGCTCACAAGTCCCACGTCACAGCTCCAGAGTTCTAGCACAGTTTCATAATGCTTTCACAAACTCAAATTGGCAACACATCTTGGTATCAAAAATGGTAAGCACTCTGCTTTCCATGTAACTAGTCTTAGATGTGAGTGATGTTTTATCAAAATCTACAATTTTAGTTTAAATCAGAGGCTTCTAGATATTGGGGGAGGAGAGAGTAGGAAGGAATCTGATGTGTCCCGTGAGTAACTGGGCTGATCTGGCCTTCTGCTGGGGTGGTCTAGATCAGCAGGTGGTCTCCACAGTTTCACATTCAGGAATCAATCCTGGTGATGAGCAGAGAAGGTGGCCTAAGCAGAAGGAAATTGACTTAGAGAAAGTTCACTGGTGTGGACTCAAGGCGTCTTGCATGCTACCTAGCAGGCATTACTCCAGGAGGTGGTCCACCCAGGTGGACTCCCAGGAGGACACTTAAGGTCCCCCACAGTCTGAAGAGGAAGCAGGAGCTCATGCACTGGAGGGGAACACTTTTCTGTCTCCCCACTCTGGTCCAAGTGCTCATCCGTCTGTATGCAACCTCCACCATGTCTACCCTCTGCTGGGGAGCCTCTAACCGCCTCTTCCCAGAACCCTCCTCCCAGGATTTGAGTCTTGTTGACTCTGATTCTGACCCCCTTGGCTTTGTGAGCGTCTCTCATGACTCACCCTTCTGGACCGATCCACACCTGCGTGTCTGTCTCCAGTGCTCTTGTCTCTTCCCAGCCGCGCTTGAATTCTTATGATACTTCTCCTGACTGTCATCATAGCATATGATGTCTGAGCCACACTGGGCTCATGAAGAAATGGCATTGTACTAACTTTCATGGAAAGGAGAGAGAGAGAGAGAGAGAGAAGAGAGAGAGAGAGAGAGAGAGAGAGAATGGTAGAGACAAACCTTCCAGTCAATCTGACAGTGACCTTGTTTGACCTCTCCTGAGCATCTAATAACTTCAGGGCTTTCATGAGCCTGGGGCCGGGACCCACCCCATGAGGCACACGCATCTGTGGCTCTCTGCCCAGGTCTGGTGGAGCCAGGCAGGGCCAATGTAACCTCAGGGCCCGGGCAAGGCCGAGCCTGCTTCGGAGTATTCCTGGAGATGGGCGTAGCTGGGAAAGACATCACGTAACCTACAGTACCAGGTGGATGCCAGACCTGAACCTACCCTGCCTGCCTTCCTCAACCGCGGCTCACACCCTCCACGAAGCAGCCTGTCATGTCCACAGCCTTCGTTTCTGCTCCAGTTCCTGACATTGTTCGTAGAAAAGTGTGTCTGTGTCAGGTTGCGTTCCAGAAAGCTCTTGCTTATGCCTCTCACGGGCTCATGGTGCAGGCTCGTCTCAAAGTGCTGCGGGCACCTCAGCCATTAGTGCTAACAGATGCCACGATGATAATTCTTCAAGTGCGCCAGGAGTGCTCCTTTGAATGATCTCATTGATAATGATGAAGGCTGTAAATTCTGAGGCATGTTAGACAACCAAATGGCTGTCGGTGACTATGGGAACAAAGTGTTATTTCTTATTTTCAGGTGGGGCGCTGGAGTTCAAAGAAGATCAGCCCTGTGGCTTGGGGTCACATGTGCATGAAGAGCCAACACAGTGCTTAGTGAAGGTCGAAATGAGGTCTCACTGGCATTCGCAATCTCAGATTGCCTGCTTGTTGCAGAAGCAGAAGCCGAGAAGTCGCCACGCCCAAAGAAAGGCTGGCGGTCCTTGTGACGTGAAGAGTGGGCACTGGAGACCCTCAATCAACAACCCAGAAAGATACTGATGGAAAAGAAAATGAGAAACACAGAGGTGAAAATTTGCCCTCCAGAGACCTGGCGCTCTCCTGAGTTCAGGGAATCTCCTGAGACAACCCCCCACCCCCACCCATCTATACAAATGCTGATGTCAAGTAGCATGTCTCTGAGCCCAGCTGCTTGTCTCTTGCTAGTTCCCAAACCAATTTTTAATTGTCCTAAGCTCAGGATCATGGGGAAACAGATTTTCTCTCTTCAGAACTGCTGAACGCTCCTTATTTGATGCAGAAGAGAACATTTGAATCATCCAGACACCCTAGGTGACAGTCAGCGTACTATGAAGTCAGGCAAGTTCATGTTTCATAATAGCAAGTAAAAATGGCGTCCATAGTCCCATTAAGCTTGTTTTGTCCTTTTGTAAAACCCAACTAAAAACAAAACACAAAAAACAAACTGAGAGGACTGGCTATTTACTTCAGGCAGTAAGTTTAAACTTAAACTAACAAACAAACAAACAAAAGACCCCTTTATGTATTTATTTTATATGTGTGTGTTTTGGGGGGGTAACACTGTGTGACCCTGTGGAGGAACGAGGTTTACATTCAGAATTATCCTGGATTGCTTTTACCTCCTTTTTGGTTTGCTCTGAGATTTCTCAGGCTCCACCCATCAGGGCGGGAAGTGAAGGCCACTATAGCTTTCTTCTGCCTGGCGTGTTTACTGGGACCTGAGATCTGAACTCAGGACTTTCTGCTTGAGAGGCAGTGTCTTATCCTCTGAGCCACCTCTCTAGACCCAGGTAGTAAGTTTAATGAACAGAGTTAGCTCTGATTTGCTTTGGGCCAGTCTAGATGATCTGGATGATTGTAGGCTAATAAAATAGAGTCAACTCTTTTTCTTTGGAGTTTTGCCATATCATTAAGTACAGTTTTGGGAACTGAGATTTATTTTCATGATAAAATACAAACTAAAATTATGCTTTTAAAATATCAAACTTAGATTGTACTTGACTCCCTAGATGACTTAACTCTTATCCAAATATATAGATAACTTAAACTCTATTAGTCAATCCATATCATAAAGCAAATATATTTCCCTAGAGGATTAGAATTCTTATACTTTACTTCTCAAGTCAAATGTTCTGTAGTTATGACACAGAAAATCCTGTTCAGGGCAGAGTCGTAGCTCAGTTAGTAAAGCACCTGGTTTGTTTGAAGCCCTGGGTTAGCTCCTGCCTCCGTATAACTAGGCCTGGTGATGTCTATCCGTAGTTTTCATACTCAGGAATTGAAGGCAGGAACATCCGATGTTCAAGGTTCGACTTCAGGCATATTTTGACTTTGAGACCAGCTGGAGAGATAAGATGCTGTCTCAAAAAATTAGTGCTGGGCTCTGACTGACAGGTCTTCTGTTAGTCTCAAGTATGTCTCGGAGGACCAGACTCGCTGTTTTGCTCAAACTGATGCAGCTCATGTGAAGTCCTGAGCATTGTCATTCAGGACCAAGGGGTGGTGCGGTGTAAATATGTCCCTGGGGCTCATGCGCATGTGTCATGACAGGTGGGCTCCCTGGGGGCCATGGGGTCAAGGATAAAGTGTCGCACGAGGAGTGACTTTGGTGCACAAGGAGCTGACTGTGACGCCCAGCTCTCCTCACCCATGCTGTGGCTTGAATGAGAAATGTCCCTCATGGGCTCCCGTGTCTGAACACTTGGTTCCTGGCTGGTTAGTGATGTGTGGGAAGTCAAGCTGTGGAGCATGGCTTGAGGAAGCCGGGTCACCAGGGGTGGGGGCGGGCTTTGAGGATGTGTAGCCCTGACCCACTTCCTGCTCTCTCTCTGCTTCTTGTGTCTAGATGCAATGTAACTAGTGAGTTTCCTTCTCTTGCCAGTGTGTCTTCCCACCATGATAACATGTGAGCCTTCTGGAACTATAATCCCCTGCTTTTACATGGCAGCGACAAAGTAATCGAGACACTCCATGGGGCCCTCTGCATGCCAGTTCCCATGGGGCCCTCTGCATGCCAGTTCCCATGGGGCCCTCTACATGCCAGTTCCCATGGGGCCCTCTGCATGCCAGTTCCCATGGGGCCCTCTGCATGCCAGTCCCAGCAGAGGCCCTCGCTGGATTCTGAACAGATGCCGGCCCTGTCTTCTCAGACTCGCCAGTTTCCAGAGCCATGAGGTGAACAGACTTCATTACAAATACACGGGTTGCTGTGGTCAGTTATAACATTATAAATGTGTGAAGACAGGAGATAAACCGTCGTGCAAGACAGGCCTTGAGGTCCCGCCAAACTCTGTCTACACAGTAGTGGCCACCCTTGGCCTCGGCGTGTTACGTGATGGTGACCTGCTGGAACGCCATCCACTGCCCAGTGGCGAAGGCTTGATGGCCAGATGCGGGACGGGCCTCCCGAGGGCTCTGGTCAGTCTGAACGGCTAGTGGGCCAGAAACCCATGTCTGCCAACTGCTCTGAATTCAGCATCTGGATTTTCTGGTGCTGCGCCAATCTTAATGAAGTTGTCTTGCTGTTTTCTAAATGCCTTTGGACACTTAAGGACATGATGACTAGGCTGGGTACGTGATAATGACACTGCGTGGCCCAGGCTGGCGGGGCTGCAGTAAGTCAGGTTTGACACGAACTGATGAGATTTCTTCGCGTCTAATCCTCTTTTACACTCCCGTGAAAAGAGATGCAGGGTGGGAGACGGCTGGGTGGTTGGCATTGACTCCCAGGAATTACACGTCTAGGAGACAACATTAATTTGTATTGCATGACTCACATTGAATCAAAACAACTTTGCATTCAAGAATCATGCATTCCCAGTTAATTAATCGCCCTTGTAAACGTTGGGGTGGATTATTGGTTAGTCACACATATTTTTTTGTTCCCAGAAAGAAGGCAGGTGGGACACGCTGGCTCACTGTATAATTTTTCATGCCTGAATCAGCCGTGTGTACTTCTGCCACGTTCTGCATCCCCTTTTCATTCTGTTCTGTCTAAATACGTAACTGTCCAAGTGTGTTATTATCAAGTAAGACTATCCACAAGTATTTCAAAATGATTTAGCTCGCGTCACTGAATTTCATGGCCTGGAAAGAATCTAATCCAATTCCCATGATTTTGGACACATGGAAGAGGAAGAGATGGAGTTTCTTCATATTGTCAAGACAAAATATTTGCTGAGATCTGACTCTTAATAAGAACGACTAAAGCACTGTGAACCACGACAACAGAGCACACTTATTCATCTTCTTAAACAAGACAAACTGAAATTTCTTTTTAAAGAAAATAAGCTTTATTACATCAAGTGATCGATACATGCAAAGTTGCAAATGGTTTTAGTCATTTTCCTCCAGATGCTTTATCAACTCAACAGTGAACAGGGAGCTAGAATCAGTAGATGAAAAAACGGCCAGTGTGCTTGCTAGGTCCAGCAGAACACCTTTCTGTGTTTATAGCGTGGGCATTTCTAAGCTTGGCGTCAAAGCACTCCGTCATGCCAATGCTTACGCAAAGAGGCCCAGGAGGCACGTCTATGCCACAGGGCAAGCGGCCGCTACTGAGTTTACACCCATTAGTAGCGCTGAATCTTCAGAGATGTAGAGCTTATGAAAAGAACGCATTGGTTTGGGTGATGCCGATATTTCCAAAAGAGGATTAGAGGGAGAAGCTTGATTTGGGGGTGAACAATAGTTTGCTATAAAGTAATTTCACATGCACCCTTTAAATCAACGCTAAAACAAAACAAAACATAACACACATACACCTAGGTTGTTCCTAACCCCTAAAATGCCCCTCTTAATCTAACTGTAAAATGCATTCTCTCTGTGACCCAGGACAGATAAAAGCTAAACTGTTTCCATTTTGATAAAAAAGATCTCAACAGGAGGAGCTAGGATCCAGCTGCGTTGCACTGCAGCCAGGTCAAGCACCCTCGACCCACCCGTCCTCTGGCGGGGACGATGCCCCGTTTCAGTCTGCCCACAGTGCGCTTGCTCCCAGCACACGCGGGTCTGATCTCTTTTCCCGGCTCATCAGCGATGGCAGCAACTCTGCCATCTTGCTCTGGGCCCCGGGCTGCTGCCTGCCCCTGGATGCAGCCCCATATCCGTGGCCAGTGGTCACTGAGCAGCTGAAGGTACTGGGAGGACCTGACGATAGCCGTGGAAGGAGAGTGGACACGTCCTGCTGCCCCACCTTGTCCCCAGCTGCCAGGCCTGGCCGTGTGACCTGCCACAAGGCCCTTCCCTCTCTGAGCTGTTGCTCCATCTGCTGGAGGCCGTGCTCCCCAATATCAAACATTGGGGTTAGGTGTGGGAAGCGGCTTTGAGGGCGTGGCGGGCGTGGGCGTGGTCAAGCTCAGCTTGTACGATATCCCCATGCCAGGCTGAGTGCCACGCAGTTTTTGTCGCGGCCAGCTTGGTCAGCGCCAACGAATAAGGACATCACTCACCCTGACTCAGCCGTAGTGTATCCCAAACTGAAATTTACTAGAAGAAAAGTTCCAGTCATGGACTGATTTTTTCAGTGTTTGCAGAATAATTGATACGTGAACAGAAAATTCACAAAGTAGTATTGTAGTGCATGGTTGAATTTTCTTTGAAATTTAAGACTTACTCATACTTACCCTTCTGCTTGCCCTTGAAAATACTCGTTATATTAAAATGATCCCAAGTTATCTTGACTCTGCTCTGGAAAACAAAATAATGCATCATAATGTCACTTTAAGAGATTTTATTCTTCTGCTCCTTTAAGATATTGTTGAAAGAATCTTTCAGATAGACAACTCAAGGAAAAGAAGGATGCATTGATGGGGTTTATCCAAAACAAAATATTGAAGACCTTGACCACTTAATTTCTAATATATATTCAGATGCACACCCCAGCGAATGACATTGCAGTAGTTGTGGTCTCAACTGCGCTGTAGTATCTTATAATCATGCAATTTTTTTGAAGTAAAACATTGAAACGAAATTCAGTTTAATTTGATTTTACCTTAAAAAAAATGAGCGCACTGCACATTGTGCTGAGATGTTGGGTCAGATGGCTGGGGGATCTCTTCCCCAAACTTACAGACCCCTGAAGGATTCCAGGCAGGTTAGCTGGCCATTCCTTATTCAGAGACCCAGAGCTGCCCAAGAGGCTGAGCGTAAAAGCCTTGAACAAAACATCCGCGTCACCTCTTCTGAGATGTAGGAAACATGGTGGAAGAGGGGATGGAAAGCAGAGCACAGCTGGAAGAAGGGGAGGGCCACGGAAGACCACCTGCCAGGCGTGGCACAAGCCTTGTGACCGCAAGCTCAAATCAGAGTGGGCCCCCTGCGCTGCGCATGCTCGAGGCTATCCTAGTCAGCCACAGATGGGGCCGCCCAGGCGTCCTTGCGCTGGCTGCCCAGCTAGAGGTTTGTGATACAGTCTGAGTCGGGGCCATTCAGCTGCGTAACCACGGTTCCCACCAGGTCTCAAAAGATAGATGCAAGACTTCCTACGTTCAGATGAGCTTGATTAAACCCTTTGGGTCTCGAAACGCAATGGAACAGAAGAAGCAAACAAGAGCCGTGAGAGTGAGAAAGTGATTGTTAAGAAGGGGGTCAGGAGGCGGAGAGAGTGGAGGGCTAAACGTGACAGGCAAGCATTCTGTCCACAGGGGAAACGGCCAAAGAGCAGCTTAGAGACGTGAAAAAGAGAAACGCTGCAATGTGGTTTTAAAGCGCACAACTCCGTGTGCTAAGTGATGAGCAGGAGGCCATCCAGACTGCGTCTGTGTCCTCGCTCCCCCTGCCTGCCGGGCATCTGTCCCAAGATGCTCAGGGGCTGCTGGGTGCTGTTTGCGGTGCCCACCTGCCCAGAAAATGTGCTTTTGCTCCGTGTAGACATGGGAGGAGGGGAATCGCCCTGCGTCTGAACTGCGAGCAGCACCGTTCTTGAGCTGGGAGGTCTTTATTCCACAAGGTCAGTGAGATTCGAACCCAGACATTGTTACCCTGTCAGTCTGCTGCCTGAGGTGACTATGAAGTGAGCACAGACAGGCAGCAAGTGCCATATGGACACGCTGCAGGATGGCCAAGGTGGGCGGAGCTAGTTGACGTGACACTCCATCAGAGGGGCTCGCTTTCAAATCACATTGTATGAACTGGGTATTTCGGAAATCTCTTCGGTAGCCTGTTCAGAGCACTGTTGAGCATAGGGGGCTGAAACCACAGGAAGCGAAGCAGTGCGGGGGACTGGCATTAATTTTGTTACCATAAGGGCACATGGAAGTTACCAACCAGAAGGCAAGATGTCCCGGGAAGAACTGTGTCCTCTATCAAGTATGTGACAATCTTAATGCTTCGTACCACTACCTGTAAATAGGATCTTGTTTCGAATTAGTATCTTTGGACATGTAATTGAGGTAAAATCTGGCCTTTAACATTGGTCTTGGGGCTGGGGAGATGGTTTTGGGGTTAAACCTTTGCCTTGCAAGCAAAAGAACCTGAGTTTGAATCACCAGATCTCATGTGAAATTGATGGGTGGATATCGCAGTGGTCTTCAGTTCTAGTCTTGGAAGAGAGAGCCTGGGGACCCCAGAGCAAAGCAATAAGGAGGGAGGCAATCCAGGGTGACTCCTGACGTCACCCCCGTGCTGTGCTGGACAACACGTATACTCAAGTATCTTCCTGTGCACGCGCGCGCACACACACACACACACACACACACACACACACACACACACACACACTTGAGTGCAAAAACCGAATCATGAGTCATGTACCTAAATGACTAACTCTGAGGAAGGCACCGGCGGGGAGGGGGGGATCTCCCCGACTCTCTGAGGAAGGCACCGGCGGGGAGGGGGGGATCTCCCCGACTCTCTGAGGAAGGCATGGGGGTTATGTCCCTCGGTGCCTCCCAGAGTGCTGGCCCTGCAGCTCCTTGCAGCTGAGCACAGACTCACGCTCCGTGAGGGGGTGACATGCAACTACCTCACTAATGGTTCATGCCTCTGCATTAGAGAGACACTTGATGCCAAGTGAAGAAGAAGTTGTCCTGGAATCGCTTTTAAAAGTGTTTATTAAATTTCTTTTTTATTCTTCAAGAGTTTTATATATGTATATATATATATATATATATACACACACGCATATATATGTATATATATATATATATCCTATATTAATTGATCCCATCCCTCTTCCTCCTTCCTTTGTAAACCTTCTAGTTTTTGTCGTGTGTGTGTGTGTGTGTGTGTGTGTGTGTGTGTGTGTGTGTGTGTTCCACTGAGTTTTAAAAGTATGATATACTCCAGTAGGTAGGTGTAAGTGCTGAAGGAAGTGTGCGCCCTTCCCACAGCCAGCATTAGCCCTCACAAGTCTCTCAGGGAGCGTTGCTACTTCATGAGTTCTTCCCTTTCCTCATGGATGAAGTGTGACGAGGTGAGTCTTGTGCAGGTCTCGGTGGGGCAGCTGTAGCTGCAGAGTTCACGGTGTAACAGCGCTGCATGCGAGAAGGCGCCACTCGTTCGCATCCAACCTTCCCCCGGCGCTTACTCTCCTGCTCCCCTCTTCCAGGATTCTCAGGGTGAGGAATTCACCATCACTTATCTCTGCATGTCGGTCAGTTGTGGCTCTGTACTAAATTCCTCCCAATACAATAAGAAGCTTCTTGCAGGAAATCGGATAGTTGCACTAACTATCAGAGTAAAGACAAGCATTCAAAGGCAGTTTGACATCCTATTTCATGTAGCAAAACAGCAGTAGTCGTCCTCCCCTGGTCTATGACCTATATGTCCTTGGGTTCTTGGCCTGGCACGGAGCCAGCCTCCAGTGTGACCTGCGTTGCTCCCATGTACAGTCTTGGCACCACTACACTGATGGATTCATTTGCCGGGGTGGTAGAATTTACACCCCTGGGAGACTATTGGTGATTTTAAGACTCCTTAACCTACGGAGCAACTTGGGCTCTGTGGAAGCTAAGTAGCAGAGAGGAAAGAAACTTCCAGGCACTCCCCCCTTGACTCCCCATGTCATGTGATCGCTGTGCCGTGTCCGCAGGAATACGCTTCACCGTCTGGTTCGTGGGTGTGGAAGAGCAATGGCGAGTGCCTGTCTTGTTTGGGCGGGGTCTCTGCGGCCTCCTTGTCTCACAGTTCCTTGGAAGGCATCGCTCACCCGGTACCTGGCCTTTTGTTTAGTCACACATGGCATCTGGGAGGAGCGCGTCCAGGCAGTAACCGCTTTCTTTTAAACGAGACGCGGGGCACATTACGAAAGTCCTTGAGCTTTCTATTTCTGAATGCATCATCCTAAGCACTAATTTGGGAGGGTTACGGAAGCCATCTCTGAGTGGCCAGTTCACAGAGAAGGTCGAACAGTATTCTCTGACTTGTGTGTGCAGCCAAATGCTGAGGAACATGACGCTTTCTGGGTCAGAGGTGAGGGCCAAGGTCACCTGTGTCCGGTCCTGTATCTTACATGAACATTGGACTAGAGGCCTCTCCAGTGTTCTATTCGTTATCTCAGCAAGATGCTCAAACAAGTATGATGGAGAAACAGTATATTTTTCCAATCCCTGAATATTATTCTTAACAAAACAGCACCGAGTTGAAATAACCCCCCTACCAATGGTGATTTGAGCCGAGGCATGAGTGATTTAGCAGTCTTTCTGGGCAAGTCCAAGCGATTCTGGATTTGTAAATTTTTTAAGTCAGCAGGAGACATGTCTCCTGTCAAGGCAGCTTGAGACTTTACCTGTTGTTCCTTTCAGCTTGTAAGTTCCCTGAAGGACAACGAATGGGACATTTGTGTCTACCTCCAACACAGTTCTGGATATGTGGTTGAGGGACAGAAGGAAACTCATCCAGAATACGCACTCTGGTATCTACAGTCAAGGGAAGAGATGTTGGAGCATTTAGAAGGGACTTCCCTCCCTCACTTCCTAAGCATCCTTCTTTCCTTCCCTTCCTTGCTCCTGCCCTCCTTCCTACATCTTCCTTTGTTCTCTCCCATGTTCTTTGCTCACTTCCATCCATCCTTCCTTTTCAGTCACAATCCCATGGTTTGCTGAGCCCTGAGCATTATAGATCAGATTTTTTCCTCTTGATATTCAAAGCAAATGCAAATCAAACAACAAGTTCTGATTCATTGTTTTAGATAAATTCTACACAGAAAATTTGGCCACGATTTGTACATTAAAAGTAGCCAAACCTTATGATAGAAAGTATGGATAAGCAACGTTTTTTAATTTGTCATTTGCATAAATTATTACAAAGCAAAACATATGTGTTTGTTTACTAAAAGAAATCAAGGCTATGTTGAGCAATACCAAATACTCAATAATGAGATTTTTTTCATTGTTTTTCTCAATATAAAATTTTTTGCTTTTGACTTGTTTGGTTGGAATTTATTTTTTTCCTTATGTGATAGAGTATACTATCCAAGCGAGAATGGAATTTAACGCCCAGAGGGTAGACACAAACTGGTCATTATTTGTGAAAAGCAGAGGTAATTATATCTATCTGTGGTTTTTTCAGAAGGTATCGATTTGTTGATTTTGCTTCACTGACTGTAAGACAATCACCTCGAAAGCTCTCCTAGCAAGGACTCAGCAAC
This sequence comes from Typhlomys cinereus, assembly GCA_023101885.1. Taxonomy (NCBI): domain Eukaryota; kingdom Metazoa; phylum Chordata; class Mammalia; order Rodentia; family Platacanthomyidae; genus Typhlomys; species Typhlomys cinereus. The sequence continues at coordinate 7,080,761 of JALPQD010000083.1, read as the reverse complement.
ACCTCTTTGTAAGCAGCGGAGAACACACACCTTAAATCTTAAAGTGTGAGGCCAGAGAGACACCCCTGAGATACAGCAATGACCTCAAGTATCAGACCAAAAACAGGTTAAGGGGTTGAAGAAAATGACCCATGGTTTCATTAAATGTTCCTCTTTCAAAGGGTAAGCATTTGGAACAGGTGACTGTAGCCTTCTGTTTTCTCTCTCTCTCTTTCACTCTCTTTCTCTCTCCCCCCTCTCTCTTCTCTCTGAGTTGTTTTCATTGGTAACATTTACTTGGCATGATCGTTTTGTTCCCCTGGGTCTCTGTCTTGTCCCACAGAGCACATGATTAGGAAACATCTGTCTTTTATGAGCGTTTATGTAAGGGGCCCTTCTGGGGTGAGCGTAAGGACATTGCTACAAGGAGGCCCCTGACTACGGGGAGAAGCAGGATCCCAGAGGGAAGAGCGGTCGGCACTTGGTGGTGACCAGCTACTGAATGGCATGGACAGCAGAATTGTCAGCCTGTCTGTGTCCGTCCTGTACTCCGAGAGCTCCTAGAAGAGTAAGGATTCGTCCAAGTGTGTGCACCTGCATCCAACGGCATGCAGCGTGAGATTAGGCGTCTGCTTTGCTAGTTTAGGTAAACTCCACAAACCCGAGGACACAGGAATCACTTTAAGGAGATGCAGAAATATGAAGAAAGCTATCTTTCTTGAGTGGCTTTTGTGTCTGTGACAGACACTTGGATGTTGATAGAAGCATGCAAGTTGTATTATTATCATCATCACGACCAACACTATTACTATTATTTAATACTGATGAAGGCTGATCCCCAAGCCCACATTGTTCCCCGAGGGCCATGCGACCCTCTGGGGTGCTGTGCTCAGCAACGCACTTGCAGTGGCCGCTCCGTAGAACTTCTCTGTCTTTCCTTGTTGTCCTTTTGGATGTTGCTTTGTTTTGCTTGGAGACAGGGTTTCACGTAGTCCCGGCGGACTTGGGCTTGCTGCAGAGGTGAGGATGACCGCGAGGGAGCTCTTGGTTCTGTGGCCGTCACCTTCTGAGCATACGTGAGCAGCAAGACTGCCGCGTGCTCTGCTGGGGAAATCCAACACGGTTACCTCCACTTTCCCAGCCACTAAGTCTGTAGAAAGCGTCGGGAAGGGGCAACTCAACTCTTGGAGGGAAAGTTTTCTTAACATCCTGAAAATAATACCGACACTTTCTTTCTCGGCCCCTGCAAAAAGACTCTCACAGTTATTTAACCCCCCCTCCTGTGGGAAGTGATTTAACCCCCCACCTTGTGGGAAGGTGAATTTCTAGTCCTCCCTTTCCGGCTGATGTGCTTGATTAACAGGCAATCACAGGCGCACTTTCCCGCTCACCTCAGAGAACACGGCTCGCAGGACAGACTCGACTTCATAATTTTCTTTCTGAAGTCTTCTATTGCCTCATGTTTCATTCGCCTACGTTATAGATGACATAATTAAGTAGTTAATAATGCTAAAGTGACTTGCCGGAATTATACCCTGAGTCATGGGCTGTGCTCGCCACAGCTGTCCTTAGAGCTCTGTGTTTCTAATTCCAGGCCTGGCCCACACAGCCCTGATTCTGGCTGTAAAATACACATTCCTGACACCTAATGGGTGATTAAAGAGATGCACAAAACCCAGGCATAGACTATTCTATGTAGCACGACAATCAACCAGGATCGAGAGCAACATTGTGCCCGCTTGTGCCCATGAAGTGGAATTGGAGAAAGATGCAAATTCACCGTGCTATAGATATGTACCGATAACTCTAGCCCAACACCCTAGAGGAGCTGGCATTTTTCTCTTCCACTGAAGTACCCATGGTTACTTGAATAGCTGGTCTTGTTAGTGTATTTGCATATGAAATTCCACATAAAGGGAAACTCCAAAGAGGATAAAGTAACATGACCTTCTGCTTGTGAGACAGTCTTAACCCCTGAAGCCATCTCTCCATCCCCTGAATAGGTTTTTAATAATGGCCCCAGTTTTAGATAACTTGTAGCCTTCAGTGGGATCTGCTTCTCTTGCCAAGTGAATTTGCTCCCTCACTTCAGAGCTTGTAGGGAAGTCTGTGTGATAGTTTGAAGTGAGCACAAATTCCAGCCTTTTAAAAAATGCATCTGCCTTCATTTTCGGCCCTAGGAAATGCGTTGCATGTCAATAATTTCCGTTCAATAATTTAGTAAAGAAGTAAAAGCATTTTATCCTGTAACATATTTTCAAAGTGCAATTTGCTAGGTTTTTTTTTCTTTTTTCATGTTTCCAAATGGAATTCATCACAACCCTGGAGATGGAGCTCCTCTGCGCTTTCTTGGCTCCCAGTCCGGTCCCTTGTACTGACGGGACTGTTCATTTCAAAGCAACCCTCTGCTTCATCTCTTGAAGGACAGTCACACTAGCTCCAAACCAGAGAGTCTTCAATACGTAGTCTTTCAAGAGACTGGGTTGGGCCAGGTGTATGAAAAGGAGGAGAAGCAAATGAACTTCTGATTCACATGTGTGATGAAGTGGAATTTTCTCTATGTTTACTGCCTTTTTCTTACACATGGCCATGAATGTGTACGCTGTGGAACAAGAGGGAAGAAATAGAGACATCTGATGACTTCCTGTTGGATTTGGGAAGAATGAGGTGCGCTGAGCCTCCGAGGATTGTGGTGGGCAGTGCAGAGACAGAAGGGGCACAGCCAGGCATCTGCTGCTCCAGCCTTCGTGGCAGTGGGAGCCCCATCCACAGACCTGACCTTTAATTACCTGTCCACACTGGCTTCTTGCCTTCCCTTTGCTCCTCAGAGATCCCTGGGTTAACACTGCAGCGTCACGTGATCATCAAGACTCCGTTCAGAGGATGCCTGGGCTCCAGGAGAGCTGCAGCCTCCGCGGCCAAGACAAGAGAAAGGAATCTTAGCGAGGCAGCCTGAGTTGTTATTCAGGGGTAAATCGACTAGGAGGCTACAGACACAAGCCACCGAGTGCTTCTCCGTACCTGCTCCATTTCTATGCTCTTCTTAAGGGCTTGAAGGAGACAGGAGAGAGCAGCATGGGTGCACTTGGGTCTGTGGAGCAGGTGGAAGAACAGCTGAACATTCCTGCCTCACTCATTCTGGTTACGGAGATCGGAATTGTTCTGAGTGCAGAGGTGGGCGTGTAGCACTTCTGCTACAGCCTGCGAGTCCCTAAGCTGGGCTATCGTCCTTAGTCATCACAGAGCTTCATCCATGAGTCAAGACAGAGTAACCTCCCCCCTACCCCCGTGCCTTGTGTCTGAAGGATGATCTCAGACTCCTGATGCGCCTGCCTCCACCTCCTGAGAGCCCAGTTTATAGGCATTTGCCAAAGTGCTAGGAACAGAACGCAGAAGAGACGATGCTTGCATAGGCAAGCATTCATCTACCTGGGCTTCATCCCCAACTCTCAGTTTTCTTTCTTTATTTCCATTTTGAGCACTTTAATATGAGGAATACCTATAGTCACTCAAGCATGTACTCATACTCTGCTAGCAAACACTGCTAGTGGAATGTACCACTGCTGGCCAAAGAAACTATGTCTGTATCATTCATATTTCACATCAACTAAAAGATAACCACTAATGTTCAACAGGAATTAGTTCTACATCACAAGCATGTCTTTTGCAAACTAACTTGACTTCAGCTAAGATGTAGATTAGTTTTGGAAAATATTTCATTCTTAATTAAATATGTCTAACTTCATTATTTATTTATGGCTTATGCGTATGTTATGTGTTTGTGTGTGTACATGTCTGCATTCTGTGCAGATGTGCATATGCCTGTGTCTGCATGTGTGTGAAGGCCTGAAGTTAATGTAGAGTTCATTTCTCTGTCACTCTGCACTTGACTGGAACTCACTGACTGGTTAGACTAGCCAGCCATCTTGCCCTTGGCATCCTGGTCACTGCCTTCTGAGCACTGGGATTACACATGGCAGAAGTGTTTTCCCGGCTCTTTGTGGGTGTGGGAGAGACAAGTTCAAGTCTTCAAACGTTCAGTAAATACTTTTTTTCCGCTGAACCATTCTCCAGCCCTTGTTTTTATTTTGAATCTTTGAGCTAAGGATTGATCCACATGGTCTGAGCCTACTTTGCACCACAAACCTTTTTAAGCACTGGGATGACAAGACCATGCTTTCATTCTACCTTCAGGTTAGTAAGTTTTTCTGTCCAAAAGCAAAAATACACAATTTCACAATGAAGCTGTAGTATTAACTTACTGATTTTTCTGAACATAGTTACAGCATTCAGATAACAGCTATTTATATTCTGTTGCTATTCTGTGTTGCTGTGAGAGACGACCCAAAGTCAAACAACTTAAAGGAGAAACAGCTTATGGTTCCAGATACATAAGATACAGTCATTCATATCAAAAAAGGCATGGCTGGCAGCAGAAGCTGGAGACTGCTAAGTCCCATCCTTCATGGAGACAGAGAGACTTCTCTGGGAAATAGGGTGGAAGTAGCCCACCTCAAGGACCAACCCCTGTGACTGCCTTCCTCCCACAAGACTCCACCTCCTGAAGGTGCCATGGCCTTTCCAAACACATGAACCTGTAGGGGACACACTTCAACCATAGCATTCTACCCGTGGCCCCCACAGGCTCATTATGCAAACCGTGCTCAGTCCAACCATCAAGGTCCCGTAGACTACAATAGAAGTTGAACATAATCCAAAAGTCTAAAGTCTTTTTAGCTCTTCCTTTCCAAAAAGGCTTACATTCTTATGGGTAGGATCCTTCTCTGAAGATCTGACCCTCAGAGCAGCTCTCCTATAATCCAAATGAAAAGCGTACTTTGATTTACTAATGGAGCTCATCTGTTTAACGATGGTCACTATTTTGTTCTCCTCCTCTTCCTGGTTCGACTCTTAAGTTTGCCATTGTATTTTTCCTCATCGGACCTCACAGTTTTTGCTCCCTCGTGCCTGATTCCTTGCTCTTTTTTGTAAATCTGAACAAGAGTGCTAAAAGGTAGCCATGCCACACTGTCAAGACTATATTCGCTTGAAAGTTCTTCCATCCAACACTTGAACTTCAGGAGAGCTTTCAGAGCAAGGGTAAAACTTCACTTAACTCTCTGTCAACACACGGCTCGATTTGCCACTCGTCCAGTTCTTTGTTCTGTTCTGGACCATTACAAGCTGGGTTTTCACTGTCTGTATCTAACAGCATCAGTCTCTTCAAAGCTCTGACTAGGATGGCTTCTTAGAACCCCATATCCAAGATACAAAGTTTTTCTCACACCAAGTCTCAATGGTCTCCATATTTTTTCCATCAAACAGTTCCAAAGACACACTATCCATATTACAGCATTGGTCCTACTGCTGGGTACCAACTTCTCTCAGCTTCTCAAATAACACCTTCATAAATTTCTCTCAACATCAAAGCAATTCACACTGGGATACTAGATGCTTTTTATCTCACATCAAAATCCCACTCTCTGTACCAACTTCTGTACTAGTTACTTGTCTGTGTTACTGTGAGATGCTACCCAAAGTCAAACATCTTAAAGGAGAAAGGAGCTCTTTTTTGCTTATAGTCCCAGAGGAGAGGTACAATCTTTCAAGGCAGAAAAGGCATGGCTTGTGGCAAAAGCTAGAGACTAGTTAAATCATATCCTTCATGGAGACAGAGAGCTGCAAGACTGCCAAGGGCTAGAACAATTTTCTCTGGAAAATAGGGTGGAAGTTAGCCCACCTCAAGGACCAACCCCTGTGACTGCCTTCCTCCCACAAGCTCCACCTCCTGAACGTGGCATGACTTTTCCAAACACGTGAGCCTGTGGGGGACACATTTCAAAGCAGAAAAAAGAAATAAGGAAGTTTGTTTTTTTACTATGCTATTTGCCAAGCCCAATAGATTAATTCATGGGTGCATATGACTGTACACATATGTGCAATGTAAAGTGCACGTGCAAATACACACGTACATGAAGCTTGAGTGCCAGGCAGAGTCCTTGTCAAGAACATCCAACTGGTTCAGCCTTCTGACTTTTCTCTTGGTCACATGCTTTGTTATGCATCCTAGCATGACTATGATACTGGGAACGAGGGACTGAAATTGGAGCAAAGCAATGGAGGCCACTTCCTAGCCGGGATCACCTGCCAGCACTGAACAATTCCTGCATCCTCTGCCTTCAGGCCGGCTCTGTATCACTGCCCAGAGCAGCCTGCACGGTCAGGCTGAAGACTGGTCTGTAAATGAGGATATGCAGAACAGTTTCCTACAGTGAGATTTTATGTATTAGGACAGTTTCTTTTTGGGACAACCTTTGAAAAATAAGATCATAGAAGCTGATATAACATAACTGATATAGATGATACTTAGTAACTGTTTATGCCTAGACCTTTCCTCATTGAATCTATATCCAACACTTTGCCCTGTTGCTACTTTTTCCTCAATGTTGAAGGCACGGGGTTTGCAGAGAGGTCCCCTGTAAGGACACAACACACATCAGCCTCCTGTGTGCATTGTATTGCTTTAATTTTTCTCACAGCTGTTCTTGTGTTTGCCTTATGTGTGGTGCTGTGGATTGCACTCAACCACACACGTGTTGGATAGTACGTCCACCTCTGAGTTGTACTTCCATGCATCTCTGATGGAAGTATGTTTAAACTGGGATTGTTACACTGAGGAGTTGGGGCATTTTATAGCTTATACATGTTTCCCTGTCGGGCTTCAGAATGGGTCCTTTTATTTATACCTTCATCAGCATTTGATAATGCTAATTGACATTTTTCTTCTTTCTGGCAGTGCATGGCATGAATTCCAAGGGTTGGGGTCACCAAACCACTATCTGATTGATGTTTCTTGTGGTCGATAAAGTCTGAACAGTGTTATACATAAAAAAAGACCTCAAGGTCATTTATCGGCAGATACATGTACAACCACCTCATCAGAATGCGAGAGTCCTCCTCTGAAAGAAAATATCATTCATGTTTCATTTCTTTTTCAATATCTACTTTCAAAATGAACACAGTTGGTTCGAATTCTGTTTAAGATTCTCTTAATTTTTCTTTCTAGACCCCCATAGTCTGCCACCTCACTGAATGTCCCCAAGTCAGTGGTGATAAGACCTTTTTAAACTAGATAGTGTCTTGTTTTCCTCATTATTCATAGTTTTTAACTAAAAATTTTACCAAATGCTTCAAAAATATGGAAGGAAAGTTTATATCCTATACTTAAAAACACTCAGGTTTTAAAGTATGTTAAAAACAAACAATAAATAGTCAAATGCAATATCTTTCACCAGGAACCATCTCATTTATCTTTCAATTTTAATAATACTTAGATATTATACGTTTCCATATTCTATGCTTTCTATTGAATTATGAGTGGCTAGAGGGGAAAAATAAAGTTTTCTTTCTTCTAGTCAATGAATTGATTTATTTTTCTTAATAGTGCCTATAAGTCAATAAAAACAAACAATAGGAACTTCATGTGGCATCTTCTTTTCTTTTTCTTCTTACAGATTTAGTTTCTTATTGTGATTCCAGCACTTGGCAGGCTGAGACAGGAGGATGGCTGTGATTTCAAGGACCATTGGGTCACACGGTGAACCCCAGACCTGCTCTGACCCCAATGTGATACCATCTCACCAAGCAAACACGAAAGCAAAAGTAACCAAGTCTCTCTTAGATTTTAAAGCAAATCAGTTATGTCTCACAGAATTCTTCTTTCTCACATTTAATGCAAGTCCCAACAAAACTGGAAGGAGAAACCGACAGAATCTAAGCAATTGGAAAACATCCCCTGCTCCTCCGTGCAGAATTCTTTCCTGATATTTAGCAGCATATGCTGATCTGCTTGATACCCTGTTGCTGTTATTTCAATAGTCTAGGGATCCATGTCCTTCCAATATCCATGGAGTCTTCACATTGATAGAGTCTACCAAATCATTCTCCATAGTTCTTTTAAAACCAATTCCCCCATTGCATACTCAAAGGGCCTTCATCTGGTAGCAAGGTCTTAGATCAATTTCGCCCAAAGAGATATATTAAAGATCAACCTTTAATTAGTCTCGTGTGAATAGGGTGAAAATTATAATCTGGCATGATTGATTTATGTGGGACTCTTCATTAATTTGTAATAGATATATTAGCTCCTGTACTGTGAGCAGGCTATCCTGTATAAATTTGAAATGACAGAAGGGTCATTTGAAAAGATAATGGAGCAAATCACATCTTTTCTCAACCAAATCTATATGTAATGACATCGTAGTCAATGGTGAGTCAGTTCAGCATATTGAATAATGAATGATGCAATGATACTTCAATCTCTCTATTTAAGAAAATGCAACATTATCCTCCATCACTCAGTTTAGTTGCTTGTGCAAAAAACTGAAGTTATTCCAAATATGTTAAAATTGCAACATCTATAAATAATGAAATTGAAACATTCACATGAATAAATTGTTTTCACTAAGCTTGTATTACATGAAAAACAAAATGATAGGAAATGAGAGAAGCAATTATAATACAAACTTTATAAGCCTATTATGATTAGCTTACGCTTTTCGCTGAGCTCCCTAGCAGCTGAAGTAATATGTGGCTCTCTGTTTTTGATCATGAGAAACTAAGACAATTGGAAGACATGACATTTTGTCTATCTGAAGAATGTTTCATTTATTTTTCTTTCTTTGTGTGTGTGTGTGTGTGTGTGTGTGTGTGTGTGTGTGTGTGTGTATCAGAGGGCACTGCACTGTGTGCCTGTGAAGAACCAAGGGTGACTGGGAATCATCCTGGATTGCTTCTACCTCCTTCTTGCTTCACTTTGGAACTTCCCAGGCCCCACCCACCATGGCTTGAAGTGCAGGCTGCCATTTCCACCTGGCATTTTTACATGGGACCTGGGATCCAAACTCAGGATCTTCTACTTGCAAGACAGAGTCTTAACCCCTGAGCCATCTCTCCAGCCCTACGAGCTTTTTCAAAAGACTCTTGAACGTCATGGCCAGAGCTGCCTTCTCCCTGACATATCTTGAAACCTTCTTCTAAAAAGTTTGATTCCTGCTTGCAGGTCTGATTTGACTTCATGAAGGACTTTGTCTTGCCAGGAAAAGTACAAAGAAGTGATTTCTTTTTTTCCTTTACTCAATGAGTTCAATAGCTTATTTTTCTTAATGGCACATATAAGTAAGTAAACATAATGAATGTCTAATGAGATATCTTGTTTTCCTTTTCCTTTTAGCGACCTAGTTCTTCACTGTAGTCCCAGCCCTTGGGAGGCCGAGGCAAGCGGCAGCCCCTGGCATGGGTAGCTCCTGGATGTCGTAGATAATGACGTAAGCATAGACCCCAGGGCAGGATCAGCGCGTGCACACCCGGGCTCCATTCCTAGGTAGCTGTGTGACCCAGAGCAAGGCGCAAAGCAACCTTGTGTGAAAGTGGATTCTTCAGGAAATATGTGTGGAGGGCTGAGAGATGCTCAGGGGTTGAGTCTCTGCCTCGCAAGGAGAATCTGAGTTGGCATCCTAGATTCCATGTAAACACGCGGGGTAGATAAGGTGGTGGCCTGAACTCCAGAGCAAAACGTAAAAGAAGCAGAGCAATCTAGGATGATTCCTGAAGTCACCTTTGGAATTCCAGAGGCACACATGATCAAGTGTCTGCTGATCATACACACACACACACACACACACACACACACACACACATACACAGACAGATGCAAAAGTAAGAGAATACATGTATAGAACAGGCAGAAATGCATGTGTAAACCCTTCAAGAAAAGATTGCCATTCTGATGTTATCAACACATATCCTTTCAAATCCTGGATATTCTATGTGTTCAAGCAGCTTGTGATAAAAGTGAACTTAGAGGTTGGAGGCAACATTTACTTCTGTTTCTTGCCCACACTTGCCAGTCATGAGATGTTTTTCAGAATTATGCTTCATGGCGTCAAAGTCATCCTGAATAAGTTTCATAAGGACAGCAAGCAGTTTGGGACAAGACATTCTATTTTTGGTCACATCTGTGGTACATTTGCAATAGGATGCAGAAATCAATAGTGGGAAAGAATCTGTACTTATGTATATGGGGTGTACTTTCAAGTGCAAAGCTAGAACCGCTAGAGGCTCGGGCAGTGGTGGGGAATAAAGACCACTTTACAGCATGGCTATGCCCTAAGCCGAGGCAACAGAGGCCGCTGTGGGGACGCCTTGGAACAGAGCATCTCGTGTCTCCCAGTGGTGGCCCCTGACTCAGGGCCATGACCCCCAGAAACAGAAAGTCTTCAGGCAGAGCAAATTCTCCAGTCTTCTCTCATGCCTCTATGGTTAGGTTATCGTCCATTCCCATGACATATATCATGATCTTGGGCAAAAGACTTGGCTCTTTGGACCTGAGCTAGCTCATTCCTGTTTCAGCTTTGTGGTGCTCTGTTGACCCAATGCAATGAGCTGTCTGGCAGCAGTTTGTCTATCCGAAACCAAGGGGGAACCTCTCCCCATCCATTTAGACCTTCCTTCCTTGGACGCCATGAGTCTTGGAGCCATATAAAAAGGAACTATGGTGGTCTTGTCTTGTTTCTAATTGTTATAGTTGCATTTTGGTGTCAATTTGACAGTTGCAAACTGGGGTACAGCTGTGGAGGGTTAATGGTTGGAATGGCCCCTGAACAAGTCTTCAGGTACTTGACTGATTGCTGTAGAGAACCCAGCCCATAGTGGGTGGGTGGTACTTTCCAGCGGTGGACCAGATAATAGGAGGTGCGAGGAGGAGGGACTTGTTCTTCCCTTATCCAGTGTCGACTTGCTAGTGGGGTCCACCCTGCAAGTGTCGTTCACTTTTAGAGCATTGTGGCCTTCTTTGTTGTTGCTGTTTCTGCCTCCGTCTTTGGCTGACTTGGAGCTTCTTCTTTCCCACCACGTTGTTGCTGTTCCCGCTGCCTTTGGAGCCTGGTCTTTAGGCCTTGCTGCTGTTCGCTGTTCATCGCCGATGTTGGAGCCCAGCTGTTCTTCACTGACGTCGGAACCCAGCATCTTCGATCCTCCAGAGAAGCAAGGGCTTGAGACGTCTCGGGATCTTTTGGCTTTGTGGAACATTCCAGTCAAGAGTGAGGCAGCTGCAGGCGGCTACTTTGAAGGACACTATTTTTTATTGTGAGTTATTTTAATAAATTTATTCATATATATAGATTCTGTTTCTTCAGAGAACCCTAACACACTAATTCATTCTTTCAGCAAATATTTATATAGTCCTGTTATAGTTCTAGGGCTTATTTTATACTTTAATAATATAATAACGTGGAAATTGAAAAGGAACTTACAATACCATCATCATCATCATCTAGCCACTAATATATTTTTCTGTAATTGAAGTCTACTTTTGTTTCATGGCGTCAGTGTCATCCTGAATAAGTTTCAGAAGGACAACAAGCAGTTTGGGACAAGACATTCTATTTTTGGTCACATCTGTGGTACATTTGCAATAAGATGCAGAAATCAATAGTAGGAAAGAATCTGTACTTATGTATATGGTGGTGTACTTTCAAGTGAAAAGATAGAACCTCTAGAGGCTTGGGCAGTAGTGGGGAATAAAGACCGCTTTTGAAGTAAAAGATGGCTCCATGAGGTATCCTCTGACCTCCACACACACATGGTGACACTTATACACACAGATACATAATCAAAAGTATAAATAAGTCTGCTTTTCACTGTAGCACTATTCTTCCAGCGATTTCCTAAACTTCCCCACACACCCTGTGCTAATTAAAGTATTTCGTATGTAGAGAATTAAAGGCAAGAGGAATTTGAAGAATTGGTATGTTTCTACATCCAACCAGATTTCCCTGATCATTATTAAAATGTTATAATTAATCATATTGGTTGGGGGTCCGGGAGGCCCATGAGTGTGCACCGCAGTATCCACGCAGAGAAGGTGCAGAAATAGTCAGGAGCAGCACCCAAGAACAGAGCGTGGATTCACTCCTCCTGTTTGTAACTTTGTGAGCAAATGAGGAAGGTTAATGGCTTTTAGTTCCACCTCATTAAATAAGGTTAAAGACTCTGACAAAGACTAAGTGGCCATGTGGAGGACTTACCTTGAAACATTCTTACTTGTGCAGGCTCGTGCGTCTAACGCGTGATAATGTACACGGTCTCTACTGTGAACTGCTTGTGCGCTGTGTGTCTAGATGTGCTCTGCCCTCAAGCTGTCTGAATGACGTCACAGATCCCTGGTGCTACGCCCCACAATGCTTCGTTTTCCTCTGAAGAGGATGCTGGTGACCACTACGCCTCTGGATTCGCCACATCATGGCAGCTTCTGCGCAACCTACTTAGCAAGTGACCACAGACCGTCTGGACTGTTTAGAGTCTCACAAGACGGTTAATCCAGCTCACCCTGGGAGTGAGCTTTTGGTAAGGTCTGTGCGTAAATCATAATGGGATGTTAGGGGAATATTCTGGTGTGGAGTGAGGAGTGTAGAAGTTGCAGTGGACCACGCGTCTCTGTTCTCCGTATCATCTTTCTTCAAAGCTCTGAGACTCGCTGAAGCATTTCCTACCTCGCATGCTTCCAGTCTTTCCTTATTTCTACCTCATTTCAGCTTCTGGAATTTTAATAAAATGAGTTATGAACATATTGCAAATATGTTAACTACATTTCCAATATTACAAAAGCAATGTTTATGAAAAACACATTGCTTCATACATACCTCTTGAAATTGGTTGGATGATGCATTCCATGCAACATAAGTCTCATCTGAATCTGCCTGCTTTGCCCATCAGTGTGTAGAGAATATGCGTAATGCATATGCTTGGAAGTTTACAGATCACGAATACGATGAGCTACAATTGAGAATGAACTGTCTAGAACAGACAAAACCAATATGTGTATATATGCATACATTAGGAGATTCTAAACAAGTATAATATAATTTTCACAAACAAAAATTATCACGTAAAGAAGTACAGTAGGAATTTATTTATTAATTTTAGGGGTGGTAGGTTTAGGAAATTCTTTTTAATAAAAATAAACCATGACTTTTTTTTTCCTTTTGAGAGAAAGAGCATACAGCCCAACTTATAAAACATAAATAGGTTAATTTAAACATGCTAACATATATTTGAAAAGTCATTGAAAGATTTTTAAGGATTGAAGTAATAGTGAGAAAATAATCCACATTGTGTAAATGAACAATGAACATTTATGTTTTCATCATTTTCCTTCCAAAACAATACACTCTTATTCTCAGGTTGTATGCTTCTGAAGATCAGTGAGGGTAGAAGTCCTGTTATAATAAGGTTCTTACACATACTTAAAAATGATTCTTCACTGTGTGTATGTTCCCAATCTGAAATAAAAGGACAATTGAAATATCTCTTTCAGGGTGGCAACAACGAAGGTGAAAACACTGATGTTTGTTAACATCCCCTTGGCACTCATGTAGCAAAATAGTCGGAAGGAATCGGGAAGGCTAGGACGGAGCAAAGTGACTCAATGGAAAGCTGTTATTGTCCAAAATATTTTCTTTAAATGATAAACTTGTTTTCTTCTTTAAGTGCACTTACTGTGCTTCAGTTTACCTGGCAGAACATTTAGAGTGTTCAGGTGTCTCGTCAGGCACACAGGTCATGGGAAGGGCTTCAGCTTTGGATCTCAGAGGAGAGACCAGCAGATGGCTTCTCTTTCGTTCTCTCTCTCAGATACTCTCTGACCACACCCACAAGTCAGAATCCAGGTTCTTTAAAGTGCTGTTGTCTGTGGGTTTTTCAAATTTCTTCAGGCTTCGAAAGTGCTGTGACTTTAAAGGTACAATTAAAGATCATCATGATATTCTGAACTTTGCTATCCAAAGACTTAGTGATCCTGAGATTAGAGTGGGCTTTAGTAACAATAATCATTTTACAGTGAGCTCAGGAGAGATTTCTTTTAGGCATTACCATCAAAAGCTAGAATTTTAGGTCCATTAACATTTAATGTTATAATGGAAAAAGTATTTTTAATTCCGGACATTTATTATGTTTAGTGGCTTTTGTAAGTGTATTGTTACACCTTTTAGGTTTTGGTAGTATTGTACTTCCCTTCTGTTCTCCTGGATATGCCTGTTTTTTTCTTCAAGCTTGAGTATCATTTGTAGCATTTTTTGAAGGCCTGGTTTGGTGGACATGTATCCCTTCAAGTTGTCTTTGTGCTGGAAGATTTTTCTTTCTCCCTCTATCATGACGGATAGTTTTGTGAGGTAAATCAGCCTGGGTTGACATTTTTGCTCATTCAATACTTGAAGTATGTCTCTCCAAGCTCTTCTTAGCTTTTACTGTTTCAACTGAGAAGTCATTTGTACAAGAATTAAGTCCAAATGGATCAAGGACCTCGATATAAGGCCAGAAACTATTAAAACCATAGTGGAAAAGGTAGGGAACTCCCTCGAGCTGATTGGGCTAGGCCAACAGTTCCTGAACAGACATCCAATAGCACAGTCACTACAACCAACACTCAACAGATGGGATCTTGTGAAATTAAAGAGCTTCTGTTCAGATAAAGAGATTGTAACTCGAGCACACAGGCAACCAACAGAATGGGAGAAAATCTTCACTAACCACATATCTGATAGAGCTCTATTATCCAGAGTGCACAAAGGACTAAGAAAACTAAACACCAAGGAAACAAATGGGCCAATTAAAAAATGGGCCTTGGCACTTATAAGAAACTTTACCAAGGAGGAAATTAAAATGTCTAACAAATATCTTAACAAATGCTCCACATCCTTAGCCATCGGGGAAATGCAAATCAAAACCTCCCTGAGATATATCATCTCACCTCTGTCAGGATGGTAAAAATCCACAATCCAAACAACAACAAATGCTGGAGAGAATGTGGAGACAGAGGAACTCTCCTACATTGCTGGTGGGAATGCAGGCTCATACAACCACTCTGGCGAGCCGTCTGGTGATTCTTAAAGAAGTTAAAGATTGAAATGCCATATGACCCTGCGATTCCACTTTTGGGAATAACTCCCCATACAGCAAAAATTCACCTTGATAGCACAAGCACGACCATGTTCATAGCAGCACTGTTTAATAGCAAAGTCATGGAATCAGCCCAAATGTCCAACAGTTTGATGAATGGATAAGGAAAATGAGGTACATTTATGTAATGGAATACTACTCAGCCATCAAAAATGATGCTTTAAAGCAATTTGCCAGGAAATGGATGGAATTAGAAACAATTATATTGAGTGAAGTATCCCAGACACGGAAAATTAAGTGCCGTATGTACTCCCTAATAGGTGGATCCTAGTACCAAACTCACTTAGAGGCACTGAAAAACAAATCTCTGTAATATCTACAGTAATGGTAAAGATTATAAAGAGGAGGGATGGGGAAGGAGGGCCCCACCAGAAACAGAGGGGACCAAGTTACAGCAGAGAAAATAGGCCACCATCAAGGACTGCAAGTAAGTAATGAGACATCTGATTAAGTTCATAGACTTTCCTTCCTGATCATTTCCAACTGATGGGGTATGATCTTACTAGAGGAGGAGGGCATATAGGCTGCCAGATAGCAGGTAACCATTTTGCAAATGGGTGATTGACCCCTCTCTCACCACGGTCTCCTACTTTTATTCCATCTACCTTTGAATAGACTCTTATAACAAGACTCTAATTTAATAGGTTTTTAATCTCTGGCCAGGGGGTGACATCCAATACCCATCAGGATGGAACCAAGGGCATTTCAGGAACAGCAAAACTGAAAAAAAAATCATCAACAAACTATAATTTAGAACATCAGAGACTCTATAACAACCACCTGGAATCAGGCCTGCCTAATCTCTCCCCATCCTGAAGCGTAAGATTGTAAGAGCACAAGGATGGGAGGAGTCATGATATGCAAGATACTCCACACAAGTTAGGGCCGAAGCAATTATGACAGGACTCTGCATGATCTGCGCAATGACCAACATATCGTTGATCCCTCAAATTCTAGCATGGACTAAAGGCACTAGGATCCTTAGAAGCAAGGGATTAACAGTCACAATAGTCTTCCTATACTTAAGGGGAACACAAGAAAGAGTTCTTGGAAATTCCACTGAGTCCTTATACCTCATCAGAGAGGAGGACCCAGAGGAAAGTTTGATATACTCATTAAAGGATGCTTCAGAGATGCGGGGAGGGGGCACTGAGAGAAAGGGAGGGAGGGGAGAAAGGAAGGGACAAAGCGGGGAGGGAACAGGGAGGTCCAGGGAGGGGTGGAAGAAGGGAGGGGACAGGGGTTCCTATTATGTTTGTATGAGCAGAAACAAATAAAAAAAAAGCTAGAATTTTTAGCATGTTTCTCTTTCCAGATCATTTTACAAATAAATTCCACACAGTGGGAAATATTCAATAGTATAGATATTTACTTTGCTGGATTTACTTGTTTCTTTATTTTTTCATTTACTCAGATGAATTGCTTGGCAAGGAGTAAGTGAGAGAATATTAGCCACATTGGAAGATGAAATTGGAGGTGTGTGGTGAACAAGAGGGTGGAATATAGGGAAAATCTTCAAGCATGCCCACCAGATCAGTGGTATCTGAATGGGATTCTGTCTTTCTTATTATTTTAGCTAGTGAGCTATTTAATTTTTACATATTCTTAATATTTATGTATTTTGATTTTTGTTGTCATTGATTTCTAGTTCTATTATGTTATGGGTAGGGAAGATACTGTGTCATTCCCAGTCTGACCAGTTAAGTTAATAAGCCCTACTGGCTTTCCTAGAACTGAAATATGTTTGCTTGGTTCACGTGGGAAATGTTCTTTGTGTGACTGCAATGGGTGTGTCTGAATATCTGTAAGCGCTTTCATAACCTAATAGAGTTGTATAATATCTAGAGATATGTTTGATGATAGAAGAGAAAGATAAATAAGAGAGGGGAAATTCTCACTGGAGTTTACAACAGCACCTGTGCTCAAGATCATGGAAGTGGTGGCCTGAATCTCTTCAGCAGCTTCTGCCTGTCCCCAGAAGCCATGACAGATATGCACATGGGTGTCCATGAGAAGGCTGACTCATGAAAATAGGACAATGATAGAGATTCAGTCTGAAGCTTCTGTATGCACTGGCTTCCAATTGTGCTATTTCTCAATGCTTAGAGAAGCCCAAATTAAACCTAGTGGGCCTCAGAGAAGGGAGGAAAATAAAATCATCAGAGGAGCAGTTTTGCTGGAAGAAGCAGGGTTAGGAGAAAGAACAGGATCAGAGGTTTCTGTGGGTGTTGAATATGATCCAAATTCAGCGTATATATACATGAAATTGTCAAGGAATCACAAAAATAAAAGCAAAATGAAAAGAAATATCAAAACCTTCCCAATCTTTTTTTTTAAAAAATAAGCTCCAGTTAATTACAAATTTTATATAAACAGAAGAAAGCCTCAAATATGTTTATTATCCAGTACTGGTGGAATCGTGGTCTAACCTGATCTCCCAAAAGATAGTTTTAAAAAAAACTTCTTATTTACCTACTCAATTTTATTTTGAGCTAGGGTCTCCCTAGGTAGCCAAGGCTGACCCGGCGCTCGCTATGTAGCTTGAAGAGGCCTCAGACTCACGGCAAGTCTCAGCCTTGGAGTGTTATTGGAGATATGACGTAAGCCTGCTTTTACTTTTAAAGTTATGATTTGGTGAGTTGGCTCAGGGGTTAATGCCTTTGCCTCATAAGCAAAAGGACCTGGATTTGGATCCCCATCCCATTTAAAAACGCAGAGCAGAAATGGCAGTGACTGCAATCTGCACTTTTGGCCCTGGAAGGCAGAGTCTGGGAAACCCCAGAGCAAAGCAATAAGGAGCTAGAGCAATCCTGGATGATTTCCGATGTCACCCTTGGACCTGCATAGGTACACATTGTACACACACCTGCACACCCACACCCAAAAAAATGTGAGTCAGATAGCTGAATTGCTTCACAGTAAGAGATGTGAGCTGAAAACAGGGATGGAGTGACGACGTCTGGTGCGCTTGTGCCTGAAGGCATCGACTGCTGGCCTGTGTCTACCAGTGGTCTTTGTGTTAGCAGCGGCTGGGGGAAGCCCTGGGGGCTCTGCCTCCACGCATGACTGGCCAGTGACAGGGCCGGTCGTGAGCTGACCCTGGGCAGGTGACCAGAGCCATTGTGAGCTTGTGATGGTGATGACCGTGCCATTGTTGGCAGCTGTATACCACTGATGAGCCCACCATGCTCCAGTCTTCAGTTCTGAATCCACGGTCACGCAGAGATCCCTGTCTAGACCCAGCGGGTTATGGAACAAAACCCAAGAGACGTGAACATGGGAAATGTATTTCTAGGGAATTGATTGGGGTGGGAGGAGCTAGGAGAAGGTCCAGTGAGCGCCATCAGAAGGCATCCTGTCCATGAAGGAAATGGTCGACAGCCATGGAATCAATGGAAAGAATGTTTAAAAGTCCTTTGCTCATACAGCAGGCAAGTCTTTGTTCTTCTTTGTGCGTCTTTTTCTCATCACTTGCAATTCCTTCTGCATGTTGTTTGGTGCGAGAACATTTGAAGCTTCCTTCTCACTTTCTTCCTTGATCCATTGGTGTAGGTGTGTCCTTAAATTGCTGGACACCTGTAAAGTGTCCATTGTTTTTCTTACTATGTTTTTGGAGTCCTTGTGCTTGCAATTGGGAAAGCGCCTCAATAGAATTTCAGGTTCTCAGCAGGCTGGTGTGGTGTGTTCTGTCACAGACCGTCTCTTGTACATGCTGTGGAGGGCATGGGTATTCACAGCTGTTGGATTGGGGGTGCACAGGTGTCCTCAAGCACTTGAGCTCCCAGAGATTTCTGTGCTCATTTGTCTGAGGCTGTCTCCAGCCAGTGCAGTTTTCCTTGATGTTCCCATGGATGTCTGCATGGGTGACAAGCTAAAAGCAGGAGAGGCTTATGCTAGATTATTGCTTCCTGCTTTTCCCTTTCTCTGTGCCCTTGAGAAGCAGCAATAGAGAGAAGGGTGTGGGAAGAGCCTGTTCTAGTGCCCTGGACTTGCCTGAGTCTCTTGTCTCTTGATGTCCTGAGGATCTAACTCAGGTCTCCAGGAACACGAGGCCACTGAGATACAACCTGTCCTGGGTTTGGTCTTTCATATTACAGACCTGATTTTGCAGCCCCAGCTGGACAGGCTGGATGGAATGTGGAGCATCCTCAGACCAATTCAGTGATATTTTGTCAAGTCCTGGGAGAGTAAAATCCTGTACATCAGAACAATGGTTGCTAGGTTTGGGCAGAGCATTTGAATGTTACATAAACTTTTAAAACCAAAGTTAGACTTCAGAAAAATTGTCGGTATTGAATTGACCCAAGTCATGCTTGGTTCTGGACGGTGGTGTAGGGCTGGGCATGGGGAAACAATGAGGCCTAAGGGCAAGTTTCATCGATCCATCAAAACATGAGGGGCACATGTGTTTATAATGTGCAGCTTAAGCTGTCAGTACTGGGAACTGAATTTGTGGGCTTTACCAGGACAGAAATAATTATATAATCTAGTAATCATTGGTGTGATCAAAAATCTGTGTAAACAGAGATACTTTATAAAATGTAGAGCAAAGATCAAATTAAAATTTATAGAATGACCTCCTATGATTAAAGATTTTTAAAATTTTGTCCTGGATTTGTTTCCTTTATCAGAGAAAATATCGTATTTTCTTAAGGTGCTCTTGAAAGTGTATGCATGGGCAGAGAACTTGTGAATCTGGGTGAATTTTGATTGACCAGGATCTTTTTCTAAGCAGATGATTTCTTTGTCTTTAGATTCTCCGACTGAGTTATAATTCAATGATGATCTTTCAATATAAATAAAACCTAGAATTTCAATGTCTATAACATTCAGTTAGCACAGTAGACATAAAATTGTGTGTGTGGGGAGGGATTGTAGCACATTGATACTTTGCCTGGAAAATCTTTATGGAACTCACGGAAGGGAAAAATCTACGAAAACTTCATTGCACAAACAGATGCCTAAATTGCATTTATCCACTCCTACGATTTCTATAATTCCATAAATGTTTACACATGCCTAAGGTACAGGAAATTCTCTCAGGGTTAAGAATTTGTTTAGGCTAGTCTAATTGGTTTATTGGCTTAGCGACAAGAGCTTTTGAAAACACATGTGGAACATCTTAGAGATAACCACTTTTGAAGGTTTGCTGAGTAAAATAAGAGGTGGTGAGTGGGTGCCGTGGTGTCTCTAGGCAGAGCTGGCTCACAGGTGTGGTGTAGCTACGGTCTTTCAGGACAGGCAAGGGTACGGATGGAAAAGCTAGAGATGTACTGCTTGAGCCTTAAAACCTCCCTGGAGGATTTATCTTTTATCACATTAATTCCCAACCAAATCCCTTCTTCCTCCTGCCTTTTGCTCCCTTGCCCTCCCTGATTAAACAAATATTTTTCCAAACACCATTTTCATTCTTGCTGGCCTGGCTCTGGAAGTTGCATGAGCCCTGGTGCCAGTCACATAATGCCCACACGACTCTGCCTGCATGTTGGTATGTGTAATGTATTGTCTTCCTTGGGTATTTCTTAAAGATGTTCTTTCTTGCAGCTCTGGATTAGGACAACGATTTAGCTTTCTTCGTCATCCGCTTAGACTCTAATCCTCAGGATTCTCATGACGGCATATGGAAAATGATAGGGCTTTCTTAACGAATGTGGCATCTGTGGATTCACATAGATGGCCCCTTTCAATCGTGGGTGTCTAGTAGCTGACAGCTAATGATCTGAACGGGTGACTTGAGATGAAGCAGTGACTGTGGCTGTCAGGTAAATAGAAGTGTACAGGTAAGGTTCCCAAGCACGCTTGCCCACAGCGCCTACCTGGTAATGGTGTCGCCTTCCCCTTCTCAAGTGTTTAGTACAATCATTCATTTCATTGGTCTGTAGAAGGAATGGGACACTGAGAACACCGGATAAGATATTTAACCCTCTTTGGGGCATGTGACATTTTCAGTTGCCAGTAATTATGACTGGCACACTAAAGAATCATAAAATCAGAAGATGGACATGTTCTTGGATTTTTTCAAATAAAAATGTTGAAACTAATTTTTCTGTTGCTTCCTTGATACTTTACAGTTTTCTTATTCTTGTACCAGGACATGCTAATGCAGTAACATTTAAGACTCACTCCGGCCAGCGGAAATGCAGTGGTGTCTCTGTTCCCACTTATTGTTCATCCCTGTGACGTGGGAGCTTAGGATGGATTTTCATGCATTAACATTTCTTCCAGGAATTTACATGCGTTGAAAGCTGTAAAACAGGAATTGGAGAAAGACCTTATAGTGTCAAAGCTTCTGTTGTTTTGGAACAAGTACATTTATGTTGGAAGATGATATTAGATGCGTGAAATGATCACAGTCCTAATAGAAGGTTTCAGTTACATGCAGCGATAAGATGCAGCTTCCTTTGGCAGCTCTAGGAAGACCCTGGTGATTTATCAGGGCCTCTGCCGAGCCCACAGCGTGCATGCTTGCAAGCGTGCAGTTGAGCACAGCAGTGTTAGACACCCTTGTGAGCTGAGGGTGTACACTGAGCTAACTCTGTGTGACGTCATAGTTTAGTTGATTCGTTCAGTATACTTGGACAAAGCACATGGGCTTCATGTTCCTCCCTAGGGAGATGAAGTTTTGAACACAAATATATTTCAGTGGTTCACCATCTGTAGATCAGATATTTTTCAAATAAGTACTCTAGAGGTTGTGTGCACACACACATTCACTGTTGTGAATAGAGCTGCAATGAACATAGATGAACAAGCATCTTTGTAATAAGATGTAGAGTCTTTGGGGAATATTCTAGGCATGGTATAGATGAATCATGTGGCAGTTTCATTTTTAATTTTCTTTTCTTTTTTTAAACATTTTTTATTATTATTTCTGTTCATACAAACTTAGTAGGTACACTGGTTCCCTCTCTCCCTCCTCCTCCCCCCGACCCCCTGCTACCCCTCCTCTCATCCCTCCCTCCCCATCCCCAGTGCCTCCCCCCCAATCCCCGGAGAATCCTTTAATGTGCCTGCCAGTCTCTCCTCTGTGCCCTCCACTCCGATGATGTACAAGGACCCAGTGGCATTCCCCTGAATCCTTTCCTGTGTTCCCCTTAAGCATAGGAACACTACTGCAGCTGTCAATCCCTTGCCTCCAAGGATCTTGGTGCCTTTAGCAAATGCTAGACTTTGTGGGGTCAACAGTGTGTTGGACATAGCGCAGGGCATGCAAAGTCCAATTGTGATTGCTTCGGCCCTAACTTGTGTGGAGTATCTTGCATATCATTGCTCCTCCCATCCTTGTGCTCTTACAATCTTACCGCCCCCCTCTTCCGCAAATTTCCCTGAGCTTCAGGATGGGGAGAGATTAGGCTGACCTAGTTCTAGGTGGTTGATATAGAGTCTCTGAAGTTCTGGATTATGGTTTGTTGATTTTCTTTTGTGGTTTTGCTGCTCCTGAAATGTCCTTCACTCCATCCTGATGGGTATTGGATGTCACCCCCTTGCCAGAGACAAAAAGCTGTTAAACTAGAGTCTTATTATAAGAGTATATTCAAAGGTAGATGCAATAAACGTAGGAAACCACAGTGAGGGAGGAGTCAATCACCCATTTGCAAAATGGGTACTTTTTATCTGCCAGACTATATGCCCTCCCCTTCTGGTGAGATCATACCCCCTCAGTTGTAAATGATCAGGAATGAAAGTCTGTGAACTTAACTGTCTCATTACTTACTTGCAGTCCTTGATGGGGGCCTATTTTCTATGCTGTAACATGGTCCCCTCTCTCCTTGTTTCTGGTGTGGCCCTCCTACCCCATCCCTCCTGTTCATAATCCTTGAAATTACGGTAGGTATTCCAGAGATTTATCTTTGAGTGTCTCTAGGTGGGCTGGGTGGGTTTGGTACTAGGAGTCACCTATTAGGGAGTATATATGGTGCTTAATTTTCTGGGTCTAGGATAATTCACTTAATATAATTGTTTCTAATGACATCCATTTCCCAGCAAATTCCAGTAATTCATCATTTTTGATGGCTGAGTAGTACTCCATTGTATAGATGTACCACAGTTTCCTTATCCAATCATCAACTATTGGACAGTTGGGTTGATTCCATGACTTTGCTATTGTAAACAGTGCTGCTATGAACATGGTCGTGCTTGTGCTATTGAGGTGATTTTTTGCTGTATGTGGGGTTATTCCCAAAAGTGGAATAGCAGGGTCATCTGGCATTTCAATCTTTAATTTCTTTAAGAATCTCCAGACGGCTCGCCAGAGTGGCTGTATGAGCCTGCACTCCCACCAGCAATGTAGGAGAGTTCCTCTCTCTCCACATCCTCTCCAGCATTTGTTGTTGTTTGGATTGTGGATTTTTGCCATCCTGACCAGGATGAGTTGATATCTCAGGGAAGTTTTGATTTGCATTTCCCTGATGGCTAAAGAAGTGGAGCATTTTTGAAGATATATGTTAGACATTTCAATTTTATCCCTGATAAAATTTCTTTTAAGTTTCAGGGCCCATTTTTTAATTGGGCCATTAGTTTCCTTGGTGTTTAGTTTTCTAATTTCTTTGTGCACTCTGGATAGTAGAGCTCTATCAGATGTGTGGTTAGTGAAGATTTTCTCCCATTCTGTGGGTTGCCTTTGAGCTCGTGTTACAATCTCTTTATCTGAACAGAAGTTCTTTAATTTCACAAGATCCCAACTGTTGAGAGTTGGTAATGGTGACTGTGCCATTGGATGTCTGTTTAGGAACTGTTGGCCTAGCCCAATCAACTCGAGGGAGTTCCCTATCCTTTCAACTATGGTTTTTATAGTCTCTTGCCTTATATCAAGGTCCTTGATTCATTTGGAATTAAGTCTTGTACATGGTGACAAGTAAAACGGGTCCAGTTTTAATCTTCTGCATATAGAGATCCAGTTTTGCCAGCACCACTTGTTGAAGATACTGTTCTTTTTCCATTGGATTTTTTGGTCCCCTTTGTCAAAGACCAAATGGCTGTAATTTTGTGAGTTTATATCTGGGTCTTCAATCCTTATGCATTGATCTGTGTGTCTATTTTGGAGCCAGTACCAGGCTGTCTTTATAACTATGGATTTGTAGTATAGACTAAGGTTTGGTATGGTAATACCTCCAGCAGTGTTTTTGTTACTCAGGATTGTCTTTGCTATCCTGGGTCTTTTGTGCCTCCATATGAATTTTGAGATTAATTGGTCAACTTCTTTAAAGAATTGTCTTGGGATTTTAATTGGTATAGCATTGAATTTGTATATTGCCTTTGGTAGGATGGTCATTTTTACAATGTTGATTCTGCCAATCCAAGAACATGGGAGGTCTTTCCATCTTCTGGTGTCTTCTGCAGTTTCTTTCTTTAGGGTTTTAAAGTTTTCATTGTAAAGGTCTTTTACCTCCTTGGTTAGGTTTATACCAAGGTATTTCATTTTTTAGGGGCTACAGTAAATGGGATTGTTTCTCTCAAGGCTTTTTCACTTCTTTCATTCTGGGCATATAGGAAGGCCACTGATTTTTGTACATTTATTTTGTATCCTGCCACCCTGCTGAACTTCTCAATTAGTTCCAGGAGCTTCCTGGTGGAGTTTTTGGGATCCCTCATGTATAAGATCATGTCATCTGCAAATAGGGATAGCTTGACTTCTTCCTTGCCAATTTGAATCCCTCTTATGTCCCTTTCTTGTCTTATGGCTTCAGCTAAGACTTCAAGTACAATATTGAATAGAAGTGGTGAGAGTGGACAGCCTTGTCTAGTGCCTAATCAAAGTGGGAATGCTTTCAATTTTTCCCCATTGAGCATAATCCTTGCTGTGGGCTTGTTGCATACAGCTTTTATTATGTTGATAAAGGTTCCTTCCATTCCTACTATCTCTAGAGTTTTGATCATAAAGGACTGTTGGATCTTGTTAAAAGCTTTTTCTGCATCTATTGAGAGTATCATGTGGTCTTGGACTTTAGACTGGTTTATATGATGAATTACATTTATTGATTTGCGTATGTTGAACCAACCTTGTGTGCCAAGCATGAAGCCTACTTGGTCCCCGTGAATGATCTTTTTGATATGTTTTTGAATCCGATTTGCTAAGACTTCGTTGAGAATCTTTGTGTCTGTGCTCATCAGAGAGATTGGCCTATAGTTTTCTTTTTTAAGTGAATCTTTATTAGGTGTTGGGATTAAAATGATATTAGCTTCATAGAAGGAATTTGGTAGTGTTCCTTCCTTTGCTATTTGATGGAACAGTTTAAGGAGTATTGGTGTTATTGACTCCTTAAATGTCTGCTGAACTCTGTGCTGAATCCATCTGGTCCAGGACATTTTTTGGTGGGAAGATTTGAGATTATTTTTTCAATTTCCTTATATGTTATAGGACTATTTAAATAATTCACAACTTCCTGATTCAATTTAGGTAAGTTGTATTTACTTAGGAATTCATCCATCTCTTTTGTGTTATCAAACTTCACAGAGAATAAGTTTTTGAAATATGATGTTATAATACTCTGGATTTCTTGGGTATCAGTAGTGATAACTCCATGTTCATTTCTAATTTTGTTAATTTGGGTTTTCTCTCTCCTGCTTTTGGTTAATTCAGCTAGGGGGGTATCAATCTTATTGATTTTTTCAAAGAACCAGCTTTTTGACTGGTTGATTTTCTCTATCGTTTTCCTAATCTCTATTTCAGATATTTCTCCCCTTATTTTGCTAATCTCCTCTCTTCTACTACTTTTGGGATCAGATTGCTCTAGTGTCTCTAAAGCTTTAAGCTATATTGTTAAGTTATATATTTCTGATGTTTCCATTTTTTTGATGCACGCATTAAGAGCTATGAACTTACCTCTTAGGACAGTTTTCATTGTGTCCCTGAGATTTTGGTAAGTTGTATTTTCATTGTCGTTCACTTTCAGGAAATCTTGAATTTCCTTTTTAATTTCTTCCTGAATCCAGATCTCATTCAATATTATATTGTTAAGTTTCCCGGAGTTAGTGTATTTTCTCTTGTTTGATGTGTTGTGGATGTCCAGCTTTAGGCCATGGTGGTCTGACAGGGCACAGGTTAGAATTTCAACTTTTTTGTATATGTGTAGATTCATTTTGTGGCCCAATATGTGATCTATTTTGGAGAACGTTCCATGTGCTGCTGAGAAAAATGTGTATTCTTTGGTGCATGGATGAAAAGTTAGATAGAGATCTATAAGGTCCATTTCTTTAAGGGTTTGATTAAGTTCCAATGTGTCTCTGTTAAGCTTTTGACCTGTTGATCTATACCATGTTGAGAGGGAAGTGAAGTCCCCAAGAATTATCGTTTGGGGGTTTATTTCTTGCTTTAGACACTATAGGGTTTTCTTAATGAATGTGGAGGGGCCCATATTGGGTGCATATATTTTCAGTATTGTGAAGTCTTCCTGGTGAATTGTACCTGTGACTAAAATGTAGTATATATCTGTGTCTCTTATGATTTTCTTTGGTTTGAAGTCCACTTTGTCTGATATCATAATGGCTACCCCTGCTTGTTTCCTGGTTCCATTAGCTTGCAGTATTTTGGACCAGCCTTTCATTTTTAGGATGTGCCTATCTTTTGTGGTGAGATGAGTTTCCTGAAGGCAGCAGATTGTTGGATTGTGGTTTTTAATCCAAGTTTGTAATCTGTGTCTCTTAATCGATGAGTTAATACCATTGACATTTAATGTTATAATGGAGAAATTATTTTTAATTCTGGACATTTTTTATGTTTAGTGGATTTTGTAAGCGTATTGTTTGATATTTATGTTTTGGTGGTATTATACTTTCCTTCTGTCCTCCTGGATACGCTTGTTTTTTTCTTCAAGCTTGAGTATCATTTCTAGCATTTTTTGAAGGCCTGGTTTGGTAGACATGTATCCCTTCAAGTTGTCTTTGTGTTGAAAACTTTTCTTTCTCCCTCAATCATGACAGAGAGTTTTGCCAGGCATATAAGTCTGGGTTGGCATTTTTGCTCATTTAATACTTGAAGTACATCTCTCCAAACTCTTCTTGCTTTTACTGTTTCCATTGAGAATTCATTTGTTATTTTAATAGGTTTGCCTTTAAAAGTGACTTGCTTTTTTTCCCTTGAAGCTCTCAGCACCTTTTCTTTGTCTTGAATGTGAAGTGTTTTGACTATTATTTGCCGTGGCGATTTTCTATTTTAGTCATGTCTGTTTGGAGTGCGAGATGCCTCTTGTATTTGGATGGGCCTCTCATTCTTCAGTTGAGGGAAGTTTTCATTTCTGATAATTTGAAAAATTTCCTCAGGTGTGGTATTTTGGGATTCTTGTTCTGGTATTCCATGAATGCGCATGTTAGGCTTCTTCAGAGTGTCCCATTTCTCTTGAATGTTCCTCTCAAGTATCTTTTTGGCTTTAACAATCTCTTCCATTGAGCTGGTTAATTCTCCCACTTTGTCTTCAAGATCTGAAATTCTATTTTCTGCTTCATTTGTTCTGCTGATAAAACTCTCTGTTGAGTTTTGGGTTGAAGATAACTTGTCTTTTAGTTCAATTTTAAACTCTGCCTGAGACTGTTTTAACTGCTCTATGCATATTTTTGTTTCTTGAACTGTTTTTCTGAACTTCTCCAAGTGCCTGTTGTGTTCCTGTTCAAAGTTGTTGATTCGGTTGTTTAACTCTTCTCGGATTTCCTCTTTCATAGTATTAATCATGGTAATGATCATAATCTGAAAGTCGTTATGTTGGTTGTTATGTATGTTGTTCTGGTCAGAATCCATTATTATGGGGTTAATTCTTTTGGTGGGAGATTGGTCTTCTTGGGTTTTGTTTCTCATGGGTCTGCACTTTGACTTGGGCATTGTTGTTTTGTTTCTTAGGACCTTTCAGTTTCTGTGTGTTTTTCACTGAACTGATTTAGTTGGTATTATTACCTTTGCCAGTTATTACTAGTGCTTGCCTTGGATTGGGTATGTTTGTCTATTGTTTTGTAATTTCCTAGATGAGGCTATTAGGCTGTTAGTACATCAGTTAAATCAGGTAAAGTAGACAAGGGGTGAATATTAGTATGGTAGTGCACTTTTGTGATTTAGTATCTTGGTGATATGTGAGGGTGAGTGGTGTACTCCCTGGAGTTGTATATGTTTTTGGGGTGGCTGTATGGAGAAGTTGATCTACAGCAATTATACTAGAAAGGATCAGTAAGGTGAAAAAAAGGAGGTTTACTTATCTTTGGGCTGCATATGAAGAATCTCTCCCATGTGATAGGATGATTGTAGAGAACTCCAGATGTATGGCCTTTGACCCTGAGAGTTTTGCTTGAGTTTCCTTTGGACTCTATTGAATTCTGAGTAGAAGTGTGTCTTCCCTGGGCCACGTGCGTAGGTCCCCAGTGGGCCAGAGAGGCAGAGGGTCTGATGTTGACGGTAGAATTTTTTTCTTGGGACCTGGGACTTGGTCCAAGCTCCAGGGATGGAGGAATGTGAGCAAGTCCTGTCTAGCGGAGGTGCGGGCCAAAGGAAGAAAGGGGCTGTGGTCCCGGGCGGGGCCCAGGCAAAGCTGGAGGCCGCCTGGGTGCCGCTGGGAGACGGGGGGGGGGGGCACCTGGGGGGCTGCGCGGACTCACTCACCTGGGACCTGGGACCTGGTGGGTGGGCGGGGTCATTTTAATTTTCTGAGGAACCTCCACACTGATCTCCAAAGAGATTGTAGTGGGATGGATTGATGAAGGGGAGGAATGGGGATGGAGGGAGGGAGATAGAAGGAAGCAGGGATAAGTACTCAATATACTTTAAAACTAGAAAAATAAAATAAAAATTAAAAAGAGGAAGGCAGCCAGGACTTGATATCCTCCTTTCTGTGAAACCAGAAAGTCCTGGTTGGTCTGAACTTTCTCCTGCCAGGAACAAGTGAGGAGGCTTCTGACTCAGCACGCACCGCTTGATTCTAGAACCACTGCCTGAACTCACTGCGTGACTTTCAATTCTAGTATTTAAAGCCTCAGTTTCCTTTATTTATAAAAGCAAGATGAAGCCTTACCCTGCAGACACTGAAATGGTAGGAGGTCAGGCAAGTCCCCCAGGCTCTGAGTTTGCCTGCAGCCTCCCCGACACTCACTGTCCTTCACTGTAGAGGTGACAGCGGCCGGCAGTCATGGTCGCCCCTCTTCAGTTCTACTCTTCTCCCTCCTCCTTGGGCACATGGAGTGAGTGCTCTGCTTCGACCTGGTCTGTGACAGCCCCGGGAAGCTGTGGGACACACTGTTACCTCTTTAAGGTCCCTGCAACAGACGACAGAGGGAGGCTTCAAGGACAGCTGGGGTGGTCCCATAAAATCTAGGAGACTTCAGTGCCCCACTCTGCGACAACAGGAAGTGCTGATACACATTTAGATGTAATTTCCAGAGGATCTGAACCAGGGACATGACCTTCCAAAGAGCAGTGTATCTTCTTTAGCTCTTGTGTTCAGTGTCAGTCCGAGGCTTAGAAGGAAAGCTGTCAACCTGCATTAATTTTTTTTTTCTCCACCTGGTCATAGACTCGAGCTGCGTAAGTAGCTGAGGACGTGCAAAGGGACCTCATGATGAGTATGGGCAGGTTTCTCTCTCTGGAGTCCCAGCACACCACAAAGTCAAGTGAGAAGCAAAGGGAAGTTACAACATCAGTTTTGAAAGGTTCTAGCTGTTTCTGAGATTCCCGTAAATCACAGCTCCTAGCTGGGAAAGTATATAGTGGCAGACAGTAGCTTTCTCTGAATCTATTCTTTTCATTATGTCGCACGTACCCCATGGAGTAGGCCGGGGATTTGTGGTCGATTCCAGAAAACATGTTGGAATTCCACTGGAGAAATTAAAAATTGTCTTTGTTGGATAACAGCAGGAATTTGTGGCCTGTTTTCACACAGAGGATCTTGGAGCTCCATGTTGCAAATCTTAGCTAATGATGACCATTGGCTACATAAAATATACTCTAATAATGATAAAATTAGAATAAGACCATCTACTTTGCAGAGTTATTCTGAACATCAATTAAGCTAATTAAATTGAATTACATCGACCAGAGAGTCTCCATACCAGTCTGTCTTAGTCTTAAAAGCTTCATATGACTGGGTTCCAAGTTCAATTACAGGAAGGAACTCATGCCAAGGATCTTCGCTTTGCTGCATGCAGTCAGTCAATAGAGGCTTTTGTGGGCTTGACACCTCCCTGACTCCCCTATTCCTGGGGAATGCGGGGTTTCGGGGGAAGCTAAAGAGAAGTTGTAGTTGCAGTGTGAAGCCACCGACTGCTGTCAGGCAGCGAGGACGTGTCCTGACCACGTGCATCCTTGCGCTTGGCCGGCAGGCCTCTGGAATAGAAAGGTGGACATGGGAAAGAATACTTTCTTCTTCAACGATGGGTACCGATCAGACGCTCCACCGGAAAATGCTGTAAGCACTGCAAAACAGAAATGAAGATCGTGTTTTTGAAAAAAAAAAAAGAATGTGTTCTGCTGAGGGAAAAGGGTGGGTAAGGAGATGCTTCAACGTTGCCTAAAAAAGAAGTCGGTGTTTTCACAATGATGAAGAAGCAAACAATTCACAAGGTGTGGCCTGCAATCCATCCCTTTTCCCATGTCTGCCCGTGTTTCCTAACCTCCAGGGTGCGTTCTGAGCCAGCACCCTTTGCAGCCTTGGTTCCCTGCAGAAGAGTCCCCAAGGTACCCGCACAGCCGCAGAGACCCCCCTCCCCCCGCAAAGGCATGCACGATGCTCATGGGGCTCCACGTGCATGTTTTACTAGTTTAGGTTGTGCTGGCAGAGGGCGAGGCTGACAGAATGACCGGGGCTTCCGAGATGGAGGTCCCGTGTGTCAGGCCGAGAAGTTAGCTCTGCTCTCACAAGGTCAATCACAGAGCACGTCAGACCTTCGGGGAGCAACATGACTGGCAATGCTAGCCATGGGAATAACTGTTTGGAGGAGGAGGAGGAAGGAGCAAGGGGGTGCTGTCCGCCCTGACTTGGTAGAGAAGGCATGAGGTTGGAAGGGAAGCAGAGGTGGCTTGCACGAGGCAAGAAGACACAGCCCACGGAGCGGGGCATGGTGGGTCCAGCTAAGGTGTAGTTTTTTGCTCAAGGGGTGTATCTGGCGGGCAGCAGCCCCTCTGCCACGGTCAACACGGCCAGCCAGTGACACTGAACCATTTCCATCAGCTTCTCTGACAGCACTGGCCTCTCCTAAGCTGCAGGCTGGGCCCGGTGTGACAACATTTACATTGGAGTGCTACACGACAGTAATTCCAGTGTTTTTCAAGGTTGGGTTGAAAGTTTGTGTTGGCAAGGTGTCCTCGTTTTGGGTTTGGTTTGTTTGGCTAGAAAGTGGCATATGCAGACAGGCTTGCATACCAGCCCTTGCAAACACAGGCCTAGGCTTTGCTCCCTCTGCAAAGCTCAACACACCCGAGAGCCCAGGTAGACAGCCGGGGCTTATACACCCACCAGCTGGCGCGAGGTGGAACTAGAGGAATGAATACGGACTGCTGGCAGGCTCCCTGGCAGAGCGGGATGAAGAATCAACTCCATCTGGAGTCTGGAATCTTGGTTGGGCCCCGACTCTACCCCTCACTCATTTCGACCCCTTGGGAAACATCTGTCAAGTTAAGTTTTTGGATCCCTGAAAAAACGGTTCAGTTTTAGCCTATAAACCACCTCCTCTCCATGTTCTCTTCATTTCTGTCTCTGTAGAAGAAACTTCCACAGGCCAGGCCCATTTCTACTTCCAGTCTTGTCGCCTTGAGTGAAACGGACTTTGTTGAAACTTTAAAATGCACTCTGAGATATTTATAAGTATATGTCATGACTGGCTTACATAAAAGTATTACTGGCATTTGATAATTTAATGAATCTTTATTTTTCCTGGAACCAAGCACATAGATGTTGTAAAGGAAATGAGTATAAATGTTTCATTAAGAAGAAAATCCGGTAATCAAATATAATCTAGAGCTAAGAGAGGTGCATACAGTGTAGCGGAGCCGAGATGCATAATGTCTCTCTGCAGAAAGCGATCTCTCATAGAAGAAACAGCCGGCAGGCGTCACCTTGACAACCCTAGCCCAGAGACATCTACGTCTAATCTATGGGTCTCTACTAACTAGGCAGCAACTCTCGCTGAGCTGCTGACTTCTTCCACAGGACAGAAAGGACATTGCTCGCTTTACTTGTCCACTCTGTGAAGAATAAATAAAACGAATGTGTCTAAAAGGCCATCAAATGTTTAAAGAAAAGCACAAATGTTTATTATGATTCTCAGAGCAGGAAGCAGGGTTTTTTTTTTTTTTTTCCTGTTGGGGAGACGGACTCTGAGGAAGGCTTTGGAAGAACATTTCAGAAACTGTTTCCCATATATTTTGTAGAAATTGGAACTATGATTCTTGAACACCTACCAAAAGCTCACACTGCTTCCATCAACCTAGGAGAGACATCAGTGTCACTAAGAGAACTGGTTAATGACATGATGAAACTCAAAGACAGGTCTTGTGAAAATTATGAAATTTAAGATGGGCGTGGAAAAGCATTTGTTAAGAACAGCATGAAAAGCTCTTGAGAGCTGTACTCATGTTGATGTGTGTGCACACGTGCATATATACACACACACACATATGTATATATACTTTATGTGCATGCCTGTGCAATGTGATATACATACATATTTTTCTGTCATAAAGTATATATAATTTATTTAATATGCATAATGTGCCATATATATTAATGAGAAAGCTTTGTCATTGGCATAGAAAATAGTTCAGGCATATACTGGTCATCATGCCCCCAGAAAAATGCTCACGTTAGGATGATTTCACTGTAATGCCAATGCTAGAAAGCATACAATTCATTTGGTAGACACTCTGATGTTCAGATACACATAAAATTGATCTGATCATTATACTCAGTATGGAAAAGAGATGCAGAAATTTATTTTGCCTCTAAGTTCTTCACCTGCTTTACTATGCACAGTTCTACTAGGCAAGTTGTATTGTTTTCTGGCAGTAACATGTTCTTTTCAAAAATAAAACAAGTGATAGCAGAACTTATCCTGGTTTCTTTATGTACATTTTATGTTCCCAGAATGACATTTAAATCAGGGATTAATTTCACTTTCATCTAAAAGGGGACCTGAGCCTCAGACATTTCAGCAGGTATCTGAGGACCACACAGTCAGTACGTGGTCCAACCACATCTGAGCTTCTCCAGACCATCTGTCCTTTATAAATTTCCCAAACTGCGGACTTCCAAGGGTGACTTCCAAGCTGTCTGTGGTGAAAGACCAGTTTTTGCTTTGTGTTTTTTTAAACTCCAGACAATGGGACACTTTTATCTTCATAAAATAAAATGAAGTGCTCTGTGATGTCAAATTACTCTAAAAGCATTTAAGAGCTTAGTAACAGTGTGTAAACTTACTGTAATTCTTTTTCCCAAGTCTTACTGATGTGTAATTGACAGTGGAAATTGTATATATTTAACATAGACCCTTTATATTTCGATCTTTGTGTAAACTGTTAAATGATTACTACAGACAAAGAAGGTAACATATCTGTTTTCTCCAAATTATTTGTATGTGTGTGTGTGTGTGAAGGTATGTAAGTGTGTAGGTATATAGGTGTGTGCATACTTGTTTGTGTAGGTGTGTGTGTAGGTGTGTGTGTAGGTGTGTGTGTAGGTGTGTAAGTGTATATATAGGTGTTTATGTAGGTGTTCGTATAATTGTGTGTGTATGTGTGTGTTTGTGTAGGTGTGTGCATGTAAGTATGTAGATGTGTGTGTGTGTGTGTGTGTGTGTGTGTGTGTGTATAAGCATAGTATCACGAGATCTTCTCCATTTGTAAATTTCAAGTTTATGGTGCTTCACTGTTAGCCAGAGTTCCCATGCTATATATTAAGTCTACAAAACTCTCCATTTTGATGCTGTAAATCTGCACATGTGAGCCAACATCTTCCAATCTCACCATTCTCTGTTTCCTGGTAGCCAGGAAGTCTGCTTTCTGAAGTCTGAATGCCTTAGAGTCCTTCATAAGAATGAGATCATTTGGTATTCTATCCACGTTTGCTTTGTCCGTCAATCCCTTGGTGGGCATTAAGTGTGTGTTCACTTCTTGGCTATGGTGCACAGTGAGACTGTGGACATGCACAAGCAGATGACCTTCATCATCTTTATTCCATTTCTTTGTGACATATCCAGGAACAGAAATACTTTGTTATTTAATCCTCCTGGTGTTGATGCTTTGAAAAACCTCCATGCTGTAATTGGTAACTCTTATACCCAATAACATGAGGGCACTACTGTCTCTCTGGAGCCTTATCATAAATTATCTGTTTAGTTTTGCTAATTGCCACCCTAACAGATATGTGGTAACGTCTCATTGTGGTTTTTAGGGGTATTTTCCTAATATTTAAGTGTTTTTTTCCTAGACCTGTTGATGATTTGTATGCCATTTTTCTCTACATGATTTTTTATATAGTTTATTTACTTACCTATTTTTCATTCATTCATTCATTCATTCACTAATTCATTCTTTCATTCCTTGTTATTGAGTTGCAAAAGTTTCTCATGAATTTGGAGCATTGACCTTACTTAACAGATATAACTACCAAATATTTCCACCCATCCTGTGGGCTGTCTTTTCATGTTCTTGATGGTTTTCTTTCTCTTTGTTTTGATTGAGTTTCCTTTGCTTATTGCAGTGTTTGCTACCTGTACTTTGATACCACATCTAAAACCTCATTGCTAAGGCCAACGTCATAGGCCCTGTGTAAGGACTTGCCCCTAACATTTTCCAACTTTAGATGTTATGATAGTAGCTTCAGTATATTTGAGTTGATTTGTGTGTATGAGCTACGATAAGGTTAAACCTTAAGTCTGTTGAATACAGTCTTCCCAATCCAATTGTCAAAGAAATTTTCCTCTCTATATTATGTATTGTTAGTCAAATGTTAGTTGATACATACCTCTCGAGTAATTCATTGTTTTATTCTTAATTCTGTTCCAATGGTCTGTTTCTGTTCTTCCTGTAGCATTTTGTTATATCATCATTATAACTGAGTAATGCGATTTGAATTTAGGACATGTGAAGCTTCACTTTGGTCCTTGTATTCAAGTTTGCAATAGCTATTTGGGGTCTGTTAACGTATATGAATTTTGGAATTGTTTCTATTTTTGTGCTAGTTGTTCATCACAATGACACACAGATAGTGTAAGAGATAGAGGGCTCATTTGCATCATAGTTCTCATCCTGCGATTTGTATCTACTCATCAGGATCTGGCTCAAAACAGATAGGTGATAGGAACGTGTAGCAGATACTACTCAACTAACGATAAACAGAAGTTCTGAAGAACAGCACCTAGGAAGAATCGGCACAAGCTATAAGCCCCCAACTGCACGTCCCTGTGCAGATCTCCGCTAACCAAGATCTGCCTTCCCTGGTTCTGCCAGTGGTCAGCTCAGATTTTCAGACCGTTAATGGGTTTATCAATTCGAAGAGCTCACGACACAGGTGTCTTCTGGAAACATGTTTCAGGACAGATGTGAGGCATGTTTAGCTATGTTTTGGGTTTCCTTGACTTTATTAAGATAGCAAAGAAGATTTTCCACCACATGTGCAGTGAGAAATGTGATAGTATTAAATCTGCAGCTCACTGCACAGCTCAAATATGAGCTTTTACCGCAAGCTGATGTCTTTGAATCCTTAGCGGGTGCTAATGCTTTAAGAGGTAGAACCTTTAAGAGGTAGAACCTTTATGAGGTAGAACCTTTAAAAGCTAGAACCTTTAAGAGGTAGAAACTTTAAGAGGTAGAACCTTTAAGAGATAGAACTCTGCTAGAGAAAGGCTTGCCACAGGTAGAGGCTCTGAGGTTTAGTAGCCAGTCCCTGCTTCCTCTTTCTCTTGGTCTCCATCTCCTGATGATGGTTGATGTGACTTGAACCAGCCTCCTGCCTTTACCTCCAGCAGAAATACTTTCTGTATTCTAATGAGGCCCTAATGGACTTTATTTCCCCTAAATGTGAAAGCCAAATAAATAATTCTTTCTCCCCCTTTTTGAGTATTGTTTCAAAGCAAAGGAAGAAAGTAATTACACCTTGTGTAATATTGCCAGCATTGAATTCTACCCTTCACTGTGGAATATCTTTCAATTTTCAGCATCTGTACCAGTTACTCTTTCTCTGTTACTGTGTGAGACATTGAGCCCAGAGCCAAACAACTTAATGAGAGGAAAGGAGATTAATTCAGCTTATGGTTCCAGAGGGGAGATACAGTCTTGAGCTGCTGTCTGCAAGCTCAAGAGCAGATTCTCCTGGATGTAGGGTGGAGCTAATCAACCTCAAGGCCCACCCTTTGTGACCACCTTCCTCCAGCAAGGCTCCACCTCCTAAAGATGCCGTGACCTTCTCAAATACTGACAGCTGTTAAAGATTCCAATACATGAGCCTGTGGGGGGGGGGCCTCACATTTCAAACCCCTGCCCCCACAGATTCATGGTCGTCTTATTATGCAAACCATTTTCACTCCAAATTTAAAAGTCCTCATAAACTACATCAATAGTCCCAACATAGTCCAAAAGTCCAAAGACCAAAACCCTGTGTGTGCACTCTGAAGCATGCGTATTCCATGGCTGTTAGATGGAATGGTTCATGCAGACCCGTGAGGCCAATTGCACCAACAACGTGTCCTTATTTAGACACTTGTTTGAAGGACTTGCAAAAAGTCCATTTCCTGCCTGAATGATATATTCATTGTCAAATGAGAGAGCATCAAAGTCCCCACTAATTCTTAATTCCTGTCTACTTGGCCCCTTACACCTGTCATAAGTTAACTTTACGTATTTTGTCTTCTGTTGTTGAGAACATAAATGTTTTGGTTACTTTTATTTTATTGCTGTGAGACAATGCTCATGCACAACTTAATGGAGAAAAGGGATTTATTTGGCTTTTGATTCCAGAGGGAATATGGCACCCTTAGAGGAGCAAAACTCAAGGTCCGCTCCTTGTGACCATGACATGTCTTGTTCCCTCAAGGCTGCACTTCTCAAAGGTGCCACAACTTTCAAAAACATTAACACTGGCAAAGACACATGAGCCTGGGGGGATATCTCACACTGGCAACATCTATCTACAATTGCTTTGTTTTCACGACATACATACTTCTCTATTGTTTGTAGTGACATTGCCTCTAGGAACAGTTTTGAGTTAAAATTGATTAATAGAAATATGTGCACCTCATAGTTT
This sequence comes from Typhlomys cinereus, assembly GCA_023101885.1. Taxonomy (NCBI): domain Eukaryota; kingdom Metazoa; phylum Chordata; class Mammalia; order Rodentia; family Platacanthomyidae; genus Typhlomys; species Typhlomys cinereus. The sequence goes on along the minus strand of JALPQD010000083.1, from coordinate 7,043,562 downwards.
AAAATGAGTCTCTTTGAGTCAGCTTGCATATGGCTCAGGTCTCTTTAAATCCATTCAGCCATTCTATGTTCTTTCATTTCAGAATTTTATTAACTTAAATGTGATAGTAAAGAACTTGCTACTAATCCTTTGTTCTTCCTCTACGCCTTGTGTCCTTTGTGATGCAGCAATCGTTAGAAGTGGTGCATTGTTATTTTTTTTTTCTCTTCATAGTGTATTTATCACAGTTTTGGGCATTATGATTATCGTGTAGTCAACATGCAACCCTTTTACTTTGTACCATTTCTCTTACTTTTTTGTTTGATTTTCATGCAAATTTACATTGTACAATACTTAAATTAGAAGAAGTACATGTATCTCATTTATCACTTTTTATGGCAAAATTAAAAATGCTTCTTCTGATTTTTTTTGAAATATGCATGAACTGTTTTCTGTGGTCACCCTCTTGTTGACTTGCATATCAGAGCTTAGCTAGAAATTTAATTACTGTCTGCAACTGAGTATCCATTGAAAAAATATTTCTCATTTTAATCTTATAGTGACTATTCAACTAGCATTTTCCCATTTCCATTCAGTAGCATGGATGTAACCCAAATATCATGTCTTCTAATGTATACTGTCTACAATGTTGCTTGAGCAAGGAATTTAAGTCATTTATGTTGCATCAATAAGGAGTCCCTCATTATTCAAGGAGTTCCAGAGTAGCGTAGCATCTTCCATCATCCTTGAGCAGGAGCACAAGGCAGTCCACCCTTCCTCACATCTGCTTCATGTGTATCCTTCGACTTCACTCTTCCTTTACGGCTGTCCCAGGGTCCAAGGTTTACATCAGATCCCCTACCCATGTCATGCCCAGGAAGAGCACTGAGCAACTCATTAAAAACTCTACTTATTCTTCCAGCAAATCTGTGCTTACACAAGTCCAGAACACGTTGTTCGTGCTCCTAGTCTGAGTTGGGTAAGTACTTGAGAAAAAAAAAATCGCTGCTCTGAGTTAAATACAACAACAAGGAGATGCTAACAACTGATCACATCCAATGACAACCTGATGTGAGTCACACAGGTCGCTTAAGTAGTGCAGACCTGGGGCACAAAGATGCCTGGCATTACCTTTCACAAAGGGAAGGGCCCACACTCCACACGAAGATATTACTTTTGCTACGGCAAGGCTGTGCCAAGGCAAAAGGAAAAGGTAGATGAGCAGATTAGCTGACTAGCATTCTAGTCCTTGCACACCTCAGTAGCATTCATTCAAGACTTTAAAACGTAATAAAATCCAATTCGGAGCCATTAAGTTTTATCTAAAGCAAAGGCACTTTTAATTTTCTGATTTATAAGACACAAGGATTTTCCTCGCACAAAACCCTCCCAGTTTAGACATCAACGTGATGGAAGGGGAGAAATGTCCCATGAAAAGGTGGATGTGGGAAGAAAAGCCAGTGACGGAATTATCTCGAGTGGTCCTGGTCCACCAGCCCAGGTTTCGTCCTGAAGGCCAGTTCTGGTCCTACAGGGAAGGCTCCTTGTAGGTGAGGTAGGATAACTGGTGGGGTAAGTGAAGAGGGGTCGCCCCTTCACTGCTGTCAGTCGTGATCACTGTCCGATGAAGTCACACTTCATGCCAGGCTCTGGGTTGGGCACTTTCCTTGGGTTCTTTCAACAACTTTCTGACCTCCACACTGAGGAGATTGTCTCCTGAGATTAACAACATTTCCACGGGGAAAGGAATGCAGTATATGTCACAGCCATTCTTGTCCACAATGAGGTTGCTTTCTGAAAGATGTGTACTGATAGGAGTTCATCCACAGGCGTCCATCACCAAGGCCGCTTGGGAAAATCTAATGAGTCCAGCCTTGCATGCCTAGGATCCAGTCTCACGGGACACCGCGGCGTGTCCATAATCACTTGACAGCTCCTGACCTCTCTCAGTCACATACATGCTTCATCACTGCTTACAGCAGCACTGAAAGTGGAAGAGACTTGAGTATGCCCCTTAGGTGTTCTGCCTCTCTCGAGGCTGTGAGAGTCCCATAGGATTGAGGCATTGGGTCCTTAAGGGCACCAGACCACCCTTCCTTCTCTCTGCAGTGTCTCCATCCAGTGTAGGCGGAGCTTCATGAGGTCGAGGCGTTTTCTTGCTTCATTCCTTGATGTACCCTGGTGTTTACTAGTAGGGGCCTTCACAGATGTATTCTAGTGAGTGAGTTGACCAATGGAGCTTCCAGTTCTTTAAGTGACAATCTAGAACTTTCAATGCTGGAGAACTGCTCCAAGACTCATTTGTGCAAAAGGCCTTTCCCATCAGCCGCCAGCTTAATCTCTGCCCAGTGGGTAGCAAAAAGCTTGATAATTGCCCTCAGCAACCTGGGGCTCAGATTGACCACACGTGTCAGGGACAAGAGCAACTGAGATAAGGGGTTCCAGCTGTGGTGGGCCCTGCTCTAGAACGGAGTCTTTGCTATGTATGAAAACAAGGTATGGAGCATTCTCCCGCACATGCAAAGATAGCGTGAGGGAGAAGAGCAGTCACGTGGGATTTCGAGTTTGCTAGAACTGAAGCTGAGTTTTCTTGGCAGCATGTGGTAAGTTCTTCCTCGGTGTTGACAGAAAGATCAGTTTAAGACTTGACAGTGCAGGCCTGGAGAGATGGCCAGGGGTTAAGTTGCTGCCTCACAAGCAGAAGGCCCTGAGTTTGGATCCCAGGTCCCTTGTAAAACCAGGAGGCAGAAGTGGCCTGCACTTCTGGCTCTGGTGGCCGGAGCCTGGGAAATCCCAGAGTGAAACAAAAAGGATGTAGAAACAACCCAGGATGGTTCCCCAAGTCACGTTTGGTCCTCTATAGGGACAGACAGTGACCTCTGATACACATACACACACACACCCCCCAAAAATAAATGGAAAAAAAAAAAGACATGACAGTCAAAAGACAGTTCCTGAAGAAGGAAGATGTTTCCACCCGATTCGCCCCCAGCCAACCCCTCAGAACTTTACAGGGCAAGTGCCTCCTCAGGTCCTGTGGGGTCAGAGGTTATGTGTGAGTAACCTCCAAAACTGTGAGACCCTTCATAGGTCAGCAGAGGTCATGGGAGCAAATACAAGGCTGGTTGTCAGAAGGCTGATAGTATTTTTCTGCGTGGAGTTGACTTCTGAGGGTCAGTCTATGTGTTGTGATAATCTACTTTGTGCTTAGGTTTCTATTGTATGTCACATTGAAAATATGCATTGACTTTAAGTAAATATATGAGAGAAAATATGGCTTTTATGCATTTTTGTTGTGAGTATATGTATATACATATGTCTGTGTGTGGGCACAAGTACATATATGCTTGTATGAGTTGGATGGTGTTGCAGTTCACCTGCATGGTTGCTGACAAAAGTCTTCATCAGATAGTTTAAAGGAACAGATAGTTTACAGTTACAGTTATTCTCTGGTTACAGTTCTCAATCCAGCTTGACAGAAGAGCTCATGCCAACACCAGGGCCAAGGGAACTGGCCACACTATCTCTACATAATGGCTGAGAGAGAGAGGGACGATCCTTACTTGTCAGACCAGCATGTCTGGCCAAGTGTGCACAAGGATGCCAGCTTCCTCAACCAGCTCTCCATGATTTATTCCAGGGCCTAGTCCCACCCACCATGGGCTGGGCCTTCCCCATCAGCTAGACAATCTCCTGCAGGTTTGCTCTGGGCTTAACTCAACCACTAATGTGCCCAGAGCCCAAATCTTCAACTGTCGAGTTGACACCTGTGCCAGATGGTGCTACAGTCCTCTCTCTCATTCTCTCTCTCTCTCTCCCCATCTCCATTTTCTTTTGCTGAAATGCTGGTTCACTGACAGGGGATCAAGCTCTATATTGCAGTGGAATCACGCACATGATGAAGCTTCATTCCAAATGTAGCTCTTACCATAGGAGCCTTTTGGAGACTGAATTTATCCCAGAGACAATATAACCTGGAGAGCGTGGGTACTGAAAACATCATTCTGAAGGCAGTGCCTCTGTCTGCCAATCAATGATTTCAGAAATGTTTTCCAAGTTCACAGAAAGTTTGGAAAATCACGGAAACTGCCAACCCCACTGTCATTTCTGAGTCGCAGAAATGGAAGCTCAAGAAAATGCTTCAGCCACAGTCATTAACAAATTTACTGAGCTGCTCACTCCAACAGCAGGATATAAACAGAGAAAACAGCCCTTGGAAACAAATACTAAAAGCTCATCTCCATAGACCTGATAGGAGACAACAGAGAGCTAACGACCTTTGAAGTGTCTGGGAGACGGAGCCTCAGCTGGAAGTGCACGGGAGAAAACCTCTTCAAGAAAGCCGTCTTTCACCGAGAAAGAAAAGGAAATTTTCTCCAAACCTATTAAAAGACCCAGTGTGAAATGATATAAAAAAATTAAAGGGCGCATCATAAAATAATACAGCCTAAGAAATCAGCAGGTTATCACTGAAATGGAAAAATACTACCTCAGTCATGTTAATAAAATGAGCAGTGGAATTAAACACCATAAATAAGATTTCTTGCAATCTTTAAAAAGAAAATGGTTCTAAAAGACTAGTGTTCTGAGACACAACCGTTTCAGATAATTTCTCTGTAAGTCGCTGAGGATTCCTCTAAGTCCCACATCTGCTTCAGATCTTGGCCTCTCCCTGCTGAGCTGTGTCGTGGGATCAAGTCCCGGTCCTGCGTGCTGGGACCTGGACTGGTGGTCACTCTCTGTTATCTTCTGGTCCTCGGCCACTGGGCTGGAGAGAGGTCCTTTGAATTTTGGAATTGAACAGAATTAAATTGGAATCTGATACATCTGATTGCTAATCTGGAAGAGGCAATTGACTAAAAACTGTCACAGTCCCTAGAGTCGAATAAGTGATGGGGAAGCCTGTGGCCAAGGTGCACAGTCAGTGTTCAGCACACTAACACATAGTCAGCATGTTGCTGTGAAGAAGATAAATGGCCAGATCCACCTTCTTCAAAGCACAAGGACATATCTAGTGCTGGTTAAGTAGACGCTTCCTTCTCTCACACTATTTCTATCATAACATAAGATTCCCTAATGAACCAGATCAACCTTTACTAGGGTGTATGCCACATGTAGTGACCAAGTTAGTGTTCGTTAAAACCGGGTTGAATAAACATGCACACACTCCAACTTGCCATTTCAAAGTGTCTCAGAGTGTGAGATTCCTCCCCTTGCGTTACCATGTGACAAGGTGTCAGGCTGATGAGGTGTAATACTGTGACCATGCTTTTCAAAAATGGTTAAGTTAAAAAATAACACAGCTGGTTATTAGTCACCATATTTGATCCTTTGTGTTTTCCATGAGTTCATAACTCCTTGATACATTCCAGAATTGTGTGTAGATACATTAATGTCTGCACTAAAGAAGAAGATTTCTTATCAGACCCACATCAACTCTATCAGGGAGAAATTTGGGGGAAATTTACAGCATCGACATCTCTGTGCCCCTCTTTGGAGATGACCCCAGGGTCTCATTGACCTAGATGAACCTTCAAAGTGTGTGTCTTTGTAAAGGCTTACAGGGGGACTTGCCACTTGATTCCTCTACACCCAAACTGAACACCAAGCAACAATTAAATTAGCAAAGATTCAGTAAACCCACATTTACCAGATACCACACCACGTTCCATAAATAAATACAATTATTATTATTTTGTAAGTGATAGGGCCAGGAGATGGCTCAGTTGGCCAAGTGTTGGCCTTGCAACACAAGGTCCCAAGTTCAATCTTTAGAACTAAAAAGAAAAAAGTTGCGCGCTGTGGAGCATGCTCATTAAACTCTAGGCATGGAAGGTTGACACGTGGGAATCCCTGTACTTACTGGCCATTCTGCCTAGCCTAATCGATGAGTTGCAGGTCAGTGAGAGACGCTGACTCACAAAAGAAAAAAAAGAAAGGTGACAGGCATGTCAGGACAGCACCCCAGATCCTCTGGCCTCTAGAGACACACTCATGCATGTATACATGCACACACACATACACGCACATGCACACACACACAGGCAGGCACACACACACACACATATGCACATGCACGCACACACAGGCACACACACACACACATACGCACATGCACACACACATGCACGCACACACGCATACACATACATATACACATACACAGAGCGAGGCAAATAAATAAATTAATAAACTAGTTAAGTGGAGCTGCAGCCCTCTTAAACAGAGGCCAGAAATGACATTCTGGAGGACTAGTTGCTGTGGGTATTCTTGTAATCAAGTCTGGATGGTGTTCCGCACTTGCTTTCCACAGGTAGTGAACCTCGGGGGCTAAGTGTGAACTGGAAGAGGAGAGGACCGATGTTTTTCTTCCCTGAGAAGCTTAGCAAGGACTGAACCCCAAGAACACAGCACCACAGGACTGGGCTGTGTCCTCCCCATCCTTCCTGCTCTGCTTAGTAACCCTGTTCTTTTCATAGTGAGTTGACTTGCAACGTCCCGTCTCCAGCTGCCTCTTCCCTTCCTGCCTTAAGCTCTGAGGATTAATGTAACAGGTGGTCAGCTCTGGGCCACCAGCAGCCGCGCAGGTGACTGTTGCTTGTAAACAGAACGCTGAGGTGGTTTTACTGTTTATGTGGAAGTCTCTGAGTGGAAAGGCCAGTGGATTAACGTGAAACCTCTTCTTCCTGGGAAAGCTCAGGCCCCTTTAAACGGAGAGAGCTCCCTGCAGGCTCTTCCCCCAGCCCCATGGACAGAGCACCTTCCCTGCCCTCGGGACAGCCCGCTAGTCTGCTCTAGTAAAGGTAATTAATAACTATGCTGTGCTGATTGCCTGTACGAATGGAAACCCTCAAGGGCGGTGACATACTGAGCAGTAAGACATGGGATTTGGCCAGGAAACTCTAACTTAGAAGGGGAAGACCACTGCCTTGAAGCAACTGCGCAGGTTCAGACACAGGTAGTCCTTCCAGCCCTCTCTGGGATCCATTTGATGAGACAAGGAGAAAGGACAGGAGTGTGATGAAGCCGCAGAAGGACTGAGGTCCTCCCCAGCCCAGCAAATAGGCTGCCTTCAGGTGGCAGCATGGCGTGTGTTTCCTGGGCAGGCCCAAGGTCGACACAGGGAATCCTGGCTTGCTCCACCTCCTTATTGCTTTGCTCTGGGCTTTCTCAGGCTCTGCCTTCCAGGGACGGAATTGCAGGTCGCTGCCATTTCCACCTGATTTTTACCTGGGATCTGGGGATCTGAACTCAGAGCCTTTTGCTCGGGAGCCAAAGTCTTTAACTCCTGAGCCATCTCTTCCAGCCCTAGTCTTAAGAACACATACCCACACCTTGCTTCCCACGTCAGACAAGGTGCCTACGACGATGACGTATGCTGTGGTTTATAGTTAAAGTTCTGCAAATGAGTCTCATAATGCAGATCAGACATTCTGAGTCACAGCATCATAGTTTTGCCCCTGTTCAGTAGATGTGTCTGCCTAATCAGTTCATCTCCATTTCTGCATCTTGTTTGTGTGGGGGTGCAGTCAGTCAAGGCAGCAGATGCCCTAGAATATTCTCTTGGTCTTATAGAGCTGTTATCACCTGGGGTGACATAGAAATCAAGTCATCTTCAAGTATCTTAATTTCGTTGTTTTCTTAATAGAACTCTTTCCTGGTCAGTGCAGATGGCCAGAGACAACTGCAGAAACTTCATCAAGTCTGTGTGTCTTGCTCTAAGGAACTGGCTAGCTGTCCTATGAAAATGACATGGGGTGCCTGTAATGGTTGAGACCTTGAGGAAGGACTAGGTCATATAGTACATTAGCAGGTTCATGAGTAATGCCCAAGCATTCATGAACATGATGCACATTGAAACACTAAGAGAGAAGATGAGCGAGTTTAATGCCAGTAGACCAGGAAGAAGCTAAAGAAAGGCACTAGCAAGTGAAGGAGTGGAGCATCACATAGCAGGAACAACCAGCTCTCAGCCACGATCCTGGAAGTCGGAGGATGGCATGATCTTCCACCAGTGTGTTTGTTCCAGGCTTTTTCTGACCACGTGCCCTTGGATGGCGAGAGATTGGCCAGGCTGAGATCAAAGGACGCCAGCTGTCTTCGAGGAGGCCATTTGTTAGGATCTGACTTCCCAGGGTCAGGGAGTACACACACAGACTGAAGCCCCCACAAAGGCCCACTGTCCACCAGGACTGTGCGGACACGGAGCATGCAGAGGACAGTGGAGTTGAGACGCCCCAGGGGCATCTCATCAGAACGCTCTCAGACCTCCCTTCTCCCTTCCTCCTTCGTCAGCCCAGTCTGCCCTGACTCCTGGGCCGAGTCTCACGGGAAGGAATGCCCGGTGTCAGGAACGCAGGGGGAAAAGCCAGTGCAGATCTGATGGAAGCTGTACAAAACCCTTCTTGGGCGTGCTGCCGCCACCCAATGCCTCTGGATCCCCCAGGGAAAAGTCAGATATTTACTCAGGACCCGGCTTCAGTGGCCCCTCCTGTTCTCTCACAAGCAGGGAAACAGTCACCCCAAGTCTCCGGACATGTCCAGGCTGCAAGCAATGATGCCTGAACCAACCTGTGTGCTGAGGCTTCTACCGATATTTTAAAACACTCGATTTAGTATTGAGATAGAGACAGAAAGAGCAAGAAAGAGAGTGAGAGAGAGAGAGCGAGAGAGAGAGAGAAAAAAAAACAGAGAACAGAGAGAGACAAGTAGTTTCAGAAGTCGGTTCTCTCCTTCCACGCTGTGGGTTTCTGGGGATTGAACTCATGACACCAAGTTTGTGAGCAGATGCCTTAACCACTGAGCTGTCTCTAGCTTTTTGTAGCACGTATGTGACCAGACTTTGCTTATCTCTGAGGCCTTGGTCCTCAAAGTCAGAAACATGATTAAAGATGTTCCCCTCCTGCAACACAGGATTTTAGAAATAAGATGGAATGTCAATGCCTGGACCTTCCGTTGTCAGGGGTGAGAGCCACGTGCAAACCTCACGGCAACGGAAATGAATCGACTCAAAGCAGCAGCCTTCAGCTCACTTGTTTGGCTTCAAAGGCTCTGGTCTCTCTGTACAGTCAATCCCTGCCTTTTAGCCTGTGAAGTCAACAGATCCCCTTTCACGTCCATCCCGCCCCTACTTTGGAACACATGGTCTGAGACCCCTGAATGCTTTCTTCCCTGCTCATGGGCACAGTGGGAGGACTGGGAACGCAGGGGAGGGTTTGGCTCCTCCTGTCTTGCACCATGATTAATAGAAGAAGCAGGACCTCAGAAAGGGTAGCAAAATATTTAGAAGTTTGAGAGAGTGAAATATGACCAGAGAATGCAGGCAAGTTGAGAGGGCATGGGTCAAGGACGAAATGATGCACATTTAAAAGCAGTGGACGGATATGCACTGCCCTGAACCGATTCATTCATAAATTCGTGATTAAATCAGTAAGCCAGACAGGAGCGTTTCCTTCCACAGCCAGTAGTGCTTGTGTTCTCTCTTAAGACTTTCCTGGGTCCTCCTCAGAGAGCAGGACATCTTTCCTCGTGTAGCTTGGTTCCTATTTCCTGTCTCTTCCCCTCCACGTCTTCTGATGGAGATGTCAGATCAGGCAGCCCCGCCCTGTGGTACCGTGAATCTGACTGCTTCAGCGGACCAGGGTGACTTAACTGTTAACTCCTGCCATTTGATTTATACAGTCCAAATCTCCATGCTTAGCGTTGATCTGAACAGCAATAAATACTGGTGGGAATAGCTACATCATGAATATTACCTATGGCCTTTTTTAGTTTAATAACTTAAATGATCTTAATTACCTTAACATTTAATTAATACCATATAATTTGCTATGCTGACTAGCTTAAACATATATTTTGACAATCGATCGATTGAAAGCAGAATATTTAGGCTGCAAAGCACTCTTGAGAATTTTTTCTTTGCTGAAGTTTACATGAACCAAGAGATTTTCCTACTGGCTTCATGCTGCCCCTGAGAACCGAAACCTTACATTGCAAGAGATTATAAACATATTCTTAGTTTCTAGTTTTATCCTCCCTTGACCCACATTACTTGAATTCATTACTATTCTTAATTCTTTGTCTAATGATCAGCCAACAGTCAATGAAGTCAAATGTCATAATTTTGGATGCTACTTGTTCATGTAGCTATTGAAAGATTGATGTTTGCTATCTCACACGGCAGAGAGAAAGGACGTAAAAATCAATAATGTCTGAACCAGACTTGGAGCTGAAGCTCAGTGGTACGGCATTTGTCCGCCATGTCTGAGACATTAGGTTCAGTCCAAAAGAAAAATGTACAAACTCTGTCTGTATTTGTTTTTATAAATAATAAGCTTTCAGAAGTAATGCATGACCAGGGCAGCCCAACATTTAAACCACACCATCAATTCTTGCACCTTGCTGGTTTGTGGTCTCCCACACATGACTACAAATGCCACCATATGAACCATATGCTCGTGTCAACTGAATATATCCCAGGAGTCTGTCATCACTCAAGGATTATCTGACCTTTTTGTATGTATGTATGTATGTATGTATGTATGTATGTAGGTATCTGTCATCTATATATCATCTAACTATATTTCTATCTGTTTTGTGTGTGTGTACCTGCATGCATGCATGTGTGTGTACAGACATTCTTGGGTGTGTGTGTACACCCACCTAATGACATGCATGTATACTTCCTCTCACTCTGTCAGCTGGGAGATTCTAGAAGAAATGACACTCCACTACCACCATGGGGTTTGTTTTCCTATTTTCTAGTGAAAGGATCCAAGGCTTCTGAGAGCAAGAGTTGGATCTGGGACTCAGGCAGGAAAAGAGAAAATGACTTCAGTGTCTGGGAACGCCAAGGGCCACGGCAGTGCTCCAAAGGGGGAAAAGCAAAAAGGCGGGCACTGATGGACAGTATCTCCGAGACACGGGGACGCGCGGGAGACAGGCAGCCAAAGGCAGCAAAACCCAGGGGAGTAAATCACTGAGTAGTGCAGTGAGTATATATGAAAACATCAGTACATGACTGAGTAAAGAAATGAGTGGTGGTGGGAGTACTGTCTCCATGGGGTGTTTCCATTTCCTCCTCCAAGAAGTAAGGCAAAAAATCCCCACCCTGGGCTCAGACACTGGTCCAATGAATACGGCCCTTGTCCACCAGGCTTGTCCACTAGAGACAGATCCTGAAACCACGTTAAACCAGGGGACTTGGAGCTGCCTGCAATCCCAGCACCTGAGAAACAGAAAGGGGAACTCTAGCAAGCTGCCTAGCTAGTCCAGTTGATAGCAAGCTCGGGTTCCATTGAAGGGTTCCCAACTAACAACAAAAGTGGAGAACAGTCTGAAAAGATGACTGCGATCAGCTTCAGGCCTCCACACACACACGCATGCACATGTGCACCTTCACACGCGTGCTCACACATATGCCAACATGCATGCGCATTCACGCACCCGTACAAAAACATAGCAGAACCAAACAGTAGACACAACCCTGTCAGTGCCTTAGCGGCAGCAACAAGTAGAGGGAGTCGCTCAGAAGCCGCTGCAGAAAGGGGTCTAGAAAGAACTTCACACTCAAGGTGAACTGTGTCCAGACCACGACGAAAGTCTCCATCACCACCTCAGACGGAGCCTAACTATGGCGTTTGCTCAGTGAACTCAAAAGCAATCAGAGAGCAATTGGAGAAGCCGCCACAGGCAAGAGTGTCCGGCCACGTGACAAGGGGGGTCTCGTGGGGCTTCCTCGGAGGATTCCTGAATCAAGAGGAGACCTGTTCGACTCCCATCTGCCTGTTCAGTTTCTTTATAAATCCGAAGCTTTTGTAACTGTTACTTAGAATATGACAAAAATATTCCTGAAAAACTTTTAAGTGAAGACAGCATTTTAGCATATTTTCTTGAAGTCATCAATAGGAACACTGCTAAATTCATTTTTACCCCATAGAGTTTTAACTATAAAGTTTGTAAGATAAGTTTAAGTATTTGTTTATGTTCTCTTCTTTAGCTTCTGAGAAGGAAACAAACAGACGGCAGCTACTAGACAATATATGCTTTGAATCAGGGTTTTTTTTTCTGTTTGACACTTTAATTTTGATGGATTGATTATTATGCTACAAACTTATACATCTGAAATTTAAAACTCTTAGTCATATACAAAATAATTTAAACCTCATCAATTAGGTATGGATTAAAATTTTATCTCCTAGGTACACAGAGATAATTTACTGATGCAAATTACTTCAGCTCATTTAGTAGTCAGGCATGATCACCTCTACTACCAGAAAGTTCCGGATAGAGCACAGTGATGCAGTGCTTCTTCTGGCGAGACTACATTAGTTCATTAAAACTCACTGTGCATCAACAGTGGCGATGTTGGTTCTCAGAGAGATGAATAAAAATGTTTTTAATAAACTAAACTTATTAGGCATGCATTTCATGATTCTATTCTCCAGTGAGCACTTTTATGTTGTAAATGTTTTTATATTAAGAAGTATAAACCTGGTTGAGCTAATTTCAATATAGAATTTAGGAATCTGTATGAATCCACTTCTAGAAAGAAATGTGTTTATTTCAGAGATGCCAAACAAAAGCATTTGACTTCCTTTTTCTCTTACATGCACTTGGTCCTTCAAGGTATCAAGTTACAGCTCAAGAGGTTAGATCATTGATGATTCTTTTCAGATCTGATAGGTAAGGGCATTCCTTCTCCCGGAGGTTCATCAAGTGACATCTGTCCTTCTGACCTGATGATTCTGAGGACTGGAACCAGTTCAGGTTCCTTCAACTTTGTCTTTTAATTTTACTTTTTCTTCTTTTAGAGTTCCATATACGAACACAAGAAGCTTGTTATATGTTCACACCTTAATTCCCAAGTCTATCTACCTTTTTGTTTGCCACCCATTTGCCCTGTTGATCTCCTTCCTATTTTACTGCCTTTTCTCATGTGTAGCAACTGCGTTTCATCTGAGTTGCCTTTCATTTGCCTTCACCTTTCTGGCAAGCATAACACCCCATTGATCTTTGTAATCCCGATCCTGCTGGCTCATTTCAAAGGTCACACATTCATCACCAGTGTGGTGCGGTGACATCTTCCTTTGTTGTACGTGTTTTTTTTTTTTTTTTTTGAGAGTTTTTCTTGGCTTTGCTACTTTTCTTATTGCTTGGACAAAGTGCTGGCAAGAAGCAACTTCAGGAAGAGAGAGTTTATCTGGGATCACAGCTTGCCGGGAACGGCGCGGCCACAGGAGCATGAGGTAGCTATTCACACTGTGTCTGCAATGAGGATGCAGGCTACGGGGGAGGGGGGCTGCTGGTTGCTGGCCTTCTACAAGGATGGGCTCAGCCTATCGCCCCTTTTTAACTCAATCTGGAACCTCGGTCTTTACACTTCAACTAACGGAGTCTCAAAGCTCCCTCGCAGACCAGAGTTGTGTCTTCTAGTGGTTTTAGATCTCATTAGGTTGATGTCAAGATTGACCATCACGATCCTCGCCTTGGTCTCTGTTGTTCTTTACAGTCACAAAGCTCATTATACTGGCCGCCTGAATGTTTGTATATCTGACAGCTCTTTAAAGAACTGTCTTCCAGACTTTACTCCCCCTCATTTGTGGGTCCCTGCAGTGTAGGTAGAGAGCCAAGTGCCAAGTAGAGAGCTGTGGTCCCCAAAACATTATAGACAATATAATGAACCGAGTACGTGCATGAAAGTGTATTACAAAACAGGCAAAAGGGGGTGATAAGAATGTTTGAAGTTATAACTGTTGGAGATCATCCATTTAAGCGAGCTGGTGGCGTAGAATGAGCTTCATGCCAACACCTTGATTCCCTGTAGGTCCCTGGCTTGACAGGAAGTAAGATGACAAAGTTCAGTTTATAAAGAACTATATCTGGCAGTAGATGTAGCGACAATTAGCAACAGCTCAACTACTTCCTGCCAGCAGGTGGCCTATGGAAGGAGGGGGATGAAGACAGGGGCTAAATGAAGAGATGACGAAGAAAGGGGAAGGGAGGAGGGGGGAGAAAGAGAGACACAGAGAGAGAGAGACAGAGATAGAGAGAGAGAGAACTCTTTTAATTTTTATTTTTCTTAGTTATATAAGCTCGATGGATAGGTATCCTACCTTACTTCCCCTTCCCTTCTTCCCTCTCTCACCTCTTCCCCTTCTTTCCCTCCCTTCATGGATCCAGTTTGTTCCCTCCTCCCCTCCTACTCTTTGCCTTATATGGGTATTGGGGTTCCCTGTGGATCATCTGCTCTAGTGGTTTCAGGCCTCTGTGACAGACCAAGAGGCCTTTCCTCGGACAGGCTGCTGATGGAGGTCCTCCACTATATCTGTCCCCCGATGGAGGTCCTCCACTATATCTGTCCCCCGATGGAGGTCCTCCACTATATCTGTCCCCCGATGGAGGTCCTCCACTATATCTGTCCCCCGATGGAGGTGCTCCACTATATCTGTCCCCCGATGGAGGTCCTCCACTATATCTGTCCCCCGATGGAGGTGCTCCACTATATCTGTCCCCCGATGGAGGTGCTCCGCTGTACCTGTCCACCCTTGCCCCTGAGGGTCCTGTTGCTTGAAACTATTTCTTCTGAGATCCTTGCTACTCTTTGGGGGCATGTTGATATGCCAACCATTGTGCAGATCTAATAAGGTCTCATTGCTGTGAGTTCCTGGCTCCAGCAGCCCTGTCTTGAGGGGAGTGTCTTGTCTAGTGCTAGACCTCCGCATCTTTAGACTCCTATATTCTTACTAACCCCTCTTCTGCAAGGTCCTCTGAACCTCTTCATGGGAGGAGATTTGGCTGGACTGGTTCTGGGTGAACATTGAAGGGTTACCCGTATTCTGCATTCTGGTTGGTTGTTGTTCTCTATTTGCTGTTCTTGTATTGCACAAGGCTGCACCTTGGTTAGGTGTGGAGATCCTCTTCTATTCAAAGATTTAAAAAAAATGTCAAAAAAAGACCTTTATATAAGAAAATTTTTAAGGAGAGGAAAGATCAGGAATAGGGCACAGTAGTGAGTGGGATCAACCATCCAAGCATACTAACCACCAACCTCCCCGAATACACAACAGGGAACATGCATCTAATACTTCTATCCAGTTCAAACACCAGTGAAAAAGAAGGAAACTGACAGTGAATAGTAGCAGATGTCTTGCTACTTATGGGCCTTTCTTGACAGTGGCTTTAAGTTCTCTATTGAACTATATTCCTTTGTCTCCATGCTCTTGGGGTCTTTGTTCCCTACCCTCCTAGTTAAAATCTTTTGTGGTTATAATGGATAGTATAGAGATTTTCCCTTGAGAATGTCATTATGGGGGCTTGGACCTTGGTTCCACTTGCAAGGGTGAACATACGATATCTGATTCTCTGTGCTTCGGATGCTTTGCTCAGTATGACTTCTCCCAACTCCGTACCTTTACCAGAAAATTCCATTAATTGTTTTTTTGATAGCTGAGTAGTGTTCCTTTGTGTATATGTGTCACATTTTAATTATCCATTTGTCAACTGTCAGGCATCTAGGCTGATTCTATGGCTTTGCTATTGTGAATAGTGCTGAAATGAACATGGATGTACATATGTTACTATAGTAAGATGAAGCATTTTTTGGGAATACTCCCAGCAGTGGTGTATCAGTCATATGGCATTTCAATGTTTCGCTTTCTTAGAAACTGCCGTATCAAACTCCAGAGGTGTTGTGTAAGTCTGCATTCCACCAGCAATGTATGAGGGTTCCCTTCTCCCTGAAGCCTCTCAGGTCCATTTGGGTTATGGTTTCATGAAGCTCCAATGTGTCTCTGTTGAGTCTTTGTCCTATTCACCTATCTCACCTATGGTAAGAGTGCAGAGTTGAAGTCCCCTACTATTATTGGTTTGGGGTTGATTTGTTGTTTTAGATGTGGAGTGCTTATTTAATGAATGTGGATGAGCCTGTATTAGGTGTGTATATAGTCAGTATTGTCAAGCTTTCTGATGAATTGTTTCTTTGAATAATATATAGTCCTTCTGTATCTCTTATGATTCCTTTTGGCTTTCAGTCTGTTTTGTCAGATATCAGAATGTTACTCCTGCTTGTTTCCTTTTTCCATTAGCTTGAAATACTTTTCACCAGCTTTTTGTTCTAAGAATGTGCCTATCTTTCTTGATGAGATGTGATTCCTGAAGGCAGCAGATTGATGGGTAGATAATTTTAATCCATGTTTGTAGCCTATGTCTTTTGACTGAATAGTTAATCCCATTGATTTTAGGATTATAATGTCTGTTGATTCCTTTCATTTTCTGTGTTTTGTGGTTTTTATGTGTATATTTCTTAGCTAAGAAGTTGTGGTGGTATTAGTTTTCCTTTCTGTCCTCTTGGATATGTTTGTCCTTTTCTTTGAGCTTGAGTATCTTTTCTAGCATCTTTCGTAGGCCTGGTTTGGTGGTCATGTAAACATTCAGCTTGTCCTTATTGTGGAAGATTTTTCTTTCATTTTCAATAATAACTGATGGTTTTGATGGTATATCAGCTTAGGTTGGCACTTGTGCTCATTCATGGCTTGAAGTACATCTTTCCAGGCTCTTCTGGCTTTTACTGATTTCATTGAAAAAATCACCTGTTTTTTAATAGGCTTTCCATTAAATGTGACTTGGCTTATCTCTCTTGAATCTCTCAGCACATTTTCTTTGTCACGTATCTGTAATGTTTTGACTATAATTTGCCATTTCTATTTTGGTGTGTTTTTATTTTTATCATATCTGATTGGTATGCAATATGTTTGTTGTACCTGGATGAGCATCTCCAAAGTAGATGTGAAAAACTTTTATTAATGATAGTATGAAATAGTCTCTTCTGGTATGGCTTTATGGGTTTCTTATTCCGCTATTCATGGTTTAGTTTCTTCAAGGTGTCCCCTAACTTTTGAATATTCCTCTCAAGTAATTTTTTTGGCTTTTTCAATCACTTTGACTGAACCCATTTGCTTTGCTATCTTGTCTTCTTCTAGTTTTGATATTCTATTTTCTGCTTCAATAGTTCTGCTGGCAAGACTCTGTTGAGTTTTATATTATAGTTAGTTTTTAATTTCAAGTTTAATCTCTGTGTGAATTTTTTTCATCTGCTATCGTCCCACTTTGTTCCTTCAACTGTCTTTTTCATTTCATCCAGGTGCCTGTTGTGCTCTTGTTCATATTGGCTTATTTGGTTGTTTCACTCCTCTCTGATTTCCTCTTTCATTGTTGGGATCATAGTAAAAATCTGGATTTGAAAATCCTTGTCGTGGTTATTGAATTCCTGATTAATACCCAAAGGGTTCTTCTGATAAGGATCCGTCACTATGGGATCAACATTTTTTGAAGGAGAATTGTTGTCTTTGGTTTTGTTGTTCCTTGTTGATTTATGGTGTGACTTGGGATTTTGTGTTTGATTGCTAGTATCTTTCTTGGTATGTTTTTGGCTGTTATGAGTCATACAGAATTACTGCAGTTGGACAGTTATTGCTACTGTTTACCTAAGTGTTAAATATGTTCCTTAGTGTGATTTTGTAGATAAGGTTATTATAGTACCAAAAATGTAGGCAAACCCTGCTCTGATTTTTGGGGGTGATAGAGTTTAAGACTAGATTTGACTGAGAAGTTTAAGATTGAGTGTCAAGGTTTGTCACATGTAGTTTGGGTTAAGTATCAGATCAGCTTTATATTGTGAAATAGGATGGATTTAGTAGCCAGGGTTAGAAGCATGTGTTATATGGCAGTTTTTAGTTCCTTAGAGGTATATGCAGGTGAATGGTTAAGACCCAAGGGGTGGGTATATAGGCCCTTGGGTGTGCTGTATAGAAATCCTAAACAATGGTGACCATCTATTAAGACTACAAGGAAAGCAAAGAGGGCTGCTTATCTTAGGGTTGGATGCCAAGATTCCCTTCTGTTGATGGAAAGATTTTTGGAATATTCAGTTGTAAGGTGTTAGACTACTGGTCCATCCCTGGCTTGTGGTTTCTGTGGATTCTGTTAAATTCTTGGAGAGTTTGTTAGTGATTAGTGGGGGATGGATTGGTGGAAGCAGCAGCACGTGGGGGCTTAGAAAGTATGGACACAAGGATTGGAGCAAGGGAGCATCTTGCTCCACACTCTTGCAAAGGAAAATCAGAGCTTTAAAGCCTACTGATGATCCAGAGCTTAGGGTATGGGCACGGGACTGGGGGGAGCCACTTGCTCCGTGCCCATGAGAAAGATGAGCAAGAAAACCTTTAAAGAACATGGACATAATCTCCCACTCGCTGAAGGCAGCAGGAGTCATGAGTGGAATGTGAAATGTTTCTCATGTTGACCTATGTTTAGAATGATCTCCAGCTAGCTTAGTTAGTGGAAATGTGTTTTTTTTTTTTCTTGAGAGCTGCAGCACCCTCAGGATTGTGGTCCCACTGGCAGAAATGTGCTGCAGTGGGTTGTTCCTGAAAGTGACATCGGTTTATAATTTGAACACAGACCTGCTTCCTGACCCACTGAAATGTGAAGACACTATGGTTGCCTTGGAAAAGATGAGGCCACCATGCCTTCCCCACCACGATGCCCTGGGAGCTGGGCCCCATGAGCAGGAGAGACCTCTCCTTGCTTGGGTTTATTCTGTGAGTTATTTGGTCACTTTAATGAGTAAAGTGACTAACATGGAAACGGAATCTGAGGTGCTTCACCTGATCACCCCAAATCATAATAACTCAGATGCAGGGGGAACTGAACTCCCATCATTCCCTAGACAACACTATTTCAGATCCACAGAGAGAACTGCTCTCTAAAAACCTGTGAAAAATCGTGCTCCTAGAGAATCTTCCATCTTCAATTCCCTGGATTTGAGAGAAAGCTCGGTCAGAACTCTTGAGGAGGAATGATGGTGAAAGGCAGTGACTGGACAGTAGCTGCATCTGTGGAGCCTGTCTTGGGAATGTCACACTTCGTTTCTGCTTTCATTACTTTGACAATTCAAATTCCTGGCATTACAAGGGACCGTGGCACAAGTTCTCTTCCTGTGTACTTGGCAGCCAAAGAACACTGGGCATGTAAGACAGAAGCCAGTCTCTGTCACGGTCAGTAAATGAGATATGCAATAAATGAGAAAAAAAAATGGGTTGGTAGAAGCTGTTTGTCTCTGTTTTAACACACCTCGGTGTTAAATGATTAATATCTCACCCTCAGGGCAACAGGGTGTTTTTGCCACATCAGCAACTTCTATACCAAGCCTCAGGCTTCTGCATGGAGCCTCTGACTTCCACGTGGTGCTTCTGACTTCTGCACCATGCCTCTGCTATTTTCTCCAAGTGGAAACTCAAGTCTCAACTCCATTTGACCAAAATAACTTCCTATAAAAAGATCGAGGAATTCCCACAAGGATAGCTCAGGCAGAACCTTTATTTAGTCTCTTTAAAATGGAAAACTATTTGGAAAATGAAGTTTGTAGGAAGCAACACAATTGATTGAAATTGCAAGTAAAACAAACAAATGCCAACAGAACACAAGTCTTTGTGAAAACCCAGAATGAGCATTGAAAGTTCAGCGCGTTTGTGTACGAGTCACACGAAGCTCAGTCGCGTGACCTGGTCACATTCTCACAGCTGTCCATTCTGGACCTTTCTGTTTCCTCTCCTTTCTTGAGCCCTGTACACTGGAAGTTTTCTTTCTTTGCTCCTGAGTCCATCGCTTCCATCTTCTGCCTTTTTTTTCTTCGACTGTGACCTCTCAGTGGCTCCCTACTCTGGTTTTTTGTGCTGTCTTCATGGGCAAAGCAGTGCCTGAAACTTTAATGCTCCAAACCAGGCAACAGTCACCATTTGCCTGTCGCCAGTTCTTTTTCATCAGTGAAGCTGATCACAAGCACTTTCCAGAGACCCACATGGGTGCCTAGATTTGAAATCTGAGTGGTCTGATCATTTTCTTTTCCAATAATCAAACTCCGCCAGATCAGATAATGATGGATCTCATCTTTGTCACAGTTGTCCTGTTTTACTTTTATATTTTGCTATCTGCATGAATATTTGCTGACTGGACACACAGTGTAATTCACTGAATAGTATTTTTATCTCTAAATGTCCTCTCAGTTCCTGGTTTATATAGCTTGAAAAAAAATTAACTTGAATGAAAACTACAATGTAGTCATGTCATACTCAAAATTCTAAGGAAGTTTTACTGTTTTGATAGTTTAAACTAAAATTATTTTAATGTAGCTTGAAAACATTTAAATTTTGTCCAGATTCTTTTCTAACAAGATAATTAATTATTCATCTTTCCTAATTCTTTATCTTGTATCTTGTCTCTTTTTGAAAATTAATTGCTATATTTAGTTATTGAGAGAGATAGAGAGAGAGAAACGTGCATACATGCTTGGGTGGACAGGTAGAGGTCAGATGACAGCTTTCAGCAGTCAATTCTCTCCTTCTGCTATGTGAGTTTCTGGAGATGGAAATGGATCACATCTTCATGTTGAGATACCCACCTGATGAGCTTAACTCACTGCCCCCTTCTGTGCTGTTTCCTGGAACCATTATTGTCTTTTTGGCATCTGTCCTGAAGCGATTTTATTATGAACACATATTGTTATTTAGGGAATCTACACGAATAAACTACTTAGAGGAACAAAACTTGAGCACATAACTCTTTATAGCTGAAGTTTATTCTTTTTTTAGGTCCCACACTTTCCTCCATAGGATGAGGTTTCTGTGGTCAACTCAGGATCATCTCGTTCTAATCCCTCTCTTTTCTCTAGGTTGAGGGCACTACAGGAGGTGATCCAGCAGTCATAATAAAAGGGGCAGAGATGGGGTCTTGTTGTCTGGCCAGCACGGCCATCCACAGAGTGGTCTTTGTTTTCTTTGTTTCTTGTGAGACCCACTCTGACTCCATGAATCTCTGCAAGATCTTGACATGGTCCACACCGTCTTCTGAGAACATTTCCTCATCCCAGCCCTGTGCCTCTCCCAGCCTTGTGCCTCTCCCTGCTGGCTTTTATCTCGAAGAACAAGTCTTCCCTGATATGATGGGAACATGCCTCCTGTGCAGGTACCCTCTTGGTCAGTACCCTCTTGGTCTCACCCTCTCAATCAGTGCCTTCGTGGACACCAGTGAGCTTGCAGGGCTATCTCAGGCATAGTCACCTGCACACCACACTGCATTCACAAAATCATGGCTTGTCCTCAAGAACTCTTTCAGACAGAAAGTGGAGCGCAGTTATTTTCTACTTTCACTTTGTAATCTTGCTAAGTTTTGGTATTTTCTCCTGCTAGAATTTTCTTGAGCAAGGATGTCAAGAGCAGAGAGAACCAAATCCATGAATGATATATATATATATATATATGTCAACCTGCCCCATGTCTTTTTCTCACCCCAGTGATGCTGATCTACCTCACTAATTGGCAGCTGTGTCGGTTTAGGATGTGAGGACAAAAACCCCATCACTGACTTAAACAACTAAGGTTCATTTCTCATAATTCAGAAGGCTGGAAAATCCAAGAGCAAGGTGTCAGCATGGTCAGATTCTAGTGAGAACTACGGGGGCTCAGCTAGGGCCGTCTTTGTTATACCCTCACATGGAGCGATTGGGAGAAAGAGAGAGAAAGAGAAAGAGAGAGAAAGACAGTGAGAGAGACAGATTGAGAAACAGAGAGGAGAGGAGAGGAGAAGAAAGAGGAGAAGAGAGAAGGAGAAAGAGGAGAGAGGAGGAGAAAGGAGGAGAGAGGAGGAGAGAGAAGAGAGGAGGAGAGAGGAGAGAGGAGGAGAGAGGAGAGAGGGGAGGAGAGGAGGAGGAGGAAGAGAGGAGGAGAGACGAGAGAGGAGAAGAGAGGAGAGAGGAGGAGAGAGAGGAGAGGAGGAGAGACGAGAGAGGAGGAGAGGAGAGAGGAGGAGAGAGGAGGAGAGAGAAGAGAGGAGGAAAGACGAGAGAGGAGAAGAGAGGAGAGAGGAGGAGAGAGAAGAGAGAAGGAGAGAAGAGAAAACCAGGTAACTGATATTTCTTCCTCCTAAGCAACCACTAATTCCACTGGAGTTTCACCTTCCTGAAATGCCACCTAATGTATTTGGCGAGAACACATTCAGGCACCAGGAAGCTCTCTTCTCAAATTAAGCTGGAAATCCATTCTGGGCGACAACAGGCCCTGCTTTTGAAATTTCATTTCAAACTGTGCTTGAAATAAACAACTTTGTTTGCTGTATCCTTCCTTCTCTGAGCTAGGAGCTTTGAAAGGTCTGAGGTATTAGCAAAAATAGGATGAGAGATCAAGGGAGAGAGGAAGGAAGTGCCCGAGTGAAAACATTGGATTAGCATTACTAAATCACCCTATGAGAGAGGGTAGAAGATGTGATCCTGAGAGGGAGAGAAAAACATAATCTCTGGTGTCTCAGAGACACTGGTATAAAGATTTACAAATCTGAGAAGTGCAATGAACTGATAGAAAAAAGTAACTTTAAATATATATTGGTATTTCTAACCAAGCTGAGTATAGGAATAATAAAAGCTAAGGTAATTGAGTGGTTGTTCAGTATTCTATTTTTATTTGATAAATAAAACAGTCACTAAAATATTATGTTTTAAACACAGGTGGGAGTTTGTCATGTAATTTATTTCATTCACTTGTAAATGTTCACAACTTATCAGTAGGTGCTGAAATTTCTATAGCTTACGTATAAAATGAAGGCTTTCAAAGTACTGTTTTTCTCAGTGCCAGATATTAAAGTCTTAAATGGCCAATTCTAAAAATACTTGAACATTGCTTACTGTTTCACAAATATTTTATATTACATGTAAAAAAAGACATTCATTAGCTTCCTGGTTTTTTTCTTTATGATTATGAACAATACATCCCAGGGAGGGAAGAAAAAGATTGCATTTGAAATCTAAAAAGGTCACAAATAATTAACTGGAGAAAAAAACTCACAGGAAGGAGAATAAGAGAAATAAAGGGATGAAACTGAGCTAGGATAAAGTGAACAGCCTAAAGCGCATTCACATATTGGTTGTTTTACCTTAGTGGTCTAAAGGTGCCATTTTAAAATTAATTATAAAAAAATAAAGATTTTTTTTAATCTTAGAGGAGGTTGAAATTTTTGATTCCTCTTCTTTTAATAGTCAGAAGTAAGAGAACATTAACTTTTTGTCTAAGAAAAAGAGGTATCATAAAAGTTGACTCTTTATTCTCCTGTGTTTGTTTGTTGGTTAAGTGATTATTGCTCAATGTCTCAGATGGTCATCACTCAATTCTGCTGACTTGAAATTATTTAGTCTGGAAAACTAAACCTCAGGAATCAGAAGGTATGAATTCAAGGTCAAGTATCTATTCTTTCTCAGCAACAACAAATTTTTTAATCATTTTTTTCACAAAAGGAGATTATAATGTTCAAACCAAATTCATTTCCAAGTCTGTAAACTTATGCAAACCTGTATCATGAGAAGCAACTCACAGCCTCAGCTAATGTGAACTGCCCTACATCTCAGGTTTTACCATCCTACATACACATCAAGATCACTGAGGTCGTTTTTATCTCCTTTATTTCTGACGTCTCCAGTGCCATATGATATATCTGTCTATATCAAGGTGAGCTACACTTAGAAAATAGTTTCTCTCTAGACCTCAGAAAGAGCTAGGTACTACATGAGTCAGTCATTACTGAAGGCTCTGTGACTCCAAAGACAAGTCTGCTCATTATGCCAGTACACTTATGGGAATCCAGGGAACCTATTTTCCCATCCCTCCTGTGATTTATTTCCATGAATTAAGTTATGAGCATGCAGAATTGTTTAATTAATGGAGTGCATTGTAACTTGGAACCGAATCCTCTGTGCACAGAGGAATAATCACATCAGGACTTCAGAAAGGTTTGAACTTGCCATTTGCTATAGATGATTGATAAATGACTCTCAATTTCGAAGAGACTCACTGTTAGCAACAATCTCTGTACCTCCATTGTTCGCTCAGAGGTTCAATAAACATGTTGGAGAGCACGAAAAGAGCCTATAAAATCATGGTACAAGCTATTATTTCCCTAAGAATTTTGACCAATAAATAGCTGCAATGAACATAAAAAACATGTCCAATACATTGGCGTGGCTACATGGCATAACTGAGGCTGATCTGATCAACCAAAACCAAACCACTCTGAAGTCGTTACTAACTGTTCAAGAATTCAATATAACAAATGTGTGTTGAGTTTGTGTTTTATGCAAACACTATTTTAGATATCCTGGTGTATAAAGCTGAGAAGACAACGTTGGCAACTCCCAGTTAACTAAGAGAATCGAATATAAATATCAATCCTACAAATCTACATGAACAGCACCTAAACAGGGATATTCATGAATTGCAATAGAAATATGGATGTATATGCAATTACATGTACCAGAGTAAGTGGTGGGCTCACAGAGACAGGGCACAGCATAAGTATTTCTGATGAGAATAGTTTTGATTCAGGATTGGACTATAAAATATGAGTCTTATTTCTGAAAACACTTGGGACTGATTTGAGATACAGACCCCAAGAGACATTGGGACAGACTGTGGGTTAGGATCAGAAATGCAAGTATTTGTTGTACAAGTGTCCATTGTGATATTTTGATGAAGCATAACAAGATCATCATATCTGATGTAGGGTTAAGGTATTTACTTGGGCCCTGAGATACTTTGCAAGAGGCAGAGAAAAGTTTGTAAGTATTGGGGATATGTCTTGGTCATTACAATCATGACTACAGCATCTGTGACTGTCTGCAAAGGTTATGTACACATACATACACATGCATGTATTTTAGAGAGGCTAGTTGGAAGGCTGGAGGGAGAAAGGAGGGTGATGGGAGGGAAGAGAATTGCAGTACACTTGAGTACATCCATGAAATTGTCAAAACTATTCTAAAATTGAAAACAGCAACAGCTGTAGTGCACTAAAAACCACTGACTTGTGGAAACTTGCAAAGTTTGTGCTGTGCAAATTTTATCAGTGAAGATTTTATTTTAAAAAGACTTTCACTGATAGTCGGGTATACAGAGACATGATTTGGAGTGTCGTAGCAGTGGGAGAATGAAGTCCTGTTGATGGAAGTTGGTATGGAGAAGACAGCAGGATGTGTGCACTTGTAAATGTTTTTGGAATGTGAATCTTCCTCTGTGTGGATAGAGTCACTATTTCTCTTTGACTAGTTGTACAGTTGAAGGAAAACATTTCCGTTTCTTTTCCAACTGGCAAAATTGGTGATGAAGGATGAGCAATTTTCACCTTCCCAAGATGATGTCATCTCAAGAGATGAGAGCGGTACATGCAATCCGACTACGGTTCAGGATATCTAGGAATGAGATGATGGTTTTTGTTTTCCGCAGTGCGAGCAAACAAAGGTGTGCAGAATTGGAGAGTTCAGCTGATCTGCTGGGATCCTGACACGGACAGAAGACAGAAGGCTATGGGCCTTCAGGTAAAAGAATGCAAAGGGAGCTTGAAAATGGCTACTGTTGAAATTAGGAAAGAGGTTTGAAACCTTGCATTCTATGATTATGAAAGGCATATAAAATGAGAAGTTAGGATCGTGTAGAAAAAAATCACAGGAATGGTGACAGGAATCTCATTGCATACAAGAGGTACAGCAACAGGATACTCACATTCTAACTTTGTGTGTGAGGTTACATATAGATGCACGGACATTTGTGTGTAGGCATGTGTATAAGAGGGCACTTTGGGTGTGGCCTATGGAGGCCCAGGGGTACCACTGGGAATCACCCTGGATTGCGCTTCCACCTTACTGCTTGGTTCCAGGGTTTCCGAGACTCTGCCTTCCGTGGCCAGAATTACAGCTGCTGCCCTGGAGGTTTTTTCTCTTTCACATGGGAGTCCCAGGTTCCCACTCAGGTGGTGTGGTTTTCAAGACAAAGAGTAACTTTCCATCTTGCTAGTCCCTTCACCTTTTAATGTATACCATGTTCTGGTTGTATACTTTTGAAAAACAGGCATGTGTGATGCTTATAATGATTTCACACAATTTCCTAGGTCAGCTATAAAAAGATTGCAGATGACAAAGTAACATTTCAGCTGAGGATAGGTGATGAGACTACGGAGAATGTTTGTGTGTGAAAACAGGTGCATGCCAGGAGAATGGGGCAGCAGGAAAGGAACATGAAGGAAAGAAGGTTCAGGGAGAGATCATGTCTCTGCGAGCAAGATTCAGCATGAGGCAATAGCGTACTCTTCTGTTAGAGGACGGATCAAATTTCAACATTGCTAGATGGGGAGAAGAATAAAGAGAAGATTTTGTCTGGTTAGATTGCTAGTGATCAGACTATGTGGTGAAAATCTCCTGCGTGGGTGTCTGGGACTCGCAGTGTCTTTGAAGCTTATCTCTGTCAAACACGGTAGAGTGCTGAAGTCACTTCACATTCTGGTCTTGTAACATGTGCTTAGTATGAGGTCAACATTCTGGACCTTTTCAATTCCTCTAAGAGGTAATTTGATACACCGACTTCTTCTTGCAGTGTCTCAAGTCTAGTGAATCATGCGAGAGGAATAATTAGGCATTTCTTATAAAGATGATCATTGCAATAATATTACAACAGGAATTATATATGAAGAAAATCTTTCCTGGCAATAAAAGACGATGAGTGAAAGGAGGATATCACAGACAGCATGGTGGATTTGGAGCAAGCAAATAGAAGCAATGTAGAAACATTCTGAAAGGATTGTTTTACTATGTTTAAACTATATTGTTCAATATTCTTGACTTGCCTACCTGTGCAATTATACTTACATGACTGTGTCTGTAACTCTACACACTTAGATCAGAGTTACCCTTTTACAAAGTACAAAAGTGGATGAAAGTTTATAAGGTACTTTTAAAATTGAAGATATACAAAGTATAGTGACATTTTGTTTCTGAGAGGAAATTTTAGAATTATTGTTATTTCTCTTTGCTTTCTTGTCTTGTCCAGTTATACTCTAATCCATGTAGGAAATCCTGATAAGGATATTAGAAATATTTCATCAATCTGCTTTCTATTAATTTGTTCTTTGACTATCTCATCTATGTATGGGATATACTTGGGTGACACTCTCTGTCCTTCTTTAACTCCCCCATCTCCACCAACTCTCCCCACTTCCCACCCACCAGGTCCTTACCCTACTTCCATGCCTTTTTGTTCTGTATTTGTCTTTGCTTTGTAACCATGGGTTTACCCAGGGCTACTGCGTAGGCACCGTGCGGAGCTCCCCATGGCAACAAGAGTAATTGACCAGTGACTACATCACGACATTAGCGGCTTCCTCCCCTCAGAGCTCTCAAGTACATTAGCTCTCACCCACGCAGACCCACGTGAGTCACTCCCCACATGAATGACTGTTCATAGACGTGGTTTATGCAGGTTGTAGTTTGAAATGTGTCCCCCACAGTCTCATGTGTTCGGAAGGTCATGGCTCCTTCAGGAGGAAGAGCCTTGCTGGAGGAAGACAGTCATGGCGGTGGGCCTTGAGGTGGATGAGTCCCACCCTACCTCCGGAAGAGGTCTGTTTTTGCAGTAAGCAGTTTAGCAGGTCTTAGCTTCACACGTGGGTACGACGTAGCCCGTCTCCAGCTTCTGTAACTAGCTATGGCACCTCCGCCATGGAAGACTGTGTCTCCTCTCTGGAACTGTAAGCTGAATCAATCTCCCTTTCTCCCTTACATTGCTTGACTTGGGTGTTTCTCACAGCAACAGATACGAGTAACCAGTACAAGGTCCTACATGGGCACCCGAGTCCTTGTGAGCCCATGAGCGCCATTGTCAGATCACCCTGAGAACCGTCTAAATCCGTTTCCAGAGCAGAGTTAACCTCGTGCAGTGGCTCCCGACTTCTGACTGCGCTGTGGCCTCTTCGTACCACGGGAACCCATGCCACGGGACAGTGGTATCAGTGGATTAGTGAAAAACCATTTGTTCCTTTGGATGCTGAGCATTTCAACTCAGCTTTTTTTTTTTTTTTTTTAAATGTGCCTTACTAAATTAAAAAAAAAAAAGGTGGGAGGGAGGAATAGGCATGAAAGGAGGGAGGAAGATAAAGAGGGACAGAGACAGATAGAAGGTTTTGTTCTACCTACAATGAGTTCAGGGAAACTTCTCAAGTGAAGGTTCTCATTTGAATTTCTGCATATGTAGCAGACAGAAAGAATTTAGAATTTATTCCACCCACATTCATGGCGCTTGTGGTGTAGAGATGGGGGAAGCATTTGTCTTGGAGCCGAGCTTGCTGGTCTAGCTGCTCTTACACAGGGTCTTTATGTAAGTTGGACTCAATCAGTTTTCCAGAACTGGGTCCTTCATTCCAGCTGTGTGGATTTCCTGTCTGTTTTCTCGGCTTCCGAACCCGTGTGATGGACTTTTTCCTGTTGATGCTAGCCAAGATGATTTCTGTTGTTCCAATAACTGCTGACTGACAAGCGTTGGCCACATAGGGCAGGCATGACAAGTCACATATTCAAATTTCTTAGGAAAATTAGATGCAAATTCAGGGCTTTGATTCAACAGGAAACGGAAGGAGTGTTTATGGCAAGCTTTACTGACTAGAAATAACGAAGAGCTAGATTTTTGAAAAATTAGATATACGTACCCATAATATCCATATACCAGCGCTGCAACCTTGAACTGAAAGGTGTCAAGGTGAAACATGATGTGGGCTCAGCTTTAATCCCTTCCCATATGTTCTAGTTACTCTTTTCTGTTGCTGTGAGAGAGCACCCAAAGTCAAGCGACTTAAGGAAGAAAAAGGAGATTTATTCAGCTTACAGTTCCAGAGGAGAGATTCGGTCTTTCATGGCAGAAAAGGCTTGACTGGTGGCAGAAGCTGGAGGCAGGCTAAGGAGGCTGAGAGCTGCAAGACTGCCAACTGCTAGAACAGACCTTCTCCTGTAAGTGGGGTGGGACTAATCCACCTCAAGACCCACCCCTGTGGCTGCCTGATACCATCTAATTGGTTCTGTGGACATTTTTCAATACACCCACTTTAGAGGCACGAACTTTTTCTAAAATTTCATATCCTTCCATTTTTTTCATAGATTTTGGAAACATTGCCACCTCTGCACGCCAGCACCTCACGGGGACACCTAGACTGAGTCGAAGTCTGCGTATTTCTCACTGGATTCCTAAGGAAGATTCCTCATATGAGAAATGATGCCTGCTTCTTAGCTAATTGCACCGGTTTCTAGGTGAGTGTGAGATATTTTCACAGCTTTGTATTTGGAACATCTTGACTAGACCTCAAGCCTTTCTTTTCCTGGGCCACCCACTTATAATCCATCCACAGTTACTGGAGCAAAGGTCTTTAGTGTGACAGTGACTGTTTTGTATGACAGCAATGTTGTTGTTATAGTGGTTTCAGGGAAGTGATTTTTATGAAAAATAGCTCTCCTACAATTCCACCTCCTGTTTTTCCCTTTTTGTACAAATGCCAACCTGCCAGCATTTGGCATAAATACATCTGTCATTACCTGCACTATCCACATTTGTGGTTGTTGCTAAATACTGACAGAAACTAGCTTAGTCGCCACAAAATCATTTTACATTTGTGTTTTGTTTCATTTCTACCATATATTCCACTTTATGATTTTTTTTTCATCTCAGAAATATCTGTTGAACTTTGAGGAAAACCATCTCAATGAGCATATCCCACCCATCAAATGCTGGCAGGTTGGCATTTGTACAGTCCATGCAAGAGGGTAACTAGGGGAGAGTAAATCGTGGCTTTTTCTCTCCTGGGATCTCGTGGAGTGGCAAGTCACACTCGGCACTTTGTGACCTCAAAGCAACAGGATCGTGAGTATATTTCTTCA
Organism: Typhlomys cinereus; assembly: GCA_023101885.1. Lineage (NCBI taxonomy): Eukaryota > Metazoa > Chordata > Mammalia > Rodentia > Platacanthomyidae > Typhlomys > Typhlomys cinereus. Next base: position 7,013,798 of record JALPQD010000083.1, on the reverse strand, counting down.
GATATCTCACAGCTCCCAGTGGCTTTGGGGCCTGCTGATGTCAACGGTGAGGAGACAAGAGGAGGCAGTTGTTCTGGGACCTGTCATGCACACTGCCACTTCATGGAAAACTTCATTTCCTTTTCCTTTTAGAACGAGGTTTGAAGAGAGTCAGCTTGGAAATTAGCTTAAATATCTTAAAAAGAAAGAAAATGAAAAGTAAATTGGATTAAGTTTAATTGTAAAGAAGTGGAGCATTTGCTGTGTTATATACGAGGAGCGGAGAGACTTAGAACCAATATAAAGGGCGGCAGGGCCTGAGGGCAATAAAATCAAACCGCAGTGTCAGGGTCGAGAAGGGTAGAAGGGTCGCATTTCAGACAGACAGAGGGTTGCTGTGTCCAGTGTCCTTCCAGCTAGAGCTCATTGCTCTTCTCAGATCATTTGCTTGTTCTCAAGTGCTCACCAAATGCGCCCCAGGAGGAGCAGGGTCCTCGCTTTTGATCGCCCACCACAGCTCTGGCAGGGGTGATGGTAAGATTCTTACCTTCCTTCCAGGGACAGGAGAGGGTATGGAAAGACCAGCACTCCAACACTACTGGCTGGGAAGAGATTGGCAGTGCAACTTACCCAAAGCAACACATGCCACAGAACAAACACCAGACACATAAAACTGTGTGCCAGCTTGGGTCTCTCATGAGAACCCAGAGCTCCAGCCAAGAGAGGCACCATGACCACCCTGCTTTCCCTCAGAGGGTCTTTGTCTGGATGGTCGCTAAAGGACCATAAACTCCTGTCCCACTAGAATGATGCATAATCTATATGCCAAAGACCCTTCGGTTCCTTTCCAACTCAGGCTGCCTGCTCAATTAGGTTGCTCTACTGTTTATATTTGGTAGAAACGAGGGAGAAATATGGACAAATGCTTGGTAGAAGCAAGAAACTGCTTAATAAGGACATGTGCCGGATCAAGATGTCAGCCAGAAGAGGAGGGCTCAGAAAAGCAAGTGTTTCTTGCTCTCTGAGCTGCTGAGCTGAGTTGTTAAGTTTGTCCATCGGGCTGAGCTTGCAGTGGTCTACGAAGGACCCCTTAGAACTGCTATACAATATTCTCATCTGATGTGTTCACAAGAGGCCGAGATTAGATTCTTATTGTTTAATTGCTTAGTCAAGAGGCTGTGGCTGTGGCTTAGGTGACTAGAGTTCTTGGATAGAATGAAGAAAGCCCTGGATTTATCCCTACCAGTATCGAACTGCTTGGCGGTGAATGTCTGTAGTCCCAATGCTCGAGGGGTAGAGGAGAAGTAATATGTCAACCTTTTGTTTCTGTGACCTAGGGCCAGCCTAGGCTATATAGATCCTGCTTCAAAAATAATAAAATAAAAATAAAATGTCTGGTCAATGAATCTTCCCATATTTAAGTTGCTATGAATGTTGCAAAATATAATATACATACATATATATGTATGCATATACATATATATGTGCATATTTTATAATATAAACCATATGCATATGCACCAATACCTATAGAATGCATATTCGGTAGAACAGCATGCTGTGCCTGTCTCTCTCTTTCTCTAATAAAAACCCCTGGAGCTTTCTGAGCTTTTCATCAATGGCCACCGTTAATCCCCTGAGGGCACCTGTTCTGCGTTTAGCACAGAGGACATACAAAGGCCTAGTTAATTCTTTTTGCTCCTATGAGAAAGTTCACTGTAATAATTATGCTCTCTTATCAAAGTAATTACTGCAACCCGACTGTGGCCGTAGGATGGGTTTCTGTCCCCTGGTGCTGCAAATTTGATGAAATTTCCATTTTCTGATAGACTTGCATGAGCCTGAAGCGCACATTCTGTTTTCCCTTCTCCTCTCTCCCATTCCACCTAAAGTGCACCCCAAAACTGGGCCAGGGCTTATTCTGAGTAGAGGTCCCCATAACAGTGGGTTAGCACACATCTGTCCCCAGGCGGGGCTCCGTCCTCCCTTCTGAACTTGGCATGACTTTCGGTCTTGCAGTCGCACATCTCCTGAGTGGAATCTAGGCATCGCGTTGGTTTGCTCGTCTGCTTGCTTACTGCTTGGCTGCGGAAATGCAGTCACCATGTAGACCCATGTAGACCGTGTGCTCTGGGTTTCCAACTGTGCTGGCTCTAGAGCTCAGTCTGGCTTTTCATGGGTTTCGCCTGCACTGCTGGAAACGCACCGAGCTGTCAGACGTTCTGTTGTTCTTCTGCCTGTGCATTTTCCCGAACACTCTCAGCTCTGTACAGTCCTGCCCTGCAGCCCGAACCATCACTCAGCACAGGCTTTCCCTTGGGATGCACGCGTGTGCCCAACCTTCACAGCTAGTCACCAACTGAAGGACACCTGGATCCTCCTATGACCAAAATGACATACTCTTCCTAGCAGGCACAGATTTTCTCCCTGATAACTTCAGGTGAACTTTTTCCTTGATGACGTTATGTTTGGTAGGTGACCTAAAGCATAGCTCATGCCTGCAGTACAACTCATGCCAGCATCTGTTGAAAGTGCATATATTTGCTCTGTGTCCTTCTTTTGTGCCTTATTTCCCAATAAGAACTTGTGCTAGTCAGCTCTGTGTGCCTCCGCTTGGCAATTGGAGACTGAGCTCTACACGCGTTTGTGAAGAGTTACTGGTCAAGGCAAACTCTGAGCAAACCTGCCAAAGATTGGCTGGTTGATGTGAGAAGACCCAGCCTATAGTGGGTGACACCCGGGTGTAAAAATAAGCTGGAGAGAGATGCTTGTGTACCTTGACTTTCTTTAGCAAACTTTGGCAGTCTCGCCATGTGGCAAGTGAGGTTCGTTCCTCTCTCAGCAACGTCTCAGATATTTTGTGGTCAGTTTCCTTCACTCTTGGCGTTGCTATGGGCTCTCCTGTCAGGCCGGACTAAGATCTGCCACCTGGCAATCATAAGCCAAGGTAAAACCTTTGTCCTCTATGCTGCTTGGTCAGTAACTTATTATTGCAATATGCAGACAAACTGCTACAGGTCTCATCTTGAAAGCCACAGACATCATTATATGTAATCCAAACAGAGAAGGTAGAACAGGTTGGTCCCGTGGGAAGGCCCGGTTGTCTATTCATAGCCAGAAATCAGGCTGATACACATGCTAGCATTCTCAAAGGTATCTATTGATAAATCAAGCATATCAAGTATAGTCTAAGTACCCCTAGTGTGTCTCACAATATACAATGAGACAACACAATCCCAATTCCCAGATAAGGATTGAAAACATAAAATAAGAACACACTGTAGCATCAAAATGCAATATAAATATTTATGGAATATTAACAAAGAAGCTACAATCAATTCACATTTATATGGGAGCACTCTGGCTGGCTCAATATTTATTTCATTATTTCTCCTAGTGGTAATCTTCTTACCTTGACCCCCCTCAAGTGATCCTCAGACAGGTGGCACTGATGATCTCCTGAGATCTGCCTTCAGGAAAACTCTGGAGAAGGTAGGAAGGCCATGAAAAATTGGCCTTGGAATTTTCTGTCTTCAAACATCTCTATTGCCCTTCCGTTTTATGGATCCTTTCATAATAGTGCCTATCAGAATAATTTGGAGACATTAAAAATCTTGCTCGAGTCATTTTCTTCTGATCTTCTATGTTCTGCATGAAGCCTAGAAATCATTGTTGATGGTGTGAATGTACTTCATTAATAATCTTTACCTTAAGGGGCTAGAGAGGTGGCTCAGGGGTTAAGCCTCTGCCTTGCAGGCGGAAGGTCCTGAGTTCGGATCCCAGACCCCACGTATAGACATGGGGCAGAAGCGGGGGCGGCCTGTGCTTCTAGTCCTGGTAGGGCGGAGCCTGTGAATCCCGGAGCAGCGTAAACAAGGAGGAGGTGGAGGAGACCATGGTGGTTCCCGAATTTGCCCATGTTCTACACACACACACACATGCACAATTGAATAAAAAATAATAAAAACATTTAAACAAAAATCTTTACCTTAAGACTGGTGAGTCAGCACTCTGTCTCTGAAGTCTTTAAGTGTTCATGGCAGATCCCTCAGTTCTTTTAACAATAGTATTGTCAGTATGCTCCAGAGCCAATGTTTGGACATTGATGAGGGCTGCGGAAGATCTGCATGCCAATTAATGTATTAAACCAAGTAAACCCAGCCCCTTGTGTGTAGGTGACTTTCAGTAAAAAGAATGTTCTTCGGGTCTTCAGAATCCTCAGTAGGAAATCATCAAGCACAGTACTTCATCCAGGACTAAGAACATGGTCTGAGGTTCCTACCACAAAGTGGACAGGTTCAGACAAGGAAGGTACTTCTGGCTTCCTGCTTCTACTTCTTTCATCTTGTATGCTTCTGTCTAAAACGATAAGTGCCATGGGGCCTCATGGAGCAGAGTTGGGGGGCAGGGAAGAGAGGGAAAGGTCAGCTAGTAATCATATAGGTTTATAGGAGTCATAGGCGATACTGAATGTGTGTTTTCACAAAGATAAATCATGCGCTTGGTGACTTTCCAATAAAACTTTATTACCGTGCTGGGCCGCATATCCAGTTCTCTTGTGTTCTCACTTTGCTGGTCTGAGGAAGCCGCTTTCCTTTTCATTATTAATTGATCACATTTTGCGTCTCTGGATAGGTTAAAAAGTAGGGAGTGAGCGGATCGTCTTTCCTGGTATTTGGTAAAAAATATGCATGGAAGGTCGCTTATTCGGTCCTTGTCTCTCTTGCACAGCATCTGCTGTGCGCTGGCTCAGTTTACCTCTGCCCCCAAACCATCCTGGCTAATGTTCTTTACTTGCATTTTGAGACCTTCGAGCCTAGTGTGGAGCCAGGAGTTACATTGAGCACAGCATTGCCCAGAGCCTACTGCAGCTGTGTTACGACAATTTATTCTCAGGTTGTTTCCAGTTCCCATTTAGTGTGTATTTGTGTGTGTGTGTGTGTGTGTGTGTGTGTGTGTGTGTGTGTGTGTGTGTGTAAGTTTGAATGTATAAGACAGATGGTGTTTTAGTATCTGTCTATTTACTTCTCATTCCTTCCTTGGCACAGGATCTGACCTGCCTATCTTGATACTCATTGTGTCCCTCAAATTCACCATGAGCTAATGACCCAGAATTGTGAATGTAGGGGACCACCATCTTGCACCTCCTGTGCCCTCCATTTGTTTGCTGTGTCCTTGTCGAGTTAATGGTTTGGAGACTTTTCCATACATAGTTTTCTCTCAGATTTTAAAGAAACTAGTTCTGTATAACCTCCATGACTGTACATTAGTGTCCATCAATAAGCACTTGAAGAATGGATTCCTGTATGTTCTGCGTTCATCAATGAGCATTTGAGAAGTGGATTATTGTCATTTCCTAGTTTGTCAATGAGTGCATGACAATGAGTGTTGTTTCAGTCTATTTGAATGAGGCAAAATTTAGTCTTTCAAACAAAATGAAGCCAGTAACCTAGTTGTTAGTGTAACAGTGTTTTCAGCTCCAAAGTTGTATGTTTTTGTTCAAAACCCTTTAAAACTTGTTCTTTTTTCAAGAACTTATGGAGGGGAAAGAAGTCTGTAAAATATTCTCCTAGCAAAACAGGACTAGGCATAAGTAATGTATTCATTTGTTCATTAAATCTCTCACAAAGAATGTGAATGGCATTTGCTATAACTAACTTCTCACAGAGAAATCAGAACTCAATAAGAAAAAATGGAGCGCATTACAAAATGCAATGATTTGGAAGATAGGCAAAAGTTGATTACAAATCAGCACAGAGAATTTCTCTCTCTCTCAAACTACTTTCCAAAGGGTGATAGTCATGTGACACAGATTATGTTTTGGTGTTCTTTTTCTTTCTGAAGAGTTTATCATTTGCACAAGCCGGCTCCAAGTAGCATCTACGAAAAGTTTAGTGAAGACAAGAACTAATGCAGACTGTCTTAAAGGCATTGTGGAAAGGTATCTGGATGCCAGAGCAGGACCAGAGAATCTACAGACTGATGAATCATTCTATGGTGTGAACGCATTAATAAATACTCCCATACTCAGCCTCCACGTGATTACTGTTCCCTTGGGAGATGGCATTGAGCTGATCTCCCATGGGGACCTCATTTGAGGTTAGGTTTAAGTAGGATTTATCCTTTGTAAAGTGAACATTTTGATGGGTTTTTAAAAGCCTTAATTTCCTCTTCAGATTTCCTCTAGCTATCTGGCAGAAATAATATCTCTCATAATTATATTTTTATCTCTGTATTGCCTAAATGGTATTTATTGTATCTTCTTTTCAGGAGGAATTATTTTTCTTTAAACATATCAGAACAATAGGTCAAAAGCTAGGAACAATTAAAAAACCGTATTTGGCTTAACTCCTATGATGGGGCATCCTTCTTCACAGAGTCCTCATTGTGTTTACCAAGCAAAGCCTAGGAAACGTGGGGCCTATTTCCCACAGCTCTCCGCCGCTGTCTCATATCAGAGTTAAGGGGCATTATCAGCAATCCACCAGGAAATGTTCAATATAGTTCAATAAGCAGTTCATAACTGCTTTTCAATCTATTTAGAAGCAAAGTCCATAACTCTATTTCTTTTACTTTTCTAAAATGCAGATATTTTCCAATGTGAACTTTGGTCCCACCACCATCTTTTAAAATATATATGCAATTGGGCTCTGGGTAACCAGGATTCTGATACATCTAGGCATTCAACTTGTTCAGGACACACTTTAGAGGTTACGTGACAAACCTTAGAAGGCACACAAGTATCCCTCCTTTGATTCCACCTCAGGAACTCATCTGGCTGGGATTTAAACACAGGGAGAGGCAGAGATATGTGTCTACTAATAGCATTAAAATATTTCCATAGAAAATTCCAGAAATACACCAAGTTTCTACAGTTGTAGGAAGGGTAAGTAGATACCCATGTGAACAAACATGGATACTGGGCAGGAGTTTAAGAAGTCAATGAAGATAGAAGTAGTCCAGGAAGACAGCAAGTGAGACAAGTCACAAAAGCCTGGAAGTTGTACATCCACTCTGTTGTATCCCAGTAGCCAGGCAGGTTCTCAGGCCTGGTGTGACTAGAAACACCGATCCCTGTTCTTGATTCAGTGACCAAAGAGCAGAACACATGCTTCCAAGGCCCATGGAGTCTCACTATGCAGACACTCATGTCATGATTTGCCAGCTATTTAGACTTTTTAAGAGAAGGTGAGTTAATTTTGTGTGCTAATAATGTATATACATATGTATGTTTCATTTATCATTTTCAAGAATGTTTTCATTTTATCTAAGTTCTTTCACATCCACAGGTAACTAAGCAAAGCATGTATGCACGTTCACCTTTGCCTGGGCATTCCTCTGTGTCGACTTTTACATATTTGGAAAGTTATTCATTCAATCAAGTTCTACAGATATATTGAAAGTAGCTTTAGCACACAGTGCTGTACTGTATAAAACTCTATGTTTGCTCCTGTTTTAATGTACTGAACACATGACTTTTGTCAGTTTTTTTTATTGGGGGCCAAGTTCTTTATTAAAGACTGTGATCCCCATAAGTACTTACTTAACATCATGTAAGTTGTCATAATCTGAAAAAGGAACCAGATTGACAGTTCTTTGGTATAAGTGTGACAAAGACTGAGTTTGAAAAATTCACATTTTTCTTAATGAAAACAGAAACCCAATTAAGGAGTAAGTAAAAATTAGTTAAATCAAGGAAAAAGAAATCATAGAACCATGTCATAGTTAGGCACAGGTGTCAACTTGACAGTTTTGGGTTTCGAGCTCTGGGCACATTTGTGGAGAATTAGTGGTTGGGTTAAGCCAAAGCAATCTTGCAGGAAATTGTCTAACTGATGGGGAAGGCCCAGGTGGGTGAGATCAGCCCATGGAATAAAATACAGAGAGCTGGTTGTGAGAGTAGACATCCTTGTGTATACTTGGCCAGACATGTTGGTCTGGCAAGTAAGGATTGTCCCTCTCTCAGACATTATGTAGAGATGCTGTGGCCGATTCCCTCGGCCTTGGTGTTGGTGTGAGCTCTCCTGTCAAGTTGGACTGAGAACTGTAACCAGTAATCATTAGAGAAAGTAAACTCCTTGTTCCCTTAAGCCATTTGATGGTCATTTATCAGCAACCACGTAGGTGAACTGAATAAAGCATGTCCTCAGGTCCCATGACACAAGAGGAAAAAACAAACCTACATAGAGATATTATTTCTATCCCTAGGCCTTAGACAATTTATTCTAAGCTTCTAGAAATCACCTTCTTCTTTATAAGCCAAAGAAGTTTGGCTTGCGTGATGCATGAGTCAGAGCTATGCAGGGTCATGCGTGTACGCATCCTATCCATGGCTTCTGCTTTGGGAATGTCTGTGTGATTTGTCAGTGACAGGAGACAAATGATGTACAAGAACAGAGCATCAGAAATCAAGATGCTTTTGCAGATGCTGCTCTACTGGACAGGCAAAGATGCCGGCATGAGGTCTCCCATCCTCAAGGTTGACGGACATCAAGATTCAACACCTCCGCAGTCGTTTTCTAAATATCACAAGAGATTTGGGAAATATAAGAACCTTTTTTATTTCAGGGTGGGCTGCAGCATAATTACCCTTTACTCTAACATGACTCAATTTTGTTAAATTACTTCATTTATTTTCTCTTTCAGAAAATTGTCAAGCCTTAGGTAGTTACTTCTAGTTTTAATAAGGACAAGACTGATGTAGTGTATATCATTCACAATATCTTAAATTTTGTTCACAGCAAGGTTTTTACCAGTTAATATTTTTGGGGGGATGCTCTTTATTAAAGAAGATGGTCCTTATAAGTACTTAACACTATTGGAGCTGTCACAATCAGAAAACAAAACTAGATGGACAGTTGTTCAATATCGGTGTGACAAAAATTTGAGTTTGAACATGAACATTTTCCTTAATGAAAACAGAGTACAAATTAAAGTATAAAGTAGAATTCTTGCTTTAGTCAAAGAAAACCTTACCACAACATCTCCAGTACTATTTTAATTGACAAATATCTCCTTCCATGAACACATCATATCTATAATGGCATAAGTTAAATAAAACAGCATGAACATTGCTTTCTGTAAGAAATTTTTTTATTCAATTGTGTACATATGCATGTGAGTGTGTGTATGGATGTGTGTGCATGTGTGTGTGTGTAGAACCACAGGTGAATTTGGGAACTACCGTGGACCGCCTCTAACTCCTCCTTATTTACTCTGCCCCAGGATTCACAAGTTTTACTCTACCAGGACCAGAAAGGCAGGCCGCCCCCGCTTCTGCCTGGCATCTATACGTGGGGTCTAGGATCCGAACTCAGAACCTTCCGCCTGGAAGGCAGAGCCACTTCTCCAGCCCCTCTCTGTAAGAAATCTAAGACTAACCTGGAAGAGAATGATTTTTCCCAGCTATGAACAGTCCAACCTTAAAAACTAAAATGAAGGTACTGAAAAACTAAATATATTTAACCAATGAGATAGGGGGGTTTTTTGCTCTTAATTATTATTTTGTTGCTGGGGACCCAATGGAGCACATAACCTACGACTAGCTTCACCCACTGCCCCAGCCAGACACTTTCTTCTAGACTGTTCTAAAGAGCTGATGAGGAGTGGTCAAAGTAGTGCAGGCAGTGGGAAAGATCGCCTGTCATTTGACGCGGAACTGCAAGGTAATCTAGGCTTTTCCACGTGTGACCTAGTGTCCCTCCATCTGCTCGTGCAATGTTTCTATGAGTGTTGAGACGCGGTGAACACTCTCTCCTGGGCTCCCGGGGATCTGTGCTGTCTTTCTCAGGGTCCTGCCCTGCAAAGTCCCACCATCAGCTTTCAAGAGGGAAGGAACGAGGCTTTGGAAGCAATGCACTCTGGGATGTGGCATCCAACCCACCCCTCAGCAGACATGTGCTGAGTCACGTGAGGACTCCACTCACTGTGACATCCGGGCTGCTCGCTCACGCGGAAATGAGCATCCCATTTCCCACCTTGCAAAGCAGGGTCTTGATGTTAGAAGAAAATGTTTAAGCGTGAAGTACCTGGCCAATGTCCTGTCTAGGTATAAAGCTGGGATTATTGTTACGCCCACTGTCGTGTTATCACAGGGTTAGCTCAGACCACATCCAACTCTCCTGTTGTTGAATGGCTGCTATTATTTAAACCACTAGGCCACTGTATTTTTACATGGTGTTTGCTAAGTGTTAGAATAAGAAGGTTTATTAAGACACGCAGCATCCCAGAGTCTCCACAGGTTACAGTGGTGGGAAGGAGTACAAAGAGAGTTTAAAACAGACGCAATGGAGCTCCAGAGGAAGAGACTGTGAGCTATTTCCATCATCTCAAAAAGGCAAAACCAGTAACATCTCACCTGCGTCTAGTACTGCAATTTGTCTAACAGAACTCCTTCTGTCTACTAGAGTATGCATCCTACCAGCTCCATTTCCAAAGCTGATCATAGAGAACAAACACAGCGATGAAATCTCCGAATAGATGTGGAGGTGACCCCAGGATGCAGAGCAGGTAAGAGTGACACGGGATCTAGAGCGAGGCGGCGGGCTACATGCTGCCTTCTACCGTGGTCGGTGGAGGGATAAGCTGACCAAGCGGGCATGCAAGAGGGTCACTATTTCAAAGATCTTCTGGTGTTTGATAAGAGGGAGGAGTTCATGTGTGTGGAGCGCAGCCAGTCATCCAGGCCAGGAAAGCACAGGCCGCATCAAAGCAGAGAGGGGGCCCCTTCAAGAAAGGTCGAAAGTCATGGAATGGTAGAGGTCCTGCCGTGAGGCGTTGGTGAGCCACCGGAAATACGTGAGCAGATTGGAGAGCAGCCACCATCACTGCTGGCTGTCGCATCAGTGGTGGCTCTGGGCCACGATGCTTGTTCCGAAATCTCTCGAAAGTTCAGCTCCAGGAAAGACCAGGAGCACAGGCTGGAAGTGTCAGCGACAGAACAACAATGAGAAGATACACACCCGTGTGTGTTGGCAGGGGGGTTTGCTCGTGGCAAGGGGCCTATAGGAACTCTCTATTGTCTACCTAACTGTGTCATTAATATAAGCTGCTCCTAAAATACTGCATATATATGTAAAATAAAAAGATGACCACAACCTTTGCTTACCCATAAGGAATGCTATAGAATCAAAAAAGATTGTAATTGTCCACTTGAAAAAAGACGGTGCCTTCCAGAAGATACTCAACACCTGAGGCTCTGGATCAACCTTGAAAATGGAGCTGATGTGATTTATACTCTGGTAGATGGAAGGAATTCTGTTAGAGAAAGTGCAGTGTCAAGAATCACTCTAGATTGGAGCCTGACTGTCTTAAACACTGAGATTTCACATAGCGAGACTGGAGCACTCAGTTTGTTGAAGGAAGATGGCGTGTACTTGCCCGAGTAAGTTTGACCTGTGGCGCACTAGAGACTTGAGGGGGTTCTTGGGAATTCACTAGGTGTGCACATAGCCGAGTAAGATTAGGAACAGATAGCATAACTCAGTGCCTGGCTGCCTGCAAGATTGATGACTAAGGTACCTTTCATCAGCACTTAGTATAAGCTTTCACGTGTAGCAGACACATGATACATGTGTGGCGGCTGCGAGGGAAGGCCATGGAGTGTGTTGGTTTCACTTATTGCTCTTTGCCTGACACCCAACATTATGTCTGGACTATATTTGCACAAATATATGAAGGAGGATTTTTTATAATGCCGAGGATTTTTTAAACATCTGAAAAAGAAATCTCTTACATATCAAAAGATGGAACAAGGTGCTGAAAATAGAGTCGGTGAAATTTTCTCCAATACCTGAGAAGCTGGAAAAGCAATTGATGCTCTTTTTGAATGAAGAATTCAGAAATCTGAGAATGTGCCCATGCTAGACAGTGAAGACTTCAGGCAAGAACAAAACTGAATTTATACTGTACATAGTTTATCCTTAAGTCTAAGTGCTAGGTAAGTTGCAAATATTTTACAGTTCAATAGATAAAATGGAAAATGCTCAGAAGAAAAGAGAAATAAAACAGAAATCAATCCATGCACATACTATGTAACAAACAATAGAGTTAAGAAAAATGTCTTCAGCAACAATAACGAGCTGCTACCTTTTTATGGAAGAGAAAGCAATTACTAATAGACAAATAGGAAAGTTATAGTCAAGATGAAACACACACACAAACAGGCTCACGTCCAATTGCCGGGCATTTTGACTTCCTGGTGGGTGGTCCAGTGACCCCACTGAAGTGGCTTCCTGGGTAAATTCAGCTGTGTGGTGCATAGGACGACCTTAAATGAGCCCCCCAGGCAGTGCACCACAGTTAAACATCATTTCAGGGGAAGTAGTTCCAGATCTTTTTGGGGAGTCAGAATCTCCTAGGATTTAAACACTGGCACATATGTCAGGAGACTGAAAAGCATGAGAAAAAATAAGTAATTGGTCGTGGGCAGACTGCACAATCTTCCCAGCATAGAGCCTTGTTATAGCCTGTGACGTCATCGAGAGGCAATAGAGTGTGATGTCATTGGGAGATAATGGTATGTGATGTCATCAAGAGGACTGGATTTAACTCACTGCTCAGAGCAGAAATGGGTGCAATTTAAAATGGGATGAATGTAAGTGATGCTAATCCCCAGAAAGTTCAGCATCTCTAAGAGCCAAAGAACAGTGGATTAGAATATTTATTCATTTTACTTTCAACGCATGATTTTTAATATCTTTATAGATACATGGAACTTAGCAGTGACCAAGTGCATATCCAACACAATCCATATTCTTGTAAAAGATGAAGTCTAAAAGAAAAAAAATAACAGTATTAAATATTGGAGACTATTAGAAGTAAAAGCACCCAGATGGGGGCCAGGGGGAACCACTGTTGCCTGTATACCGATGCTGAGAAAGACATTAAGAGAAAGATCAAGACTTGAATCACATTTCACTGCATAGAACCAATGAACGAGCTTCGAATCTAATTGAGAGACGGCATTCCACTGGGTAAGAAGGTAGTTCCTGGTTTGCAAATTATGTTTCTGATATTGCTTATATCTTCAGCTTCTTTTACATGTTAAAAAAATACAATAAAAGGGGGCTGGAGAGATGGCTCAGGGGTTAGGCCTCTACCCAGCAATCAAAAGGTCTTGAGTTTGAATCTCAGATCCCATGTAAAAATGCCAGGCATACATGATCGTGGCTTGTAATTCCAGACCTGGAAGGCAGAGCCTGGGAAACTCCAGGGCAAAGCAAAGAGGAGGCAGTACAATTAAGGGTGACTTTTTTGAAGTCACCTTTGGACCTCTACACATATACACACACATAACACATACACACACAAACATACACACACATAAAAATAATAAAAAGCAACACAATAATGTGTAGTTTCACTATACATCACTGCAGCAGAACATCTGATCCAAGCCATTTCAAGGACAGGGTCATAGTTACAGCCCCGCACAGAAGGCTGGGGCAGGGAAGGCTGGGGAGGGGGGGCAGGGAAGGCTGGGGCAGGAGCTGGCAGGAGCCTGACGACAGAACTGTGGAGTGCAGGCAGAGGACTCTACCTTACGTTATAAACCACCATAGCAAAGGCACAGAGAGTCTGGAAGACAGTCATCTTCTTGCTGGTTTTCTTGGAGTGGATGCTGTAAGCCTTGCTCAGCTGACACTCCTGAGCGCTGGTTCTTTCTGCAGGTCTGTGTCTCGTGGATTCCCTTGTCTGGGCATGACACATGCATGCTCTTGAGCATCATGCTGGCCATTAACCACAGGGCCACTTGTGTTGAAATTAACCACAACTCATTAAAGAGAACTTTAAAGTTCTCTGTGCTTTATAGTTTTCTTTCTTGGTTTTTGTTCAGTCTTTTTGCTTTCTGTTGTTTTTGAAGAACTAGCCACTCAAATCATAAACCCTCACAATACACACACACACACACACATACTCTCTCTCTCTTACACACACACACACACACACACACAAACACACAGCTACTTGTTTTAACATCAAGAGTCGCAAGGAAATGTTGGGTGCATTATCAGCTCTTTGCTTCTTACATATTTAAATCGATAAGTCATTTCATGGATGAAGAAAGACTATCTTATGGAAATTATTCTTTCTTGCTAGTTTGTGTTTTAGCTCACATTCAACCTGTATCACAGAACCTGCTTTCAGGAGCCAAGCTCGGGGCAGGACGAACTTGATGGAATGGACCCCCAGTTTTAAGAAGGAAAGTACTGCCCTGCTGGAGACATCAAAGACATTTTAACCTCTAAACACCCCATTTCAGAGTACCTACTACTCTTTATGCTGAATTGTCTTATAAGTTTTATTCAAGGAAATCCTACATCTCAATAATATACAAGAAGTTACTGTCCCCACTTTCCGTGACAGAGACACACTGTTCAACAACTTCGGTGAATTCCTGTCTGGCAAGAGGACTGCTGAGGGGAATCTGCGGGGACTCTGTAGGAGTCGGGGCATGCGACTCTCTCCACCGCGTCTCAGGCAGCCTTCATTCTCACGGGCCCTGAGTAGATGACACACGATATCCCAGGGCCGTCTGGCTCAGAGAACTCGGTGCTGGAAACGCCAGAGAGGAGTCTACACTTGCTTCTGACTCCTTTTTATTTCAAACACAGAGTAGGAGCCTTGCACAAATATAGAGTTAGGTGAGGCACTGTTGGAACGTTATGCTTAGCTCTTAGCTAGTAGTCACGATCCATGAGCGTCCTATTTACATTGAATTAAATAAGTTCAGTGCTCCAGTGCTGCTAACGAAATCCCAGTCTTGAGACCTCTGTACCTAGAGACTTGGGGTTGGCTGACGTTGACAGCAGACGAGCTGTGTTTGCAGAGTTCTCGGAGACAAGGCTGGGTTTTGACAACCATGGTCGTGGACTTCCTGCGTCTATTTCTTCAGGGTGCTTCCCAGAAGCCTTCACGGTCCTCTAAGCAAAGCCGCTTCTCTTGCTCGTAGTGGAGTGAAATAGTTTCTGTCCCATGGGAATGCTGTAGCACCCAGCAATGTGCCACAGAGGCACAGCAGAGTGTGCAGCCCTCAGTTAGGGGGTCAATAAAGCCTTAGTTACGTGAACCTGCCTAGAACCCTGTGTTTTGTGGGCTACAGTTTTAACACTTGAGTTGAAATCAGCAGTGGAAGTTCTTTGCTTTTTATCTTATGATCCGCAAAGCACATTCGTCTCATGAATTCCCTTGTTATACTATATGATCAATATTTTGGGGTTTGGTTTTCAGTGCAAAATATAGGGCTTTCGTATCTGTTAAATCATATATAAAAGCTGGAAAGAGTAATCTAAAAATAAATTTCTAATAAGAAATAAGAACTGGTAAGGATAACAATGGCTTGAATAGATAGGTTATATTTTTGCGTATGGTGCCTCTGGGTAACTGACATGAATTACACAAAATATAAAATTACTTTTTTTGTTTCTTTACTGTTTCTATGTTTATGTTATATTTTTGTGGATCAGTGCACTCATGTGTGTTTGTGTGTGTGTGTGTGTGTGTGTGTGTGTGTGTGTGTACATGTATGTGTATGTGTTTTCATGTGTGCAGGCATGTGCACATATGTTCATACTGAGAAGTCTTATAGTTTAAATGTGAGTTGTCCCCTACAGCCTCATGTGTTTTGATTCTTAGCTGATGCTAATGTTTGGGAAAGTCATGGCCCCTTTGAGAGGTGGAGCCTTGCTGGAGGAAGGAGGTCACAGGGGCTGGGCCTTGAGGTGGCCTGAGTCCCACCCTACCTCTGGAGAAGTCTGCTTTGCAGCAAGCAGTCTGCAGCTCTCGGTCTCCAAGATGGTAGCAGTGACTTAACCTGCCTCCAGCTTTGGCCAGCTGGCCTGTATCTCTCCCCTCTGGAACTGTAAGCTGAATAAATCTCTCTTTCTTCCTCTAAGTTGCTTGACTTTGGGTGTTCTCTTACACTGCAACACATAAGAGTAACCAATACAGTAATAATCACACACCAGAACTTCAAGATGGTGCCTCCTATGTGTGTGTTTGGAGAGCAGTGAGAGTTCTTCAGAGGTGGGCGTTGTGGCTCAGGGCATGTCCACATGTTTCATAGTGAAAAGGGCACACATGTGACATTGTCACATCCACGTACTTCCCAGCAATCCCAAGAGAGATGGAGCTTGTTCTACTGAGAAACACATACACCCCCTGCACTCACCCTCTCCAGCAATCTATGTTTGTTTGTTTGTTTGGAGAACATCTGCACAAACAGGAGGTAAACAGAGCTTTCCTTCCTTTAGGAAAAATGGTCAAAATGCCACAGAGAAAGTCTCAAGGCGCCAGGCAGGCGGGAGAAAAGCTGGCACAGCCACGTGCTCTATACACACATCTTGCAGCCAAAGCAATATTTCCTTTTTCATGTTTTCTAAAAAGAAAAGTAAAAAAATCAGTAAACAGCAAAGCTCATCTGTGATACAAGGAATTGCAAATCATGAGATAACATGATTCTGCTCACCGCTTCTGTGGGACAGGATATGCAGCTCATGTCGCATTCCCAGAACATTTATAGATTTCCTGAGAATGAGTAATTGTTCCCCCACGTTATATTTTTAGTTGCCTCGCCCGCATCACAGCTCTAGGAAATGTTAGTTTGAAAAAAAAAAAAGCATACAAATTGAGTACTGTTAGTGCAAGTGTCAATGAACTTCCATCTGTCACTAGTGGTTTCCTTACAAAAAATGTGTAACTCTCTAAAAGAAGCTGTTTAGAAAGAGATCATTTCAGCTCCATGTCAACCGATAGCTTTGCAAGTAACCCATCACAGTTTATATTGTTTGAGCTTGGCTTCTTCAAGGGAAAAATATCCCTTGAAGCAATCTTCTAAAAACTGCCAGAAGATTATATGTATAGGAAGACCCTCAGAAAGCAAAGCCATAGACCGCAGCTAATGAATTATCTATGGACCTAAGCTCAGATTCCTAGGTTACTTAGGATGATAAATATATTCAAAGAAATTGATGCCTTTGCTTTATCTGCTTCTGGTTGCAAATGGTATTATCAGCACATTTTACTTTATAAGGGGTATACATCGCTTTACCTAGAGTAATTGGAAAATATTAATAGTTAGAAATGAGGCCCAGTCCAGTTATGCATTCATGAAATGTGCCTCAGCTGTCTGCCTTTATTTATTGCTCTGTGCCGCAGAGTCTAGACAGGAAAATAGTCCACTCTTTGTACAGGCATGCATTTCAAAGATCATCAAATCTGCTGTAATGCCAATCCCTCCGTCTCCTTCATGAATTTTTTACAGTTGACTTTACATTCCTGCAGAGAAAACAAGAAAAGAATTTGCAACACTTTCCGCACCTTCTAAGTCAACTGGAATTTTACCTTTAATATTGACAAGTAACCTTTAATTTGAGCATGGACTATGTCTTCATTTTTCCAATCTTACCAGCTTCTTACATTCTTACTTACCGTGCAAGTGTTATTGATTTCAGACATTTCCTCTTGAAGACCACTGCATCGCAGTGACACCCCAGTATTCATTCACTGTAGATCCTCCCCCACCTGCGCATCAAGCAGCAACTCTAGCTTCCAGTTTGATTGTCTATTAGTTTAAAAGTGACTGGGTAGTTTTTAAGATGTGAAATCCATATCTAAAACACTTCAGTGTCAGGAAAGGTGGAGCTCATGCCTGAGACGTCTGAAGGGACCTGCTGACAGAGAATGAGGAATTGAATATTCAAAGCTGGAGTTTCTCTCTGCCCGGCCTCTAAAGTCTGGCAAGCTGACATACGCTGCTTTGGTCACACCTCCGCGCCTATCAGATCCCTCCAGGCACCCTCCTGAAAAGCAGTAAAAGCCTCGGTCAGGTATCAGCATGCCTGGACCCACTCGGCGCGCACAGCTGTTAGAGGAGTCTGTATGTCAATGGTGCACGCTCTGGTTGATCTTCCTGTTGTCTTTCTCTGCGGGAAATTGATGTTTACATGACATCCATCCATTTATGAAAAGTTGCTTGGTGCAAATTTTTTAAAATCTTCTTGCCGATGGTCTTATTTCCCTTGTGCTCTGCTTGTCTGCCCTGATATTCTACTGTGGGATAAGACTGTCTACCGAAGAGCTATAAATGCACTGCCCGGAGTTCAAGCTGTTCACATAGATGCCAACGTGCAGGGAAAGGTCACACTGGATTCCCACTACACATGATTTTTTTTTTAACATTGCTTATTCTGATGGCATCTGAGCATTATCTTTCCATCTTGGGGTGGTGGTGGTAGGGGAATCTTCTAGAAAGAGGCCCTGTGCACTTTGGGTCCTGGATGCCACTTAGGCAAGAGAATCAATTGACATCTCTACCACCAAAAGAACTTTAGACTTCAAAATGGGATCTGTGATTTCTTGTCTACATTTTCTTCATCCGCAGAGTGGAAATAAGAAAATTGCGTCCTGCGTATAGCTGCTGGGAGGAGCGAGTGAGTTAATACGTGAGAAACAGCTTGATCTCTGGCACTCAGAAGACCCTCCGTGAAATGAGTTTCTCTCGATGATGACCGAAAGACCATCTGGGGGTTGTGTGTTTATGACCCCCGGGCTGATATTTTCAGCGAGTTCACTATTACTTCAACAGAATTTACATGATTTTCTGATGCTATTATGATGCAGGCTAAGTGACACCCGTGTTATTCCACAATATTGAAGGGTGTTGTCACCTTTCACAATCCTACCCCAGGAAGCTGGGGAGCACCATGCTCATTTCAGATGTCTTCTTTAGGTCAAGCACATAGCACGGTGCAGCTGTGATGACTGCAAAGGAGATGGTGGGCTCTTACCTATATTGTTAACTGCAGTGCTAAGCACATGAGAACTGAAGGGCTGATTTAATCGAACGTGTGCTGGTAATGAGCGCATTCTGACAAGAACAGGGAACTTTATGTCTATCCTATTAGGTGTGGAAATAAAGGGAGTAATTCTATAAGTATTATGGGTGCATCATATTTTGGGAAACACAATCTAGAACGATGCCTAACAGCTGGCTCATTGCAGGAACAACAATGCACCATGGATTCCTCCCACTCTGCCTTTTGCCCATAGAGTGTTGATGAAGTCTTGACCACGTGCTGAATGTTCCACAAGTCGTTGCTCTGATTTCTCCAAGGATGAGCCACCCCCCGCCTTAAGCTTAGACGGCTGGTACAATCTACCCACTGGCGAGTGAGTTCCCTATTCTCAACCAAAAACAAAATCAGAGAAATACTCTATGACTGGGACCACACCCCTCTCTCAGTTCTCAGGCACAGAGTGGCTGCCCATGGGTACCCCCATCCTCGGCTTGAGTGCAAGATCAGTATCCCACAGCCTGGCTTACCGCCAGCCTCCTTCTGGGTCTCCATCTTTGGTCCCTTCAAGACCTGGAGTAGTTGTCACTAGGACACTGACACTGAGTCCACATTGCCTCTGGATCACAGCCTCTGCAGGCTGCTTGCTGGAGCCCCCTCCATTCACCAGGGGCCATCTGAGAACACTGTGACTGGCTGAGGTCAACATCTGTGCTTCTCCTTCTGTGGCTGGTCCTTCCGCGTACACCAGTATTCTCCAGGTTAGAGAATCAACTCGGCAGAGACTCACTGAGCCTGTCTTTCATAAGCTGTTGGCCCACAGTTGAGCATCACATCTTTCATACATTTTACACTTCATTGTTTTTCTTTTTCTTTTCTTTTTTTGGTCCTTTCACAGGTTCATGAATGCAATGAATGAATCATGCATGCTATGATTTGAAGTCATTTTCACCCCATATTGCCACAACCCACCCCTACCAACTTCCCCATTGACAGCCTTCGTTCAAACCAGCTTCTCTACTACTCTCTTGTCGGCCACAAATTTTAATTATTACATTATAATATTATATAAAATATAATTGTATATAATAAATATTTATTAATGACTGAAATAAATTAAGAAAGCAGAAATAATCTTTCTCCCTTCTTCCCCCCATGTTTTCTTCCTTCTTTCATTCCTTTCCCTTCCTCTTTTCCTTCCTTCTTTTCTTTCTTCTTTCCTCACTGATCTGAGCACACCATCTTCCAAATCTCATTCCATAAAGACACTGATGTATTGGAGTTATGTATTATATAGTCTAAGGTAGGCTTTAGAAGGAAGAAGCCAAGACTTTTCATCCTTTTTTCCTTCTTTCTTTCTTTTCTCCCTTTCTTCCTTTCTTCCTTTATTTCTTTGTAAGAAACATCTCAGTTTGCCTTCAGACTTGCCTTGTTGCTGAAGATGACATTGAATTCCTGGTCTTCCTATGTCTGCATTCCTAGTGCTGTGAGTGCAACCTGTGCTCCTGCCTGGTTTATGCAGCCTGTGCCTAAGGGTCACACCCAGGGTTTTTACTCGTGCTAGGCAAACACTCTCCCAACTGTGCTACGTGCATAGTCCTCTAGGTAATTTCTAATTACTCAATTTCTGTATGCAACATGGCTTGCAGAACTTTAAATTAAGATAAAAAAAACATCAGATTTACACTAATTTCATCAATGCGGTTCTTTACTTTTGGGGGAGAAGGGAGTGGATTTGCCAGTATTCTAAAGGCAGTTTTCAGATCTGGTCTGTGCGGCTTGGACGTGCCTTAAGCTGGGTTTAAACGCTTGCTATTGCTCTTGTCTGTACATCCTCGGATGGTAGTGAGTGTTAGATACATAAAGACATCTAAATCCTTCAAAAGCATGCTTCCTCAGTGCCAGAAGCCTGGAAATTTGGACACGGTTGTAAAAGGAAATCTCTCATCTTCCTGTGAACTAGACAATTAGACACATCTCTAACATTTGTTTTTAAAGCCTAAATGTAGGGTAATATATGGTAAAACTACAACGTGAAAAGCTGCAAATCTGCAGGAGGAAGGAGCTTTACGGGCGTGCTTTGGGTTTCAGGCATCCGGAACCTGTGATCGCTACCGTAGTGACTTTTCTCATTGCTGTGACAGAGGCCTCTTCGGACTGCAGGGGTTTCCGGGGGCTCACAGTTTGAGGGTGCCACCCAGAATGCCAGGGAGGGTGTGGCTGCAGGAGCCGAGGCAGCTTGTTGCACGGGAGTGGCAGTCAGGACCCACAGAGAGATGAATGTCAGTGCTCAGATCGCTTTCTGTTCATTTGATCCAAGCCCCAAGCCAGGGCTCATGTTCAGGTTTAGTTCTGGCCACGTTACTGGTCCCCGTCTAGAACTCTTTCCTAGCCGTGCCCAGGGCTCCTCTCCCAGCTGAGCCCAGATCCTGTCTGGTTGACAATTCAGTGTCAGCCATCCCTCTCACGTAGCTGGGGTGCAGTCCGGGAATCAGACAGACAGGAGGATACGGGGGCTGGGAGCCGTGTCCACCCATCCCTGGTCAGTATGTTCTTGCCTGTGCCCACTCTCTGGTCTGGTCAGCGCATCCCTTGCACACATACCTCACTGGCCATCGACGGGAGGCAATGCAAAGGAGAAATCAAGATTTTCTCAGTACTCCCCTTACGTTGTCATTAGCTGAGTGGAGAGCCTCCCTTTGTACTGTTAAAAAAATGGTCTGTGTTCATCCGTTTTCATCTATCTTAGGTAATAAATTTATATTTCAGTGCATTAGAGCTCCAAGTTCTGTTGGTTTCTTTTCTCCTGGAAAGAACATAGGAAACGAACGAAGTTCATATTGAATTAGGTTTTCCAGGTGTCCTAAGGAGCAGAGACACACACCGAGGTTGCAAGTCGGTTTTGAAGAGTTAAGTCACATGTCGTCACCAACTCTTTTCATTTCCCTCACCCAGGGTGAGTGCACCACTGAAGACATGCTCTCCAAGGTCAGCTGGCTTTTGAGATACCATGGGGCTGCTTCGGATGAACGTGAGCTTCGCCTTCAAAGAAGTACCTTAAAGTACAAAATTGTAAGTGGCTATGTGGTTCAGACTGAAAAAAAAATCCTGTACCTGTCAGTAATTAATTTTAAATACATTGTCACCCCAAAATTTCATTTCTTAAATTAACTGCCTATTAGCACATTTTGGTCAATGAGTTTATTTTTTTCTATTCATTTCCAAGGATGCATTAAGTGAGAAAGAAAAGCTTTTAAACAGACTTAATTAACAGCCAGAAATTATGTGATTTATTTGCATGGATTGTGCATATGGCAAGAATTCTTCCTGTGCCATATTTTCAATACATTAAAAAAATGCTCTGTACATTATGGTGTTCTATAAAATGATTTCCAGCAGCTCTGGGGAATGTGGCCGCTGCATCCTTACGATGATGAAGTGATTCTCTTTCCTGGGGGAGGTTAAGGTGGCTGAGAAGGTTTACATGCCGCAGAAAGTGGGCGCTAAAACCATTCTCCTTAATTTTCTTTTGTGTTCTAATTAGTTGTCATAAAAAAAACACAGGAAAGAGCAGACACAGGAAGCAATAAATGTAAAAATGTCACATTTCTTTACTGTATTTGAAATGTATATTGACCCAATTTGCCTTTGCAGTAAATGAGCCTGAAAAATCATGGCGTATGTTCGCCTAAGATCTATAAATATATATGTGCTTCTAGAATTGCTACACTGGAAGCTAATGCAGGACTTGCTCTCATCCGAATTATGAGTACACACATTTTCAAGCCAAAGTCTTACTGGTGATGACATTTTAAAGCAGCAACACTGGCATGATGGGGAATGAGGACCAATTTTGAGACTCAGCTGCTGCTATGGAAACACGAGGTTCAGAGGTCGTTGCTTGGAGGTAATCGCTGGGTGCTCTCAAGGAGAGCGTGGATGGTTTAGTCCTGCTTTTCTAAGAAAGGTTAAATGGATCCTATTAGTAAACTGCAAAATGGGAAGAGTTAGATATGATGTCTAGAGAGGATGAGTGTCAGGAAGGTAGACCTGTTGCTGCTTGTCTGGCCTGCTCCCTAACCACCTATGCTTCCATTCACTTCCCCCCAAAAAGTAGAAATACAGCCTGTTTCCATTTTCTGGATACTGTATTGCCAGTCTCCCCCTATATGAACGGTACTGACTGGTGCCTTTATCAAATTCTCCAAATTATTTCTTCCTCAAGACTGGCAAATGAAGAAAATAAGGTTACTGACTTATCATCAGTTCCGTCCTATGGAAAGAAAAGAAGAAGAAACTCTTGTTTGATTCACCCCATTACAAAGGATAGTAGAGAAACCAATGTCCACTTCATATATGGAGAGCTCTTCATCCATATCTGTATCTATATTGATATATAGATATAGATACAGTCATGGATAATAATATAGAGATGTGATTATTTATTTATAAATATGTGCAACTTATTGTAAGATATGATTAGAGAAGTAGTTCTTTATAGTTTACAAGTGGCTAAAACACTGTAAGCAAAATGTAGGATTAGTTTTTGCACCCAGTCAAAGAAACAAACTTATTTTTTCATATTGCTTAATATAGTACAATACAACTATGTAAATATTAGCTTTGAAATATAACAAGACCTTGTGATTGCCCCTTCTGCATCATCACAAGGGTTGTAAAGCTGATGTATCCTAATTTTCCAGCCTGAAGTATCTTGACTCTCTTTATCCTGTAGCTCTGTTGAGAAGAAGACCAGCCCTTTATGCACCTCTGCAGAGCATGCTGGGTGGTGTCTGGGGAAGGAGAAAGATGTAAGAAAAGGAATAGGTAAAATGGGGGGGAGGGAGGAGTGTTTGGGGGAAATCAGCTGACCGTAGCCCAGCCCAGTCAGACACCTTCTGCTCCTCTTCCACATCCCCTTCACTCTGATCTGGTACATGCAGAGTGCTTGGGCCTGCCTACAGCCCAAAGCATATTTTAAACACACATCTGGAGAGCTCAGTTTGATGATAACAATGAGGTAGACGCAGGTTCTGGGGGTCTAGGACAAGCACCCCTAAAGTGAACTTTGGCAGAAAGCAGGGAACGTCCTTGGCCCTTGGGCAGTCCTGTCTTTGCCAGAGACTCAAGGTCATCAGAAATGTTGAAGACAAAAGGTTTTCAGGTCCGACCAGACCTGAGACCAGGTCCACCAAAGGGACAATTCCCCTTTCCTTTATGCAATGAGTGCGCAGCCTGGAGATGGACAAGGGGCTGTGTCTGAAGTTCATCAGGACCTGGATGCCTTGTGGGTGGGCTCACTGCATTGCCCAGCTCTTCCCCAGGCCCCCATCTGACAGCGTCTTTCCTTTTCTTTTTAATTTTTTATTATTTATTCAATTGTGTGCGTGTGTGTATGTGTGTGTGTGTGTGTGTGTGTGTAGAACCACGGGTGAATTTGGAAACCACCATGGACGCCTCTACCTCCTCCTTGTTTACTCTGCCCCGGGATTTACAGGCTCCGCCCTACCAGGACCAGAAACGCAGGCCGCCCCGGCTTCCGCCCGGCGTCTATACATGGGGTCTAGGATCCGAACTCAGGACCTTCCGCCTGCAAGGCAGAGGCTTAACCCCTGAGCCACCTCTCCAGCCCCTGACAGTGTCTTTCTAACCCTAAGACTAAGTAAGACCTTCATGGGTGTACACTTCCGCGACTGTCTAGGAATCCTTTCCTCTCTTTCCTCAGCTGCACCTCAGTCTTCATTCAACTTATAAATTCTTCCTAACGCACTCCCTCACCATCCACAAATTTCATTCTTTGAATCTATGGTTCAAAAATGGAGGGACCACCAGCTCCGCATACGTTTTGTTTGATCACGAGCACACGGCACTTTGACTCCCAAGTTAAAACCCGCGCTGAACCATGAAAATCTCCTTGACACTTGAAGACGTCTCGCTTTCCCAGAACAGCTTCAAGAGCTGACGGCAAGAGCTTGCTCTGCTTCCAGGGGCTGCAAACAGCTTCAGAGCCGTCACGAATCAGCTTGACAGGGTGGATGTCCATGCAGGATAATGATAACCTGTGAGCCTGACATTCAAGAAAGCGTTGGGGTTGGAGACATAATTTTCCAATCATCAATATGAATGTCATTCAAAGCTACGGGGTCGAGTGCAATTGGCATGAATGTGAATGTATTTAGGAAGAAGATGAGCCTAGAGGCTGAGGAAAGAGAAGCAGGATGTGGGAGGGACCTGGCAGCAAGGACTCAGGGGGACTGGGAGCAGGACGGGGTCTGGATGCATGAGGAAGAGGATGGAGAAGGTGAGTGTTGCTCAAGCTGCTTCTTCCAAACCATTTCTCTGCCTCAGAAGCTCACCTCGGTACCTCATGCTTCTGAGCACACCGAACAATGAGCTATGAATACTGATGCTGGCTTTCAGAAGTGTGGAGGCTTTTGAGTGCATTTATAGTAATAGATTCAATCACACAGTGCAGGTGAGTTTGATTAGAATGGATGGAAGAGAAAATCGGAACGAAAAGGAAGGACTAGCAGCTCCTTTGAGGCGCTGTGCTGTTTGGAGGGGCAACAGGAGCTGGGGAGGGAAACGGTAGGGATGTTTGGTTTGGGATCAAAGAAATAATAGCATCTCTGATGGCCGTGATTTATTAGTGAAGAGAAATGCTAATGCTCGAGAGAGAGGAGACATGCTTCAGCAGGCAAATAAGATGGAGCCGGGAGCACTGTGGGGCTGAGTCCCAGAGTCAACCCAGAAAGGCCACTTCGTGTAGGGGGACAGGCTCGACCCTGCAGACACACGCTTTGCTGGTGCAATGCCCGTGGGAGTTCTCTCTCTGACTGATTCTATTTTCCGGTTGAAACGAAAATCAAAATATCAGCACAGAGTGAGAGGAGAGGAGGATGTGTGGAAGTTTGGGAGGAGGGTTGTGAGAGAAAGTGATGTAAGAAGGCGAGGAGAGAGAAAGCCTAAGGAAATAGTCTGTTATGCTAATCAGAGACAATTTAAGGCCTGTGGGGTCAGTTATCATGGACATGAAGTGGTCCAGCCATTGTTAGCTACATTGGCGCTCGACCCCAACACTGGTGCGGTGGAATGTGGTAGGGGAGTTAGCTGATGCTACACAGACTATTTTCAAGCAGTGAATTGGGGGGGAAGCTATTGATTGTGTACACAGGGACTGACTACACTTAACTGTCATGAAAATGATTCTGCAAAACAGAAGACCGAGGTGGCGAGGGACAGAGCTCTATAAAATCAGAGAGGATGATGGGTGATGGATTTCTGTAAATCCAGGGCCACAAGGGAATCCAGGGGTGTTGAGTGGGGAGAGAGTTGGGAAGAGAGTGGGGACGAGAAGGCCCCAGGCTGGGTCATGAGTCAGGAAATGAACATGGGCAGCCCAGCCGAGTGGGGGCTTGATGTGCCCTGGATCAGAGGGGTTAGGGCCGCAGTGAAGGTCTAGGCTGAGAAGTGGTGCATGCTGGGACGATGGTCTGCACACATCTGCAATCACCAAGAACCCTGGAGAAAGGGTCCTGAGAGCTGGAAGACGTCAGAAGGAGGAGAGTCTAGGGGGTCCAGTCTGGGTTTGCAGGATGGCGTGATGCTCTGAAGTGCGGTTAGAAGGAGGGAAGGGAACCTTGTGTCCACAAGGTTCATGAGCTTGCTCGTGTAGGGGAGGGACATGTAGGGGAGGGGTGTAGGACACCCCACATAGATAGCTGCGGTGGTAACCATGAGGAGCTTCGCTTTTCAGTGCCAGGTATTGTGGCGTCGATGAGTTCTAACAATGGTCATTCTGATCTGCCTGGCAAGCATGTCCTCGCCTGTCTTCTAAATGTGTCCACCTGTGGGTCATGGATAAGAGCAGATTGGGACCTGCATCACTTGGCTCGACAGACTGTGACCTGTTGCCTCACTAATGAATGCAAGATTCTATTTAGAAAAAAAAAATCTGTAGTTGGGAAGTTACATTTCCTATAAATACAGCACAAAGAGAACTGTGTATGTATGGTTTTAGGAAAGAAATCTGTTCTAATTCTGTCGTTTGACCCAATTAGTATCTGTCTCCAGAACAATGCTGTGAACAGCAGCATGTGAGACCACAGTTCTGGCTGCTCCCCCAACACACTTTTGCTCTCTCAGAACATGTACTTTCTACATTGCTTTTGAAACATTTTACGTTTACATTGGCTGACGTTTGGGTAGCAGCTGGCCCTGGTCAAGGATGTGACTCGTGATTCTATGAGAGTAAGGCTCCCTGGGCCCTAGGAGCAATCACATTGAACTCGATTTCTATATTATTTAATAGGAAACATTCTTAGCTAGAATGCAAATCTTTATGATCAATGTGAATCAGATATCTTTTCATTGTACATGCTAACAGAAGACAATGATTCCACTTTTCTATAAAGTACATGTGCACATACATGTAGCATTTAACAGTAAAAGCAAGTCCAATGAAGCAAAGTATCTCATTTTATAGCTTTAAGTGTTATACGACTTTACTTTAATGCATGATATAATCAATCCCCCAAACTGTGGTGGCAATGAAAATTCTGAATCCTCAAAGAAAAAGTAATCATGAAAACATGCATCATGAACTATTTGAAAGTGAACTATTTGAGTCGGAACAAGTAAAAATGGAGGAAGAATTTCCCAGCTCTTGGGCTCTATTGCATTTCATTTATTAAGTGCTATTAGAAATGCTGGTTGTTACAGGAAAACATGCATGGAAACTAAGAAGCCATGAGACTTAGAGGGACCTCTCTCCCTGTCATCTATTTGAAATTCTTGGCAGAAAAGAAATCACCTTGCTTTGGGAAGCGCATTATGTGGCCTGGCCTAACTTACTAAGAACAGTGAATATTGACTTCATATTTCTTCATTGATGAAGCAGGAACATGACCAGAAAGTCAAGCACTTGTGTCGGGACTGACAAGGGACAGTTAGAAGCCAAGTTAGCTTGTAGCTATGATCCCCGCCAGGTGTCTTCTCCCTTGGCTCCCTTGCCTGGGAACGCTGGGCAGACTTCCAGCAAGAAGTGGATTAGGAAGCCGCTCTGTTGCTTCGAGCTCAGCTAGTGCGCATCCTTTGTGTCTCTGAACTGTCAGGGCGATAAGCTAAGGAAGCACAACTTTAAACAAGACCAGATTCACACTGACCTGCAATCCAGATGAGCTCTGTGTTGTTTGGAGGTCTCTCACCTGAGATATGTGCATATCTTTTACTTGAGCTAGTCGGCTTGGAACATTTTACAGGCAAATGTTTAGTGATGGGCCCAGGCATTGAAGGAAAGTACAATGACAGAAAAATAGTTCCCCACATGGCTTGAGTGATGGAGTCTAGTCTATTGAGGATGGCAGAGTCAATGCCAAGGGTTGATCTCACTGGAGCTTGCTTTTCTACATATTTTCTAATCAAATGGGTGGCATATTTGCATTACCAACCGTTTCCACTTCATTAAGCTTTTAGCACACACAATCCAAGTAAGAGTTCCATAATTAGCCACCAAAACCTTTTGTTCTCATATATGCTTTGGGTTTGATGAACAGGGACTTTATGCCTAGTGTGTATCCTTTTGATGTATATGTTAGACTCTATTGAATGAGATTCAGGGTTGCTTCTCTTTAATTTACCCTAATGCTTGTTTGCTGATACAAGAGCAACAGTTGTATCTAATGAAAAAGGATCCCACAAACATTTCTTGACATAAAACAGCAGGGTCATCTTTCGTTTTCAACATTACAGTAAGCCAATCACCTGCTTGATTTCTTTCAAATGTTACTTTTATAACATCTCTTGCATTTCTTCTGTTTTTCAAGCAAACTAGGATTCAGACACAAAAGCATAGGTATTGAAAATTATACAAGCAAATTTTTTCTTGCAAGGAAATATTTTAATTCTCTTTGAAACTCTACCTAGTGCTTAATCCTTTCCTTCCTGATATTTTATCAATGGATTTAAAAATGTCCAAAGAAAAGAATGCCATTTTCTACCTTTGTCTATCGGTTCATTACAAAAGGATGAAAATAGCCCAAATAAAGAAGATAAGTCAACTGCTGGAGCACATTGGCTCGCTGGGTGAGTTTCCAAATGATCTTTAGAAACATGTGGAGCTGTGGATCTATGCCCAACTCTATTAATCAGAATAGTTTGAAGTTTAGTCCAGATTTGTTAATAAATAGCTGCATGTTTGTCAGCATTTTCAAAGCACTAGATCACGACATGTTTTCAATGTGCTTGAAAACAGGACAGATGCCAATGTCATCCTAACTACTGCTGTTTCTTTGCTGAAGTGGATATTGTGTAGGACAAAGGGGAGATTAGACAGAGACAAATTTTTGATGACATTTTTTCTCCCAACACTTCCAACAATCTAGGATTTATTTTTAATGTCCATTTTTTTGGCAAAGGATGCTGATCTCATTGTTGCCAACTCTTTTTCCTCTGAGGAGAAGATAAAGCTAGATAAATCCATTCTCTAGTGTTCTGTGTAACAGATGACATCCCTTGGGTGTTTTGCAAGGCACTGAAGTGATTTTCAAAGTCACCTGTCATGATTATTTTGCGCTTGTCCTTCAAATGGAATAACCTTCCAAGTTGCAAATATTCTTAGCCAAAATGTGAAGCAGATTCATAACCCAATCAAAAGACTAGTGAGACATTTACAAACTGCACAGGAAAATGTCACGCCAACCAACATGGTCTCTCCAGCATAGTGCACTGTTATACCTAGAACAGCAGCAGGCATGTAAGAGAGACTTTTCAAAAGTCAACAAGAGAAGACTGAAAAAAAGCAAAGAGTCAGTGTTTTGTAAGTCTTATATTGCCTAATAAAAGGCAGTATGCCCTGAGAGGTATAAACAGAGAATGTGAATGTTGCCCATGGTCATATTAGTAAGAGCTTCCATGAGGTGTGTCTCAGTAGCTGAGGATCGTTAATCCTGAAACCTCCTTGGGTTCAATTGTAAATGCCACAAAAATACAAACAGATACTCCTTCTCATGTTTCAGAAAAGACCCACAGTGTGAATTCCATCGTCCATGGAACCCTTCATCCCTGGGTTTTGAAGATTTAAGGAAAGGGAAAAGAGACAGGAGCAGAGACCCTCATGGAGGAGACTGATACTTAATGTCCTTAAGTATTCAGTGGAGTACTGGTTGGAAATTGAACAAAAGGGCGTAAAATCGAAAGGAAGGAAAGAAATTATTTGAAAATGAGAAGAGTTGTACAGAAAGAATTGTGCAATATGCTCGCTGGCCATTGCAAGACTGAGATTTTTCTAATTCATTGTGCATTGAGTAGATTATTTACAAAGAGTTTACCCCACTAGTGAAAATATCTCTGGATTGAGTCTGGGTTCATGTTCTGTTTAACAAATCACAAAAGCAAGGCCCAGAATGTTCAGTGTCTCTAATAAACACAAATGAATTAATGAATAAAGGGTCTAGAAAACTTATGAGGCTTTAAGTACCCAAGATTCACTGCAGAATGTTTTTACAATATATGACATCTAAAAATTATTATTATTCATAAAGAAAATCAAGTCAAAGTAATCTTCAGTAAAATCCATGAACTGAAACCAAATGGAAACTGACAGATTTTAGAACTAACAGTTAAGAGAAATTATAGCACCTGTTTGAAAATGTGATGAGAAATATTAAATGTAGATGGAATCATAGAAGTTGAAAACAAAGCTTAAATTAAACTTCAGAGTGATAGAGATAAGAGCTATGTTGATTCAGATGGGAAACTCATTCAAGAGGAATTATAGAAGACTGGTTAGTGGAAAAGAGGGAAGCTGAAATGGAAGAAGGCAATAGAGACATTGAAGATTGGTCTGGAGAGGTGGCTCAGGGGTTAAGCCTCCGCCTTGCAGGCGGAAGGTCCCGAGTTCGGATCCCAGATCCCACATATAGACGCTGGGCAGAAGCAGGGTGGCCTGTGCTTCTGGTCCTGGTAGGGCGGAGCCTGTGAATCCCGGGGCAGAAGGAGATGGAGGAGTCCATGGTGGTTCGCGAATTCGTCCGTGGTTCTACACATACACACGCACACATGCGCGCGCACATACACACAGTTGAATAAATAATAATAATAAAAAAATTAAAGAAATGGAGAGGTACCGCTGGACTTGGGGCAATTTACTGTAGCATTGAGGTTCCTTGGATAGGGTAAGTGTCTGGGGGCATAGCAAGATACTCCAAGAGCTAATGGTCAAAATCTCCTTAACTTGATGCAAAAGGACTCTGAGAGGCAAGAACTTCAAGAATCCCTGAACAATAGAAGATGCATAATGCAGAGAAACACAACTGGCCAGTGCAAAGTGAAAGCTACGGTGGGCTGCTGGCTTCTAACAGGGACATCTGAATTACCCCCATCTCAAGGCTCAAGGAACTTTGTAGAAGACAGGGCAGTAAGACTGTAAAAGCCTCCAGGCCAGGAAAGGTAATGCCTGACAGTAATCTCTTTTCATGTCAAGGATGCTGTAGCCAAGAATTCAGTGTCTACATCTACTCCATCTCTTTAGTGCATAGAGAAAACACTCACCAAACTAGAATTTTTTATTAAGAAATATTTATCTTTTAAAATGCAATTAAGACAAAAATATTTTTTAGTTACAGTGATGAAAACGTTAAGTATCAGCACATACTGTGATCAATTCTGAAATAAAGTCCCTCTGGCAAAAGAAAAATAAAACCAACTTGAAAGCTGTGCTAATGCAAGGTACTAAGGAGACTAGAAATAATAAGTACAAGAAAACATTAACCCAAAGAACGCATCAAACCTAAAAATGACCCCCCATGTATCAAAATTACCCCACAACCAACAGCCCCACTAACATTCAAACCTAACCTCCCATAAATTGGCGAAAGTTTTGTCGATACCCCTACAAAACCTAAAACAAACAGTGTACTAAATAAAAATAAATATAATGTCATGTAAACCTAAAGTTTGGGAGAGACAGTGAAAGAGTCAATGCTTACAAAGTTCAGCCTGTGGTTGAGGTCACATGATATCATCTCATGACAGACTAAAGAAAGCGTTTTATACGTACTGAGGCACCAGCTGAACTCAATGCAAAGGATTATTTCGCAGTCCACGGAATCATAGCAGTGTCTATGCTTAATCAACAAGGTGGCTCAACAGGAAGAAAGTTTAAAAATTGGGAAGGACCAGTGAAATGGTTCAGTGATAAGGGTGCCTGGCACTGACTCCGTAACCAAAGTTTGATTCCTGAAACCCCCATGATGAAAGGGGAGAGGTGCCTCCTACAAGCCAACTTTCCACTTGCTTCCACATGTGTGCTCTTGCATACACATGCATTACACATGTGTGCATATACACGCACATGATATTTATACAGAAAGCTTTTTTAAACTTGAATAAGACAGAAAGGGATATAAAATAGAACTGAATCAAAATCATGATTTCCAAAATTGGCAAAGGACTTAATAAAGTTACCCAGAGATAATGTTCAAATATTCAATAGGCATATCACCCAGCATCATTAACCTCCATAGAGAAGCACAAGGGTATATTGCCTCACCTCACAAAAAAAGGTTGCTCTAATGTAGTAAAGACAATAGCTACAAAGCAAACCTGAATGAGTAAGATGTTGGAGTCTTGATGCACTCTTGGTGTGATTGTCATGTTTCCTAAAAAGGAAACCAATGGGGGCTCACTAAAGAAACTATACGCGAGGAGCATGTGAGTCAGCAGTACCCTTGTGGATATACCCCAGATGACTGAAAGCAGAGCAGTTCTCTCCCCCGCTTCATAGCACCACTGCTCAGTGAAACCAATACATGTTGCAAACTCATGTCTGCTGCTGCTGAGTGTGGGGATGCAAAGGCAGGCCGAGGACTTCAGGTAGGGGAAACCAGACAGTCCTAGAACTCGATCACACAGGCAGACAAAGAAACAGAACCAGCAAGTGGAATGGCTCTTGGGTGGGAGATGGGTCCTCCTAGTTGTCCATTTGATGGGACCGAGAAATAAACAGGGATGCATGTCACAGTCAGGCACAGGTGTCAACTTGACAGTTGAAGGTTTTAGCTCTGGGCACATTTGTAAAGAATTAGTGTTGAGTTAAGCCCAGAGCAAACTTGCAGGAGATTGTCTAGCTGATAGGGGACACTCAGCCCATGGTGGGTGGGATTAGGCCTTGGAATAAAATACAGAGAGCAGACCGAGAAAGTTGACATCCTTGTGTACACTTGGCCAGACATGCTGGTCTAGCAAGTAAGGATCGTCCCTCTCTCAGCTGTTATGTGGAGATGATGTGGCCAGTTCCCTCAGCCCTGGTGTCTCTCATAAGAAAATAAACTCCTTGTTCCTGTAAGCCATTTGATAGTGATTTGTCAGCAACCATTCAGGCTGAGTGCAACAATTGGTAGAGCCATATTCTACGTTTCTTTGAAGGTATGTTGGGCCAGGATAAAATAAGGGGTGAGGGACACCTGCCCTAAATGGGCAAAGCCTCATCTATCCCACAGGTGCCAAGGTAAAGCAAAGGGAAGAGGAGGAAACTGACTACTGTTTGCAAGTTCACTCGGCTCCGTGTCAGCTGCCTGCTGTCACGGTCACCTCACCAGAGCCGGGAACAGTGCAGCCAGGGTGCCACCAACTAAAGCTTTGCACCCGAAGAAATCTTTCTCGCTACTTTTCTCAGGTACTTTATCACAGCGATGAGAAAGTTAACACCCAGAGTGTTTTTCAGAGTTTCAGATTTGCAAGGTGAGAAATTCTGGATGTGCGATGTGGACAAACTTAGTATTACTGAGCTGTGCCCTCAAAAATGGCTTGAAAAAGGAAGTTTTACGCTACATGTATTTCACCATGATAAAAATCATAAAAATATACTAAGTAAAATCTAATGCAACTGAAAAGAACTGAAGAGTTTTGAAATAGAGTTTGATATTTTAGCGTTCCCCTTTGATAACTGGCAAGAGTTTGGAATATGGCCCCATGAGCATTCCTGGTTCAATGACCTTATATTAACTTGTAGCAGGGTGGAAATTGTTACATTGTTGTCAATACAGAGCACACAATTAATTCATTTGCTGCATAGTAAGATTTACCAATAGAATATTTTTTTCAACGCAAACATTATGTGTGCTCTAGAAGGTGGGATGGGACCATACTCTTCTTTTTTATTGTATGTGCCTGTGTATGTGGCAGGTGTGGGTGCACATGGGCGCACACATACTTGTGCAAGGGTGACATCCAGAGTCATCCTAGATTGCCCTAATCCTTAGTGCTTTGCTCTGGAGTTTCCCACCTTCAGACTGCTAAGGCCAGAATTATTGACTGCTGCAATCTGCACTAGGCTTTTGTATGTGGGATTTGGGGATCTGAACTCAAGTCCTATTGCTTGCAAAGCAAAGGATTCACCCTTGAGTCATCATCCTAACCACACTCCCTTATTTCATATAGAAAAAAAGGACTACACATTGTTCCTTTGTGCTATTATCAAAAAAGCTTCATGAGATAAATAGAAGTGAATTATTTCAAATCCTTACATGGCATTTGCAAAAGTATGTGACTAAGAGATGACTACATGCCATGTGCTCAAAGATAGTAGCACTGGGAATGAATGAGAGGTAGATAAAATAAGGAAGAGATAAATCCAGGTTTGTGGTTGACTTTAAAGATAGGATCTCTCTCTGGCTCTTCCTCTCTCTCTCTTTCTCTATATGCTATATAATATATATAGTATATATATAGTATTATATCTATATATAGTATATATAGTACTATATCTATATATATCTCATGTATTTGCAAAGGGGAGGGTACTTTTGAGGGAGCAGTGACTACACACAATGCTTCATGAATCTAGTGACATTCAGAGCTGATTGAAGGTTGACCAGCAGGTTAGAAACATTTAAATTCTAATTAGGTGGAACTTGAAATGGGAACGAGATGAGCAGGTTAGAAATGTGATTTCATATTTTTCTTTGTGTCCGAATATCATTGATTTCTTCTCTCACGTCAAAATAACCTTTGTTAATAAGACAGGAGGATGTTTTTTGAAAATAACAAAAGAATTGAAAGGCCAGAGTTAGAGCATCACATCAAAAAGTTGAAGTTGGGAAGTTAATTATAGTTGCAGAAGCAGGCACTTGTTTTTTAAAAAGAAAGTCAGTAGAAAATGCACAAGCATCACATTAAATGTCCTGCACTGGTGCCAATATCCTTCAGGTCCCCACAACTTCCTTTCCGTGGCGTCTGCACCCCTGAGCTACTGACCCTCTACAAACAGCTCAAGACCAGTAGAATCTGTTGATTTCAGGGAGACACATTTTTCTGAGATCCTTGGTTCAGAAGTTTCAACTGGGTTTAGAGTTACATTTTTTTCCTAGCAAATGTGGGCATGCTCAGAGCATTGTGCGGGGCACTTGATAAGAGTGCCCAAATACCAAAAAATAAAAAGTCCTCTGACAGCAATATACAAATCTGGATGATGGACAGCACAATATAACACACTTTGGAAGCATAAAACAGAGGAAACAGGAGCAGGTACTGGATACCAAGAGACTTTGCATTATTTTGTGACTTTTGGTGGTTGTAAGTTGCTTAACATCTGGCTAGAAGGACTTTGTATATTCTATTGTGTGTCCATGGTAGCTAAGGGGTACTTGACAGGCAATGTTTATCCATATTTATGCTATAGAATCTTTCTAAAGAGAGTAAACATCTCTAAATGTTAACAATCGTTAAGCAAGGAACGCACATGCTAAGACTTCAAGAATGTGTGTCCCAGTAACTCTCCTCCCCTGCTGGGAGACAACCTGCAGGCTCAAGCAACTTCAGGGGATAAACAGATTTATTTGGCTCACGGCTCCATGGTGCACAGAGTCCTCTAGGATAGAAAAGGCACGAGAGGCTCTGGTCACATCCATCAACATGGAGGCAGAGAGAGCCAGAGCAAACTGCAGGATCCAACTGCTAACAGAATCAGGGCAAGGGCTGCCCACACCTCAGACCTGCTCGCTGGGATGTGCCTTCTTCTAGCAAGGCACCTCCTTAAAGTGTCATGAGCTTCTTCTCAAATATTGACATCCGCTAAGGAGGCAAGCACATGAGCCCGTGGTAGACGACTCGCGAAATGATGACAATAAGTCCTGCCATTAAATCAATTCCTAGTCCAACTGATAGACTCACTCCTTGAATCCGGCAAGACTGGCTGATGGAAGGACCATCTGAATATCCCCCCATCATTCCGTCTTTCTTCCTGCTGAAGAGGATGCAGGACCCTTCAGATATTGTCCCCTTTCCCTTTTTTTAAACTTTAATTTCCCTGTGTTCTTGACACCATTTCATTGGTCATTAATGGAGCCTGATTTCCCCAGACACATGCACGCAAGTCCAAAGGTAATGAGCAATAAAACCACAGAGAGCAGTGCGACATTCCTTTCAAATCCTGCGGCCATTCACCAGAGCACATTTGGTAGATTCTGAGACTGCCACCCAGACACTCAATTTGCGACACCAGGTGTTCCTACTAAAAGCCTAACTCCTCTGCATAGCACGCTTTGCCCTTCACCTCCCAGGCTCCTAACTTTGCTTCCTTTAGTCTTTGCCTGGCTATCCACAACAGTGGAACAGGTCACATCCTATACAAATGTTCTAGAATGTTCCCTGTTGATAAGATGAAGCCTGTCTTCAGGAGGATATTGGCCTCCTGTGTCCATCAAGCTGTCTCTGCTCATATTCAAAGCATGTCCTACCAAGGTCAACCCATCTTGATGACCTCTCCCATCCAAAGGGAACTGATCATTTGTGTCCACGTGCAATAAGCATATTCTTGAAACAGCATCTGTCATGGTTGGTACTTCCCCATCAAACATAGGTGTCATGTGTTGTAGTGACATCTGGGAACTTTCAATAAGTATTTATTAGCTGGGAGTAAAAAACCCACTGTCTTAGATAATCAAATTCAAAGCTAACTTTTTGAAAGCAAAATAATTCATTCCTGGCTCCAGTAAAATCTGTGTGGAAGAGCACTGGATTATGAACAAGCAACCACGAATATGCAGCCACATACCTACTCTAAAATATAAGATGATATGCTAGGATTTTCCAAAAGTTGGGGCTTATTAAAAGGAATATTTTTTCTCAGTCCCAAAAAGCTTCAATGATCTATATCCAAATGTTTAGAGGATGTTCCCTCAAGATCCAGGCAGAACATCATGTATACACAGAGGAACGGCCATGTGGAAGACTTGGATCCCAATGTCGGACCACCTGCTTCTAGCCACATGCTTTTACTTGACCTACCCAGCTATTTAAATACATGTCGCTTGCCACAACTTAAAAGTAGAATGCTGGTACATGATATACTGGCCACTGAATGGCTGGAATAAAAAATCCAAGGAGCATTAGGATGACACTCAAATAATTCAAAAATATTCCACTTGTATGAAAGTATGAGCTAGTGTATGGAGTAACATTCATTCTCCCAGTCTGCACAGCCTCACTGTGATGAATATGTGTTATGTAAGTAAGTTCAGTGTCAGCAGGGCATATTGTGGGAGGCAGCTGAGGCCAAATCTCTGTGTTACCTCTCCTTAGCTTTGGGACTTCTTTCACATTCTTCTAAAGAGCGGAAGTCACATGATGGAGCGAGGTAGAAAATGTGGTAGATGCTATTGCGCCCTTTAGGTCTGGTGCCTTGCATGGTCTGCCTTCCCCTTATCCTCAGGATGAAAAAATACGGGGTTAGAGTGACTATCATCCTCGGGGAAGAGCGGACACACTGCGTGCCTCAGTTCTCAGAGAGAGAAAGCTCTTTCAGGGATTCAGAAAGCCTGGACACAGACATATCGACGTGGTTAGGAAGAGCATGTCTGGCTTTTTCCACTCAGGGATACAACTTTACTGTTTTAAAGTATCATCATTTTTATGAAGGGTCTAGTTAAAAAAAAAAAAAACAGCTCTTCTACGTGACACAAATATTGTGCTTGCAGGTCATTGCTGGAATGAAGGAAGAAAGGAAGGCATGAAAGGGACATGGAACTGGTTGCATGTCAGTCTACCCGGCCAGGAGACGGGAGGAAGGAGCTGTCTCCTCGATGTCTGCAGAGCACAATTTCAGGCAAAGAATTCTCTGCAGCATCTCCTAAGGGTTCACTCCTAGGATGAGGACCACACGTGAACTGACTTCACGTTCATAGCTCTTTTCAGAACATTTACCTTAAGCCTGCTGCTCATTCTTAGTGCCCTGAGTAGGTAACTGTTTTCTACTCTGTTGCTTTCAACAGCAGTAATGGAGATCATATCACTCTTGAATCGCCTCTTCCTTTACCCCATGGAACACCTCTGAATGCTGGACAGGTTTCGAGATCCTTGATTCTTCAGTCATTAATGTGTATCTTCCTGGCAAATATTTGAATATACATAAACTACACAGGAAGACATATTTTAAGCTCGAAAACATTTCTAGTACTTCTTTATTGCTGATGCAGTGTTCAAAGTTAAGGAAGTTGGCAGAAGATCCTTTTTCCTGCAAATGCAATTTTTCCCCTCCTACACGGCAGGGCAGGTTTAGAGGCATGAGGATCCCTACATTTCCCAAAGGAATAAAGCATCCACATTGACCTGGTAAAGAACATGTATTGCATGATCAAGCATAGTCGGTGTTTCTGAGTGTGTTTTACTTTTAAAGGGATCTTTAATCTACACAACGTTCCCACTGGTGGGCAGGGAGCACAGGGGAAGGCACTTGAGACTAAAGAACACGTTTGGCTCCTGAGGTATGAAGGTCCCACAGACTCACTACATCGCTGTATCTTTGCGTCTGCTCAGCTCAAAGTTTTGCTTTCCTGTAACTGTGGGGGACGCCATGCTTTTAGAAGGACCCCCACGTCTGCCAGTGTTTCTGGCATTAGGAGACCACCATAATGACGTCAAACCTCATTTTAACTAAGAGGTCATCCTCCTTTGATGTATTTATCCAGGAAGGGAATTTATTTCACAGATTGCATATAGGGCAACTTCATGGATGGTCAGTAATGTTTGAATTAGCTAATGCATCATGTTAGCTGTTTGATTTTTCTCCCTTCATTTGTGACCTACTTAATCCAGTGACTATGGTCCACTCTTCACTGCACAGCTATTAATCACGACATCTCATGGGGCAGCAAAGCACCACGCAGGTAGGGTGTATGACTCAGAGAAGCCTGACTCTCTAAATTCGAGACTTGACTGCTAGTCTCTTGTCCGTTCTAGTTTGGAGAACTAAGATGTGTAGGAGCAAACAAAATTTTCTTAATTTGCTTAGCACATTGTTTGTGTATGACGGACTGTTTTTGAAGGAAGACTCTAGAATTTCAGTTGAAACTGTGTTTTGAGGTAACTCAATATGACCCAGCAGAGCCAGAGAAAACCACAACATGAAAATCTGGAAGACAGCTCCAGTTTAGGTGGCGTGCATGTGACCCGCTTTAATGAGGAAAGAAAATCACAAAATTAGCTTTTATCTACTAGTCTAAAGGTTGGTTGTGACAAGTGATGCTGAAGACAAAGGAAACATGACCTCATGCTGGTGGCCGAGAGCCTGATGGAAACAGGAACGTCCTGGGGCTGAGCAGCTGGTAACCGAAACCCACCCTGTCAATGTCAACCAGGGGCCATCTCCCTCCGTCGCCAGAGAAAACACGGCCACACTTTGCTTACAGTGTCTAGTGACAGAATGACCAAACTATTGGCTCTCGGCCTTCAGGACTGCTATGGGAAAGCCAAGACACACAAGCAGCTGCCCCCACCCTGCCAGATGCAGGCCAGAAGGAAGTAGAGCCCGCTGCAAATTATCAGTCCTTGCTTTGAAGTCCTCAGATGCCAAAGTAGGAAAAAGAAGTTCTTTTCTTTTCCTCTCTTTCTTTTCTTTTTTCTTTTTGGCTTATTAAAAGAAGACGAAACTGCAATTATGCCTCCTTGTATTTCAGTTTTGAATGTGTGGAGATCAGAAAGAAAAAGCTTCAAGTTTTACCTTGTGAATGGTGGGGAGGGACCAATGAGAATCAGTCTCTTTCAAGTTGTCTTCAACGCTAATTTACTCAAAAAAGTAAGCGACTCAAGGCGTCACAGAAAGAAGCTGCTAATAAACGCTGGTGTAAATAGGTTTGCTGGGGGACCAAGATACAGAGAGGCAGAATATCAAAGAGGAAGTAGATGAGATTTTTCTGGAACTTCAAAATGCGTACCGCTGCATCAGGCAGGGTTCATTGAGGACACAACACAGTGTGTAAAAATTCATGGAATTTGGAACCTTCACTTGGGTGTAAATTTCTATGGTTTTGGACACCAGAATTCTGATTCTGGTGATATGGTTAAGTGAGAAGGACATCTCTTTCCAGAACATTCTTTTCCCAAATACGCAGTGCAAGTCTCATCACTAGATATCACTGACCAAGACAAAATTCATGGTTAATTTCCAAAACACTAGGACATTGCTCTAAGCAATGCCAGAATTATGTAAAACAAGTTGGACTAGATGTCAACTGTCATAGATGGGAACATGCTAAGTACATGTACAGACTAACAATGCGAGGTAAATGGAACAGGACTCCACAATAGCAGGAAAGACATCAAGAATAAAGTCCCTCCTTAGGTACAGACCATGATAATCCCTTAGTTGTAACAAATGGAATAATGTATGAGATGATAGTATTGGAAAAAACTAAGGGGAATCTTACTAGCTTAAGGTTTCAATATGAAATTTGAGGAACTTTAATTAGAAATATGCTCTGGAAGATAGTGGAGGAGCAAGTTCAAAATTCTGGAAACTAACCTTTACTCAATCCTAACTTAGATTATTCAAGTATGAAGATCATATTACTAATGTTTTATAACATAGAAAAATCATAAAAAGCTTACTTTTTGTTGCAGTTTACCTGCATGGTTGCTGATAAATCACCATCAAATGGCCTAAGGAAACAAGGAGTTTATTTTCTCTTCAAGTGTCCAGTTATAGTTCATAGTCCAGCTTG
The DNA here is from genome assembly GCA_023101885.1 of Typhlomys cinereus. Classification (NCBI taxonomy): domain Eukaryota; kingdom Metazoa; phylum Chordata; class Mammalia; order Rodentia; family Platacanthomyidae; genus Typhlomys; species Typhlomys cinereus. Next base: position 6,973,030 of record JALPQD010000083.1, on the reverse strand, counting down.
ACAGGAGAGCTCACATCAACACCAGGGCCGATGGAACTGGCCACACCATCTCCACATAACAGGTGAAAGATGGACGATCCTTACTTGCCAGACCAACATGTGTGGCCAAGTGTACACAAGAATGCTCACTTTCTTAATCAGTTCTCTGTATTTTATTCCAGGGCCTAACCTCGCCCACCATGGGCTGGGCCTTCCCCATCAGCTAGACCATCTCCTGCAGGTTTTCTCTGGGCTTAATTCAACCACTAATTCTCCACAAATGGGCCCAGAGCTCAAACCCTCAACTGTCAAGTTGACACCCTTGCCTGACTATGACACCTTTGAATGGATATTACTTCCTGGTATACTATAGGCAAAAACTAAGAAAAATAACAAAAAGGGATATTGAAAAACAAAAATGCAAGAAATTTATGAAAAATAGCAAAAATACTGCAAGAATAGCAATGTAAAATCAGTTTTAATTGAAGTAGAAGTTGAATATCTTCAAATACCTTTTGTGTGAAGTTACATATAGGAAAACTTCTAAGCACCTGATTGAATAGAGATGTGATAGTGTAAAGAAGGAGAGTTAAGGATGAACAAGAGCTAGAAGGACGAAGCAGAAGGCCAGATCTGGCAGGGCAGTGGGAAATCCTTAAAACCAAAAGGGGGTGCGAAAATGAATGGAACTAACACCATTTCCCTGTGTGGTTCTTACAAGAGCCGCTCACTTGGCTGAACGGGGCTCCACTAGCCACTGACTTCAAGTAAAATGACTTTTAGATGTGGTAAGTGAGGTGCTTATCTGAAGGGCCGTCACCGTGGGACAACTCAGCACATCCCCATGATGCATTTCAACTTTAGGAATGAGGAAAAGCTTTCCAGATATTTAAACTGAAAACTGGAAACTAACAGGGATGTGCTGGAGAAGAGATCCAAGGAGAAGCAAACAGCTGCTGAGAAGGGCCAGGGGAAAAGGAAACTGCGAATGGACCCAAGCTAAGCAAATGGGAAGAAACTCTGAGTGTGTGGATGGGCTGAAAAGAAGGCACGTTTTGGAGGTAGGTGCTATTTTATGGACTAATGTACCTTTCTAGAGGGTTGAGCCTCTTTTTAAGACTAATAACAAAATGCTTCAACCAGTGAATTTACAACAGTAATTCCTGGACTTAAGGCTTTTGGGTATTGTGCATCGAATGACTGCAGTGGAGTAAATCAAAGGTCTTGCTAGGTCAAGAAATGGTTTGTCCCTGATTAGAGCGGCACCCACAGGAAAGAGGGCGTGTGTGGAGGGCAAGGAGTAAGCACTGGAGTAAGCACTGGTGGGCTTTCAGGCCCATTAGGACTTGGAAAAGAAAGAAAGAGCAGCAGCACAAAGTATGTCTAGGACTTGAGCCATGCATAGTCAGAGGCGACCACCATCCAACTCGATAGCACAGGTTGCAGATGATGTTTGGGATGCAGCAGCTGGAGGAAGATCTAAGGACTCCACTAAGGGTAGCAGGGCTGTCCAAGGCGGGGGACCGCTGCGTTGGATGGATAGAGGACTTCAGGCATGGCTGGAGCTCTTTTTGGACCCGTCTGCTGGTGCTTTAAGTCCTGGATTGAACAGCGCTCTCTCCACGCTGCTTCGAGAGTTTTAACTTCAAGTGATTACCTGCGCTACTTTTCTCTCTAAGAGAGTTAAGTAATAGTTCAAATGCTTACATAAAGAGAGCTCAGCTCTAAGTAGCCGTGCTTTCATTCACGAGTAATGTGTTAGACGTCAGTTAATGTGGCCGAAGAGCATGACGGGTCAATACACCCCCATTAGGAAAACACTTTGAATCATGAAATCAGCCGTATTCTCTCGCCTAGAAATGCTGTGTTTTGGGGGTACATGGAGAAACAACGATAAGGCAAGCCTAGGGGGAGATATTTGACTAGGTTGTCGTGTACACTTTTCCAGACTTCTCAAGCATGCATCCCATGCCAACTTAGAAGCTTTGGCCTATGTCATTTCTTAGTGGCACCTCAGGCTATGCTTAACCAACCAGCCTTCAGCAGTGGGTTCACACATGTTAGAATACCCGCAGGAAGTAGTAAATACCCTTGGAGAACTAGTTCATTAGCTCCTGCACATGTTGCATGCGGCAGAGAAGTGATAGGAGCCTGGGGTGAAAGATTGGGAGGGGCCGTCTCCTGAGTGACACATTTGCTTATCTGCCTTTGCATGACATAAGCTTTTGGCAGTGCTCCTGAAATTTAAATATCTTATCTATTTGGACCTAAGGATATGTTTATTTGACTACATTATAGTAATCTTCCAGAATGTCATTATCCTGGGGTTATTGTCAGTACCATACGCATGCTATTTGTTGAACAACAATATGTTTTGATATTGCATACTAAGCTAATTAACTAATGAACCTCAGGGAGGTACTTAGTTAGTTTACTTTTGTGTTAATGAATTACGAGGAAGCCTTTAATCCAGGGGTTTTAGCTGTAGACCCGGCCTGCAGAGGAAGGAGGAGATAAAAATGTAAGCATAGCCTGTCATGCTTAGGAGTGAGGGAAGGCTGGGTGCTGGGTGACAGTTGGGTGAGAAGGTCCTGCAGCAGGAGGAGGAAGGGCAACCCCAGAGTCAGGGGCAGGGACAGGAGGAGGTTTGAGAAAGGAGAGGCTGGAGTCAACAGATGTGTGGTGAGGCTAGAAGATGAGGGGAGAAGGCTTGGGGAGAAGGAGAAGGTAGTCAACGGGATAGAATCTGGTCCTCTGCAGCAAAAATGGTTTAAATTCATTGTGGATGCCTGTGATACTCACGCATAATGAGAATCGAGTGAAAAAATGGAAAAGGTGTGCGCTGTTAGTGAGGAAGCTGAAAGGGTGAAAACACATGGCTGGTTGCTGATGCAAGTCGGGCTTCATGAGGGGAGAGCTGGGCCGTCTGCCTTCCTCGTGGACGGGATTACACGGAGCTGCGACGCAATGACGGCGTCCAGACGAAGGGACAGAGTTTCTACCCAGGAAGCAACCGGGCACCTTGAGCTGTTAGGATCTAAACGAAGGCTTTGGTGATAACAATTACACAGAAGAACATGAAATCATCCTTCAGCCAACGAAGTTTGGCTCTTTTTCATTTTTTTATAAATGGCATACACATAAAGGCATATCAAATACTAATGATACCGTGTGATTTATTTCAGATTTGGCAATTTACACTTACAGAATTGACTATCATGACGCAAGCCGGATTGGGGCCAGCAAGGAACTGCACGGGAGACAGTGAGCTCCAAGAGGCACAGACAGGGGCTGAGCGAGACTAGGCGGCTTTGCCAGCGAAGGGGTTTTGCTGTGAAAGTTGAGTAAACCCCAAGGATATAGAGTCATATTATAATGGGGTTGGGCAGGAGTTAAGAAAAAATGGTTCGATTCAAGCATTTTTATTTTTATTTTTTTGGAAAAACAAGGGTACAATGTTTGGGGTGAGAAATGGAAGAAAAGAAACTAATGAGTAATGATATCAAATTCAGTGACGTCACAGGTAGAAACCAAGAAGTCTCAAAGGAGGCCAGTCTTGGAGTCCTGTGTGCACACTGAGTTCTGGGGGCGCTTGACCATCCAAAGGGTCTATTGCTTGGCAGTTAGACAAATAGGCCAGGGTCACTGGGGGAGGCACATGAAATAAAATCAGAGGTATATTTATGGGGTGTAACGGCCCAGACAAAGGCAGATATGGGGGCTCTCACACTGGGGAGCAGGAGGATGTAAATACAATAAGGTAGTTAAAAATGGCAAATTGAACTTGCGACTTTGAGATTCCCGGAGGTGAAGTCTATGATGTGTGTACGGAGTCATCTTCATTCGGTCATAAGCCCTGCCCCAGTGGGGGGCAATGGACTGAAAGGAGGGGCCCAAGTGACCAGTAACTCTCTGAGATCAATACAGAGGCATACAGTGTCATAGGAACTAAGGATGCCAAAATGGAAGATGCCGGTTAGGGCTTATTTTAGTGTATTCTCTCTCTCTCTCTGTCTGTCTCTCTCAGAGGGCAGTCTACGTGCCTGTGGAGGCCTCAAGAAAGATTTGGAGATCATCCTGGATTGTGCTACCTCCTTCTTGCTTTGTTCTGTAGTTTCCCAGGCCTTGCCTTCCAAGACCAGAAGAAGTACAGGCAACCCCATTTCCACACAGATCCAGGATCTGAATTCAGGACCTTCTGTTTCCAACAGAGGCAAAGGCAGAAGCTTAATTCCTGAGTCATCTCTCAAGCTCAGGGCTCCATTTTTGAGGAGAAATTTCCCAACATTCCCATTTTAGGCTAGAAAACTTGGAGGATATGTTGGACAGAAAGATGAATTTAAAAAAGTAAGTAAATGATGCAAGTGACATCTTTGGCAACGAACACTTGGTTTTAGAAGACCAAAACTTAACAGCAACACTTTGTACAAAAATAGGGTGTCAAGAGATGCATGTCAGATTTCTTCTGCATTTGAGGGCCAGTCCATACTGAAGTTCATTTCTTCTAGCTTTTCTTTCCTTTTTTCCTTTTCTTTCTTTTCCTTTTCTTCCTCTCTTCCCTTCTCCTTCCCTCCTCTCTCCTTCCCTCTCTTCTCCTCTCTTTTCCTCTCTTCTCCTCTCCTTTCCTTTCTTTTTCTTTTTTTCTTTTCCACAACAGCTGCTGCTCACAGCATCCTTGGAGTTAACACCTATGTCACCAGATAATACTGATACTAATGCTGAATGCTACAGTAGAACTTCCTGGAAATAAGTCAGTTTTCCATTTTCAAGCATACCTTTCAAATAGGTATGAGTCTCTGTTAGGCATTAGGTAAAGAGGAAGGGTGTGAGCAAATATTATAAAAAGTGGAAAGAAAACTAGTGTTAATATTGTTTAGCTATTAAGAAAGTTGAAGTCATGGAATCACAAATAAATGGATGGAGCTGGAAAACATTATACTGAGTGATGTAACTCAGTCCCAGAAAGACAAATATAACATGCACGCTCATATGTGGATGCTAACATTAAACCGTTAGATCTGTAACCCAGAATGGTTAGCAACAGTTAGTAGCTGGCTCAAGACGGATGACTGGGGCTCACTCCACTTCAGAAGGGACAGTGGACCCTCCCCCTTCAAGGACAGAGAATTTAAGTGAAAAAATGAAGACAGAGAATTTAAGTGAAAAAACAGTAAAAACACATGAGGTTGGTGAGTGAATCTCCCAAGACTTTGAAGGGCTTCTCTGGTCTCTACTGGAGAAAGTCAGGAGCAACTCCATCTGAAATAGCTTTATATATAAATTTTAACACACTTGTGTATAAAAGGATGATAAAACCTACATAGTACATATACACAAATAATGTATACATAATGAGTACATTTGTACATATAGATGCAGAGTTTATATATTCATACTTACTTGATTTATAAGTACTTTTGTGTAACTATATATATTTTTCAGCTTTTTAACATTGATTTGCATCATATATTTCTCCAGTAAATCATATGATGCTTCTTTGCCCCATTTCCTAAAGATACATAGTTGACTATGTATCAAAGTTATATAACCCTTATAGTGTGGATGGAAATTTCAAATGATAATAAAAATTGCTAGACATAGTTCACAGCCTCTACCTTCAAGGAACCCCCCAAACCACCTGCCCAGGAAGGAGTTGTTCTGAGAACACTATCCCCCCATACAACCATGAGGTCTGCTAAGATTGACAGGACTGTCCATCACTCCAGTAAGCTTGCACCCTTCTTTTGCCTAAGTCCTTTCAAAGCTCCATGCTTAAAGAAACGCAAGACCCCAGCCAGTACGCACCTTTTGCAACATCTCTACTCTTACATGTTGGACCGCATTCTACCATCTGCTTGACTCTGAGTCTACTGAGGTCAGTCCTTCCTTTCCAGACTTCTCTTAATAAAAATAATAAACTATTGGGTTGGACTCAGATGGCTCAGGGGTTAAGCTTTGGCCTCACAAATGGGAGAACCTGCATTCGTATCCCAGATTCCATGTAGAAATCTGGGTGAAATGGCAATGGCTTGTACTTCTGGTCCTGGAAAGCAAAGCCTGGGACCCCCAGGAGGTGCAGAAATCCAGGATGATTCCCAAGTCACCCTTTGGTCTCTCTCTCTCTCTCTCTCTCTTTCTCTCTCTCTCTCTCTTTTACAAACACACACACACACACACACACACACACACACACACACTCCTACACACCACACCTACACATATAAAAATAATAAAATTGGTTCATCAACAATTCTTTACGGCATTTTAGCAAATGTAATAGAAAATTGCATCTTACTCCCCTTGTCTTAGTTGTTCCCATTCTCTGTGCAACAATAGAGACGTGCTTCATACCTCATGGATCACGTAATGGTTCTTCCCCTTCTATGACCTGACTCCTTTTCTTGTTTACCTCTTTGAATTATCTTTATAAACTTCCCTCACTTATGTAACCTTTAACCTTAGGAAACTTCTGGTCACAGGGTGTTGTCCAGCACAGGGGAGCCTTCTGGATGCAGAAAAATGTGCATTATCTGCGTCACTCATCCACTCATTGCTCCAGCTGGCTGGAGAGAGAGAAAACTGTCTTCATGGGGGGGGGGGACTGAGATCTTTGTTCAATATCTATGACATCTTTATTTATGCATAGCAGTAGTGCTGTTTCTACCAGAATCCCCAAACACTCTAGGAATGCATATGTATTTTTAAAAATTCTTAAGTTGTTTAAAAGATCATGAAAATTTATGATTTAGAGAATGAAACAACTTCCAAATATCATCACTTGTAATGATATAGACTTAAGCACAGATATCAATTTTCTGGTGTCTTGAAAGGGTGATGTCACAATGAGTTAAGTGATCATATGTATAAAAATACATGCAATAAGATAGTCGCAAGAACCCTGACAACTAAAAGCATTTTTCTTTCTCTTGCAAACAATAAGAAAGACAGTGATCTAGGATGTTTTGATGATAAGAAAGCATTGTTTTGAGAAGATCTTCTGTGACTCAACTTTGGTTTCATTATGTCATGTGTCCAAATTTTATTGTTCTTTTCTCTACTTTCTGTTCAGATCCCGAAGTTTTCTCAAGTCATGCTAAGGGTCCACCAAAGTCCATCCCTTACAATGTGCTGCAAGTACATATATCATGTAGGCACATATGCATACATATACCTAGCAAACAGTTTCTGTTGTTTCATAAAAAGTGAAAATGGAAGATTCGATTCTATTTAGCATTTTATAATACTTCAATAAAAATCTGTTCTCATCATTGGCAGAATGTTACATCAGAACTATCAGGATAGGACAAAAGCTGATTTGATATTCATACCGTTGTATACCTACTCTCAAAAAAAAAAAAAGCCAGAAGCAATTTACACATCTGCAAATCTTAGGAACTGGCTGAGGAAATTTGCATGATTTGGGCACATGAAGCCATTTTAGCACACAAATTCTTTCCTTTCATCTCTGAAGGGTGTGGAAAGGATATAAACATGTTTTTTGCAGATGATGTGAATTATTGACTGGCATAAATAGCAACTCACAGAAAATGCTTTAGAAATGTTTTTTTTTATGGAGTGAGGACAGCATCCGGAAAAAATATGTACCCAAAAAATTGTAATTTAGGAAAGTAAAAGAGATGAATTTAGATATAGTGAGTGTACGAGCATGCTTTTGTGTACTCACATGTGTAGAATGCACATGTGTGTCTACATTTATGTATATGTGTTTGCATGTGTGTGTGTGTGCTTGTGTGTATGAATATGTATCTGTGTGCTTGACCATTGGACTATGCGTGGTAACTGACATCACATCTTTAGATACCTTTTTGTGCAATTAGTTTCCATACCACTGCACAAAGTTCCTGTATTCAAAGATAACAAAATAATAAATAAAAGATGAGTAAGAGAGTCATAGCTACTTAAACAACACAAGAGCTGTGGCCCACAACTGAAGAGGGAAAAGTAAAATCTAGACATGGTCCAACAACTTTTGTGGGTGGAAACAGTGCTTCATCATCCTTGAGGAGAGGAAGAGATCATCCACCCTGGGGGAGCTCACCATCCCCGTCGTGGGGGGCTCAGCATCTTGCTCTGTGAGGGCCACAGTGTGCACCAAAGTTTGGTCTGTTCACGGTCCTTCGGATTGGCCCCTGCTGTCTTTTACTAGCAAGGGGAAAACACCTTTACAATATGCTAAAGAAAATCTCGACTGCTTTGACACCGGTCTGACCAGGATTTCTGCGCATGAGAGGTGTGTGCTCCATGGAGCTCATTGAGCCTTAAAGAAGAGCCTTCAGTGCAACGTCACGTTGAAAAGAGCTCATCTCCCATCAAGGCAAGAAAGAGTAGTGGGATTTATTTTGGGCGTTTCAATTTGTTGAAGCTACTTTAACTGGCTCTGAAAATCACAGAAAACTTTAGAAATCCTGCTTTGATATTTTTCTTTCCTCTTGACTAGCTCTACTGAATTACATTGTCAGAACGCACCCTCACAAAGGTGAGAAACACATTTGGTGGCTCTTGTATCCCATCACCATGACTTGCATTGTGCCTGGTACCTAACAGCCATCATCTTCTAACAGTGCATGATGCACATGTGAAATCTATGTAATGCATACTTTATCTACAAGTACAGATTTCCTATGTTCATACATATGCACATATATGCATATTTACATATATGTATGTGCATGCCCACCTGTAAACATGCAGACACACACTTACATAGATATGTGGGGAGTACATGTGTAAATGGCAGAGCGGGTAACATGTGGATTCAGGCTCCAGGCCACACTTAGTCCTACAGAGAGGCTTTCCAATGCCCTGGAATGAGTAAAAATACATGAAGCAAATGTCAAGTTCTACAATCCAATAATTTTACTCTAAAATATTTACAAAGCAGAAGGATTTAAACATATTATAAGACATAAGCAAAATGTTCATCACAGTGTCATTTGGAATTTTTCCAAATGGGAAGCAGCCCAATCATCAATCCACAGTGGAAAGGGTAAAACACCTACAGAGCAGAATTCTAGAGATAATTACAGGAAAAGAATTTTGCTGCACCTGTAATATAGATTCATTTCAAATCTTCTTGAGCATACAAAGCCACAGTACAAAAAATTACATTTGCATGCAGACACACTTATAATGCAAGTGCAAGGCAGCTGTTCTACACGGATGGACCTCAAGTGGTGATACCCTCATGATTGGTCAACCAGAACATGGCCACAGAGAATCTTCTAGACCAAGGACCTGATCAGCGGCGTCGACTCGTTAACTTCGAAAAGCTCGTCGTCTACTGTGCGCTCCCTACCTGGTGACCCTGAACACTCCAACCACTGTTTGCTAGCTGTATGACTTTGCAGAAGTTGTTTCCTCCTTGGTACCTCATTTTCTCTGTTGGAAAACAGAGCACGCCATGCAGACCTGCAAGTCACGCAGAGGAAGGAGGAGTGAGGAGGCAGCTGCAGCGAGGTCTGCAATCAACGTTTGGGGGTTTGAAGCATTTGCTTCCACAAGCAACAGGATATCATGGGACATCTGTGAATGACCTAACAGTCTTTCTACACCCTCTCAGGATTTACGGAAAGGACTTTTCATTAGCAGCATCTTTGAAAAGAAACACAATCGGATGATCCAGCAGACAGATCACATCCTTAGTTCTTAATACTTACTGTCCTCAGTGTGAGGATAGCCATTGTTAGACAACCAAGACTGTATTGTATGAGCCAATATGCTAAATCCCCTTCAATACATATCCATTCTACTGGTTCTCCTGGGGGATCTTGACTAATAAACTCTCCATTCATTTTTAACATGTTTGATATTATTTGAAGCATTTTGCTGCTTGTTAATTAATCCTAATACCTATGTGAGAGAGTCACAACAACTAACATGATTGCGAGAAAAAGCCCAAGACCATTGGTTACTAGCTTAGTGTTGCTCTAGAGTGACAACATCTTCATGTCAGACATTTGTAAGAAAGAAAGTACTTAACTGTCTGTCCTCTGCTCACCCTTTAAGGCCTGCTTAGAGAGATGAACATCATAAAGCAATATTTGGAAAACGCACAATAAAATCTGCCTTCTGCCAGCTTTCCTGAATGCTTCTTGGGGCAGTCAGATCCTTGGGTCCCTATTTCTGGACATTGTTTATTCTGCTTCTCTTTTTCCAAAAACTTTTTTTCCCGGCCAGAGGAATGATGTTGCTACTTTATTTGAAAGGATATTTTTGAAATAACCAAATGACAGCATTTTGAAAGATGACAGTCCTAATGTCACAGAGTCATATGGTAGATCTTAAAATTATTTTCTCCTATTTACTGCAAGTCTCTTTCATTTTTGGTCAGCTGGCTTGCTTTTTCTCCAGGGGCTGTGGGGATTTGGTTACTGCGTTTTCTAGTTCCTTTCCAGTGCTTGGATGTTTACAGTAAGTTGAACTTGAAGTTCCTTGTTAAGAAGGGAAATGACTTCACAGACAAATTTTATGGATTAACTGTGTTCCTGGCTTCTTTATAAAATTCATTTCACTTGCCCTAGCTGTCTCCTTTATAAGCACATTTTATCCTTCTTCTTTCTTTGTAAGGCAAACTATTTTTTATTTTTAATAAAAGCCTTTATTTAAAGACATACATAATTCAAAGTAAAAATATTAACAGTAACAGGGGCCAACTCACACTGTGTTCCCGAGGCTTTGCTGTGTGTCTGTATGGGTGCTATTTCCCACAGCATTCCCTACCACTAAGCACTTTCCAGTCAATCAGAGCCCAGGCACATCTACGCTGTGTCCATGAAGTAGACAGCTGGCCACTTACCTGATTTAATTTCATCAATCGAAAGCGTCAATCTGGATAATTCAACCTGCTCATGTGCCTCTCTTTGCCTCGTGAAATTTACTTACACATGGCCAGAGCCCTCCGCACTGCTGTCTTCTGCAGTGTTAGTAGTTTCCTAAGGAAGAAGGAGAAAGGAAGGAAAGGAGGGAGGAAACGAGGAAAAGCATTCCAACATAGGTAAGCTATACATGACAAAGAATTGGTTGAAATGCTATGTAGGATACCTGAAAGTTTTCTGATTGATTTTTTTTAAATTTACTGTTGCAGCTAGGGAGATGGATCAGAAGTTAAGACTGCCTCACAAACAGAAGGTCCTGAGTTCAGATCCTAGATCCCCTGTAAAAATGCCAGGTGGAAATGGCGTTGGTCTCCCCTACCTGTTCTAGAAGGTGGAGGCTGAGTAATCCCATAGTGAAACAAAAAGTAGGTAAAAGCAGTTCAGGGTGATTCCTGATGTCACCTTTGGTCTTCCACAGGGACACACAGTGCCCTCTGATACACACATATGCATGCACTCGTGCATACACACACACACACACACACACACACACACACACACACACACACTAAACAAATAGATTAATTAAATTTCTGTCGCTTTTGCTCCTGATGAAGGGAACAGAGCACTTAAGTAAAAAGATACCATATCACACAGCACAGGAGAATGTAAGGGAATCGTGGAGTTGCGCCTACATCAGTGTAAGATGAGCTGGCATAAGTGGCTTAGGAACCACTGATTTTGTCTATTTTCCCTAACTAGGAAATTCATATGAAGTCACAAGCCAAGTTGAAGGACAACGGAACCAGGATTGAGCAGGCGCTCATCTGCAGAACCGAGCAAGGATGGGCGTTGTGTGCAATGCACGGAACCAGGGCCTGGCATGGGCCACTCCTAAGCTCTCAGCTCCAGCAGGTCTGTCACTGGCTGGAGTCAGTATGACAAAGGGTGTGTGATAAAGGCCTGACTCAAGGCTCTCACATAAAAATGGAATTTCCTGTGTAGCTCACCACAGTCCTCCAGGCCGCCTGCTTTTGAATTGGTTACTCCTCCTGGAGCTGTAGAAGCACAGCCGTGAAAAAAGACATGTGCTTACAAAAACGCACACGAACTGCCCCCCGAAAGAAGGCTGCAGCTTCCTGAGACCCTTCCCCTACCTGCAAAGCCTTGGCTGCACCTGTTTGCAAATGTACCCCCACCCCGTCCCCAGCCAGCCTGTGCATGTGCAGCTTGGTGTGTTGCAATCGACAGCAGCTGCTGTGCTACTTCTCTAATGCTCTATTCCACTGCATGTAAATAACATGTTCAGGATAGTTTGTTAGCTTATCTTTTTGAAGACACTTATGTTCTGGGACCAGCTATTTTGCCTTAGGAAGGTATATCTTGATAATGTTATTTTCAGTGTTTCCTTTTTTAATTAGTTTAATAGAAATAATAAAATTATTGTTAGTTGTGGCAGCGTACACCAGTAGAATACAGTATTTGCTAAAGATAGAGAAGCAGGAGGATTGCGTCCAGCCTGGTTTAAATCTTGGGGATGGGGAGACGACAAGAAAGATATTTGTCTAAGCAATCGATGACCTGGCTTGTAAGTCCAGCCCCAAGGTGGAGCCTGGGAAATCCCTCCCTAGAGCAAACAGGTCAGCAAGTCTAGACCTAATGTCATGCTTTGCATTTAGTGAGAGACTTCATGGTGTGTTTCACATTTAGTTAGATACCCAGACCCTAAAGAAAAGCTGGGAAAACAGTATAATAGAATATAATTTGATATCACTATCAGGCTTACATGTACACACATATGTATACACATCCATGCTCATGCTTGTACACACACGCATGTGCACGCATACGCACACAAGTACACATGCATGCACACACACATTAACACAAGCACAGACTCACATGCATACATCCCCATAGCCACTGGTACATTCATCCCATGCAAACAAGAATGCACTCATGCATTACCCTATAACCACAGAACTTAAAAAGAAAAAGAAGCAATATTGTTACTTTTGGTGTGTGAACATAAGGACCCACATACCCGTGTTCCAGGGCATGGGTGCAAAGGTCAGAGAACAGCTTTGCACAGTTGGTCCTCTTCGTCTACTTTTCCACACCCTCCAGGGATTGAACTCAGGTCATTAGGTGTGCACAGCAGCCATCTTTCTGGGGTCCAGCATTTACACTTGAAGCATTATGTTTAGAAAAGTTCAGTAGCACTGCAAGTGGGCTGTGCTTTAACTGCCCTTTTCTATGCCCTTTGCTCGTTAATTGGATATTTCATTGTGAAGAATCATAGGATGCAGTATGTATGTATCACATATGCGTGTGTGTGTGTGTGTGTGTGTGTGTGTGTTTGTATTATATAATTATTCCTTACTCTGCATCACAATTAGTGATTCAAAGGAAAGGCAGGATGATTTTTTTCTGAAATACAGTTTCATAAAACAGTGACACTGAAGAAACTTAGAAATGTCAGAGCTCGTGTCTAGTGTAGGCCTGCCATCCCAGCTACGTGGGAAGCCGAGGAGGGAGGACCCCAGGAGGACCCCAGGTTCTATGTCTGCCTAAGCTACAAAGGTCAACTTGGGAAACATAATGAGATCTTATTTCAAAATAAAAGATCATACTTCGAGGGATGGAGAACACTTGCCTAGCATGGGTGAGGCTACAGGCCGCAGGCTCAGTTTCCAGTATCACACACACACATGTGCATATACACACACGTGCATGCATATGTGTACACACATACACACATACAGAGAGTGCAACGAACCCAAAGATGCGTCAGTGATTATTGGATCATGATGCTGAGAGCTTCCTTCAAGGAGAGACCATCTGAATGAGACACCGTGGCCTGTTGCACGGGATCCATAAAGAAATTACATTTGAACTCTACCCATTCAGAGTGCAAAGACTAGACTTCCTTAGTTAACTGTGGGAAGTTTTCTTTAGGGAAGAACTGTCTTATTTTAATAACATGAAATGAGTTACATTGTAGCACCAGATATGTTGGCATTTGTGCCTGAGATGGTAAGAACACGCGGGAAGTCCTTTGAAGGCAGCCAGATCCACAAACTAATGAAGGGTGCAGAAGCATGCATTATTCATTCTGCTCCTGATGGTCCATTAGCAGATTTCACAGAGTCACCCACAAGTCAGACAAGGACCCGACAAGCGTACTATTGTTGGTCTACTAGTTATTATTTGTTCTGTATCATCAAAAGACAATTCCTGTGATGATGCTCCAGTCGGATTACAGATTTATTCCAGTATCAAAGAACTTCAGAGCATTGAATAAATTTAAGGCTCTTCTAGTGTCTTAAAAATAACATTTGGTAAGACATTTTTCATACCTAAAAATGTTGTAAATAAGATAAATCTTTTTTCTTTTGCCATTTTAAATTGATTTTTGAAAAATTACGTTGATATCAAAATGCAATGTGCAAATATAATCTGAGAAAACCAATTATTTTTCTTTCTCCTTTCATATGTGTGTGTATGAGGAGTTGCTTTGAGTGTGAGTGTGTGTGTGTGTGTGTGTGTGTGTTTGAATGTGGGTTGTTGTTTGTGGAAGGGTACATGAGTACATCTGTGTGCATGGCCTTTGGAGGCCCAACAGTGATACCAGCAATCATCCTCAATCTCTCTTCCACTTGGGGTTTCCTAGGCTGTCCTTCCAGAATTAAAACCATAACTAGGCTACCATAGCCACCAGCATCAGTACTTGGAATCCGGGGATCCAAACTCAGGTCCCTTTGCTTGCAAGGCAGGGCTTAAACCACTGAGCCACCTCTCCGTCCCAAGACCAAATCTTACTAAGGGGAATTTCCTTTACAATTGAATGGTACTTTAGGATTCCTAAAAATATTTTGAATAGATAGATGATGTAATTGAATTCATTAAGGGTAAGGCTTTGGTATGCTTCTCTGAATAGTTCTATTCCTTTGAATTTTATATGTTAGTCATTCTATTTTTGCTATTAATATGATAGAGAAGGGAGGAGGCTAATTGCTAATATTAAGGGATAAAATAACGAGCCCATATTGACAGATGTCTGCACACACAATCTATATCAAGTCACTTGCACTTTCAGAATAGCAGCAGAGAACTTGCAGGTATGGAGAGAAGGAGAAGAAAATCTCAAGCTATCTCCGCCCATTTCTAAAAGGCGAAGATCTTTCTCAGTGATGATGTTGGGGAATTAGCTATGTTCAGCTGAAGAAATGAGAAAATAACATTGGTGTAGGAAAGGGGCTTTATTTTCATTATACCTGAGGCATGTTGGTAACATTCCGGCTTCCATTTTTTCTCATCTGCTGGGTGAGGTGTTTACAAACTATCTTTCAAGGTTTCCTTCAGTCGAAAATATGCTTGATGCTACTTTCAAGTTGTAATTTATGAGTAAAATCAATTCTGTTAAGACTTGTGCTGCTTTAGCCTCAGTAGAAGAAAGGAACTGAATTTTGTGACTTATTCCAATTAGCCTCATTAGTCTTTGGTGAGTAGAAATGTAAGTCCATATGCAGTTTTTCCATGAAAACAAAAGCCTACTACTACTTATCCATGATAAAATCTACTTAGAGAGAGAACAGGGAATGGGGCAGACTCATTTCACTGATAAACCCTCCCACCTGAATGGTAATTTTGTAAAATAAATATTTTTGTGAGTCATCCTCGGCCTTTGATTTGATAATCAAATAATGTGATAACAACATGTGGGAATCAGTCAATATGATAACGTCTCCTCTATATTTAGGGATTTAGTTTAAGCAGCCAATATTAGAAAAGCTATAGCCAAGCTTTGAAGAGTGGAGAAAACTTGAAAACACTGCTAGAGCAATTTCAACCATTTATAATTCTATTGTATCTCAGCTGATTTAATTATTTAAGTTTTTTAAAAAGCAAATGCCATCCAAATCTACTTTTTCATCTTATGATTCCAAATGGAGTCGACTTCTTCCCGAGATTATACCTGACTGTCTGTGATAGTTAGATACAGACATCAACCTTGCGAAGTGTTGTGGGCACATTCATGAGGAAACAGTAGTAGTTTATTCAAACCCTGCGCAGGCCTGCAGGAAATGGTCTAACTGACGGGAGGAGACCCAGGCCCTGGGGGTGGGGCCATTCCCTTGGAAGATAGATAAAATGGAGGGAGCTGGTTAAGTAAGTTGGCATTCCTCTGCATGCTTAGACAGACATACAGTTTAGCAAACAAGTTTGCCCCTTTCTTAATAGCTCAATGGCTCTGGTGGGACCAGTTCCCTTGGTTCCTGATACTGGTGTAATTCTCCCGCCAAGTTGGGTTAAGAACTGTAACTGGACAAGGGTCAGCAAGAATAAAACACCTTATTTCCCCCTAAACTGTTCGATTGTGAATTTATCTGTATCTCGTAGAGTAGCCGCAGTACTGCCAGGGGTGGTCAGCCCTTGGAACATAGGGCATCTTCCTCCTCACTACCTGATTCTTGTTAAGTCTGGAAATCTGACATTGGCCAGGAGACATTTATAGTTTTCATCGACTTTCACTTTCGCTTGTCTTCCAATTAGGGGAAAAGTGAAATACTTCGTTATTATAATCGCATGTGTCAAAACTGGAAAAAAAAACAGATCAAGAGAAAGAGAATACAGTGATGTGGAAACATTTGATATTTGATAATAGGTCAAATCACACAAGGTAGACGCTCTTATTAAACAGACAGAGCTGACAGCAGGATAGGGAAAGGAAGGAGGATGCAAACTTATAAATGGAAGAAGTTTCTATGCGGTAATTTTGTGTCACTTCAGGAATGAGGGTGTAGAAAATGCTTCAGGACACTTCTGCCCAGACCTGTCTGCAGAGCCTCCCTCCCCCTCTCTGCCCCTCCCCCTCTCTGCCCCTCCCCTCTCTGCCCCTCCCCCTCTCTGCCCCTCCCCCTCTCTGCCCCTCCCCCTCTCTGTCCCTCCCCCTCTCTGCCCCTCCCCCTGGGGCATTGTCTGGGCCCTGGGCTCTGTCAAGAGCATTGGCAGGTCGCAGTCCAGGCTTCTCTCTATGCTTCAACTTTTCTCTGTGAACCTAACTTTATTGCATTTTAATGGACCACAAACATCTTCAAGGCAACTTTGATTTTTGACCATTTAAATTACACTAAAATGCATGACTTTGAGTGTAGTTCACACAGACACCTTCCACCAGTCTTCCGAGAAGACGATCTGATCCTCCTAGCTCAATAGCACCATGTAAGGGACATAGTATTCAGGACTGTGCTTTGGTGTCCTCTGTCCTGTCCGCGGGGATCGCAGCACGCATGTGTAAGCAGGGCTGTCCGTGTATACACGGAACGGGCACAGGATGGTCACACGGAGCACGATGAAGGCCAAGGGTTGTGTCGCGGTTTGAATGTGAGTTGTTGCCTGTTGGCTCATGTATTCGCGTCCTCAGCTGTGGTCACTGTTTGGAAAGGCAGTAGCCCCTCTTGAAGGTGGAGCCTTCCTGGAGGAAGACGTGTCACAAGGGGCAGGCCTTGAAGTTGGGCAGCCCAGCCCTGCTTGCTCTCAAGTTTGTCTTACCATCTTTGCCCCTACGATGATCACTATGACCTGAACCTCTTCTAGCTTCGGGGCCCCCTGCCCTCTCCACCACTACGTGCCCCCTCTGGACCCGTAAGTCAAATAAGTCTCCTCTTTCTCCCTATGCTGGTTGTATTCTCACAGCATCTGAAAGAGAGATTATGACGACAGGTTGCAACCTGCTCCACTTGGCTTTTTAGCCAAAAAAAAAAAAAAATTCCTAAGACTTATTCAAGACACAGCTTTGTCCTTCCCATTAGAATAAATATGGCTTCAACCAGGTTTTACCTTGCCGAGACATTTTTCTTGATTTGATTTATTATATTCAGAGTTGAGTAATGATGAACTGCATGCTTATTTCACGGGTCCCGGTTAGGACTGATTTTGATAGACACTGTGAAGTGCTCTCGCAGGAGCACTGATGAGATTCCTCGCTGTCGGAAGCCAAGTGACTTTCACCGTGTCCCCGCCTCCAATCAGAAATCTTGGGTTCTTCCTTTCTCTAGGGCGCAGCTATGGTTGTTAGATGATCACCCTTGTATTACTGTCAATGAACTGACCATTAAAAGAACAGAACCCCAATGGATCCTGTTCCAAGAAATATTTGTTTCATTAAAAAAAAGTAGATGGTTTCAACCCTTGTGAGTTTTTGTTTCCTCTGGTCTCTTTCCCATGATGGGGTCTCCAGTCCATGCGCCTTTACAACCCCAACATCTGTTTCTGTTGACTTTCGTGTATGCATGTTTTCCAGAGCCCTGTGAGGATCCTTCCCATGGGGGTCTGTTTAGTCTGCACACTGTGGAGTCAGTGCGTCCCCTGAATAGATTTTGCAACCATCTCAATATTGCCAAGTGGGACTCTCTTGTTGCTCATTAAAAGAATGTTCCTAGCTGCTGAAGGCAGGCTACTCTGATTCTGTAGTTTTAAAGTTGATTTCGGAATCGAAATTGCGAACTTTGAAATCTCATCCTTTGTGAGGCTGCAGGGACCCTTACAATCGAGTGGAGATGGGGATTAAGGTCCGGTGCTGCGGACGAGTCATGGCGTGTCTTGAGCACATGCCTGGACTTCTCAGGACAGCTCTGTAATCTGGGAATGGTGACATTTCCTCCTGAGTCACAACATACTTGCAGGGATTGATAAGGGACACAAACAGAATCTCTTTAAAATGATAAGAACAGTGAGATGCCACTCCAGGGCCAGGTCGTTGCTTTCTGGAAACCAAACCCTTTCCCACACCAACTCCATCTGTCAAGTCTGAAACGTGGCCAGGCAACTCAGGAAAACATCACGTTTAGTGGACTTACTACAAAGAACAGGACTCAGGTGCTCTCCAGTAGAAATGATGATGGCGTGGTATACGGGGCAGAAGTGACAGCCCCCCTCCTCTCTGTATGCCAGCACCCCTGTCCCCCTCCCCTGCAGACCAGCTTTCTTGCTGCCTTATTGCATACAAGGTTCTCTGCTCACCTTCCATGCAAAGCAAACACCAACAAGTGATCTTCGAGCTTCATTTCTTTGGTCACAGAGCATGAAGGACACTGTCTCTGGCACTGTCTCTCTCCCTAGAGGTTGAGAATGTGTACGTAGCTGAACATTTCCAGCCTCCAATCAGCAACTTGGGCAGCTCTGGCCCAAGGCTGCCCGGGGTTCCCATCCCAAATTGCAGCAGTGTGAACGCATGCGACCAGCAAAGAAAGGAAGCCCGTCACCAGGAAACCTAAGGATTTGGAAGGTCTGGACCCGAAATCAGGGGAAAGACCCACGTAGATGTCATTCCAGCAGCTGCAGCTGCTGCTGCCAACTTTTCCTTGCATTGGCTCTGCAAGGCGCACCCACCGTTCTCTGCCCTGTACCCCCTGAAGTGTCCTGAGGGCATTCTCGACCATCCCACGAAGTCTCCTTCTCTTACCACTTAATGAACGGCACTTTCTTCCTCTCAACGGCTGGCCAATCCTGTCTGGCCCTCTTGGTTGCATAATAATGAGAGAGAAAGCAAGAAGTTAAATTGGTTAAGTGAGGATTTTCCCAGGAGAGTTTTTTGGTTTTTAGTCTGCAATGGACAGATGCATCAAGATGAAATATATTTTTCTCTATTCCTAGGGAAGCAAATGTATGTGTGGCAAGGGATCTTGTTTCTGACCATTTAAGCAACATGATTACACAATTGTAAAACAATCTAGTCAAAACTCACCACAAAGATGCATACCTGTAGAGTTAGGTAATCACCCTTTTTTTTCTGGAATAATTCCAAGTATTTCATTGAAAAGCCCCCCAATGATTTCATTTTCCCATTTTTCGACAGTTTCTCTGCTCCGGATAAAATTAATCTCTGAAGATAATATCTGACCTCAAAGAGGCCCCTCTCTGGAGGCATGATCCGATTATCTACCCGGTTACAGCGGGAGATAAACTGTCCACGCAAGGACGTTTGCTCTCTATTGCTAACCAATGCACCAGAAAGCCGTTACCAAGATCAGAAAAGAGTTCACAACTAGGTGTTTTCACAGTGAATCATGAATTGCAATTAAAGAAAAGAAACTATATTACTTTTTTTTTTTTTTTCCACCAAGAAACTGAGCTTAATGAATGAACTCCCTGGGTCAGATTTCACCTATACTTCCTGCTTTGGGGTGAATTGATATGTTGGTGCCCCGACTTATCATAGACAGCATGGTTATCACCTCGGCTTCTGAGACCCCCATGAGACACACGCTGGAATGCTTTTCCTGGAAAGACTTTGGCTCCACAGTAAAGCACAGCCCCGTGTGCACAGTGACTTCCCAATAATGTCCGGCTAAGACTGGAGCTCATGCTTAGTGAATGCAAATGCAAATCAACATGGCAGCTGGAAAATAATTAGGAGACTCAGTGAGGTGTTTGACTTGTAAGGGGTGAGCGAGAGTCAGGTAGCTTTCCTTTCCTTTTATACCTCTTTTTAACCATTTATTTTCCTTCACTTTTTTCTTTTTCATATTTTGAATTCTTTTAGCATTTTTTACATAGATCAAATGAATTTATGATATTTTCACACCTTAATCCCTAATCCCACCCTCCTCTTCTTCCCATTACAACTCTTCTTCCAGAAGCCTCTACATTCCCAAGATGGTTCTGATTTTCTAAAACTAAGTGGTTCTTCTACAAGGAAATGGATGGATCCTACTACATCTGCCTTCAGACATTTTTGCAAAATATGCTCTTATTTATTTCTCAAATCTGAGACATATCCAGCTGGAGTTGACCTTGCTTCAGAAGAACGAGGACTTGAACCCACATCTTCTTAAGGTCGTGAATCAGCATGGAGGGTGCTGCATGTCTCCATCTGTCTTGAACTCCCAGGTCCATTCTCATTTGGGAGTTCCTACTGTCATGAAGGAAACCCACTTTGGGGTGTGTCCTCCCACTTCCTAAGAACTGACCAAGTCCACAGCGGCTGCTCTGGACGCACCTGGAGTTCAGCTTGCAGTGGCATTTTCCACGACATCCGTCTCCACGAAGCCTTAACACTGTGGGAAGCTCTGGTAAGGGCTTCAGGTAAGCTCAGTACAGAGAGCCACTACCTGTACACGGCAGAGGCTGAACAGCTGTGGAGAATGCATTATAATAAGCAGCCAATGGCATCAGCAAAGGGAGCAGGGGGGTGATCAAGAGAACGTTCTGTGTTAGCCTTCCTACATCTTTGATTATTAAAAATAATAAAATACGACTCTAACTGCTGAAAGAGCTAAGATTATTTGCCTTCTATGTTTAGTTTGGCATATTTTCATGTCATTTTGATTAATTAGTTAACCATCCATTATTTTCAGGTGCTCACAATCTAATCTTAAACAAATACCCAAGTCTCCTCTGATAATTCTGTATGCTCTCAACTTTTTAATATTACATCCTGCATTTAGAAAAACAACTGGCAGATCTGTAAGGTTTTTACACCTGAAACTATTTTTCAGAGATTTCGCAAAGATTTGTTCTTTCGCCCAAAAGAAAGAGAGATGCAAGCATAATTACCATTTTTTTTTTTTTTTTGCTTTTGATGTGCTCGGTGTTTCTTAAGTTACTTCAACACATAGATAACAGTCATACAGCAAGTCTTGTTAGACCAGAAGAGACGTTCAGTCATGGCTGAAATTTGAACAGGAAAATATTATTGCAGTAGTCTGTTTGGCGGCCATAAGAACGTGTGAGGGACTGGAAAGGAGGGGGCTCGTTTTCCCAGCATTGGAGGCTGGATCCAGGACCCCTGGCTCACAGAACTGCTTCAGGCCAGTCTTCTCCTCTGATTTCGGCTCTCCCTTTTTCTCACTACACCCCACATTATCATTTATTTGAGGGGTACCTGCCTAGTGTCTCTGGCTCTTCTTGCAAAGGTTCCAGGCACGTTGGATCAGAGTCCCATCTCGGACAACTCATTTCTTATTTGACTCCTTAGGGTTTGTGCTCCAGACTTGTAGCACTCATTTGGGTGATATAGTTAGCAATTATTTTATGTGAGTTTTAAAACGTTTCTTTAATGGGGTAAGACCTTAGTGGGCAGTCAGAGTGCTGCAGAATGGCCAGCGACACGCCCTACTTTGCATAATTTCTGAAATACATGTATTCACCTTTTGTGACAGAATTATGTGTTCACAATTGCAAAGGCATGCCATCTCCAACATTTTATTTCACTGTTAATTGATTTTAGTCTTAACTGATAATTAAGTCCTTTTTGCATTACTGATGATATTTGTGATGCATTTAAAAATTCATCATTGAACCATATTGTAAGATTTTTTTCTCCCTATATTTCTGTCTACAAGTCCATAGTTTTAATTGTGCACATATTTGTGATTTCTTTGTAACTAGTTTTTGTATAAAGAGTGAAGTTTTTGTCTGAGCCTTTTTTGTTTTGTGCAGACACCTGATTAATGCAATATCATTTGTTGACAAGACTGTCCTTTGTTCTCTGGCTACTTCCCTACCTTAGACATGAGTTGAATGTCTTTGTGTATACAGATATTTTAGCTCTGTGCTTTGTTCCACTGATCTATATGAATATACTCTCAAAATACCATGCTGTGTTGATTACCCCAGCCTTGTGTTAAACCATTGTTAATAACATACAGCTTTCTCAGATCTTTTGCCATGTGTATGAAACCCACAATCAGTTTGTCTATATCTACAAAGAACTTGCCAAGATTTTTATTGCAACTATACGGAATCTATACATTAGTTTCAGGAAAATGACATGTTAACAATACTTAATCTTCTATTCCCATCAGGAATTATCTAATTATTTACACCTTTGATGTCCTTCATGAGTGCTTTGTAGTTTTGCATGTATGAATAGTGTACCTATTTTGTTAGATTTATTTCTAAGCATTTCACCTATCAGATGCTATTCTAAATGGAAAAGTTGATTTAATTCTAAGTTCCTAATATTTGCCTTTGGTCTGCAGAAAAGCTACCTGCTTCCTGTTATTTATCTTGTGTATAGCAACCTTGCTTCATGACCTTGTTGCTTGGGTTAAGCAGATCACAGCTGTCTCTGCAGGAAAGAATGTCCACGCCTGACCTTCAGCCTGTTCTCTGCTGCACACAATAAAATTCAGTGATTCTCAGTTCCTCACCTTTGTCTTGTAAGGAGAGTTGTAAGGAAGTCTAAGTCTTCACCTGTCAGAAAATGAAATTGGAGCTCTTCATATATTGGCTTTGAAATGACAGCTCTTGTTTGTTTGCTCCTTGGTCTGAAGTGGATTTTTTTTTGTCTTTAAAGGGGATGAGTCATCTTTTTGTAATGTTTTAGCCACTGAGAAATACAACTAGCAAATGTAAATCACATATAATAATTACCTCAGTTTTAAAGAAAATTACATTTATAAAATTCAGCAAAACCCACGATTTGCTTTATTTGCTTGTGTTGATGTGGGTATATATCTGTATGTAAGTGTGTGTGTGAGGGTGTGTAGAACAGGCCTGTGTCTATGGAGACCCAATCGCATGTTTGGGAATTATCCTGGATTGCTCTACCTCTTTTATATGCTCTAAGGTTTCCAAACTCTGCCTTCCAGGGCCAGAAGTATAAGCTGCATCATTTCCAGTCAACATTTTTATGTGAAATCTGAAATTTAGCATTCAGGTCTTTTTGTAAGGCACAATAAAGGATTAGTCCCTGAGCTACCACTCTAATCCCAAGACTAAAAGATTTAGAGGCTACTTTTATTTAAATGATATTGCATATTTCCCTTCCTTTCTTCCTCCCTCCCTTCCTCCCTCCCTCCCTCCTTTCTCCTTCCCTCCTCTCCCCTCCTCCCTCCCCTCCCCCTCCCCTCCTCCTCCTCTTCCCTCCTGTTCCCTTTGTCCCCTTCTCCTCTTCTCTTCTCTTCTCTTCTCTTCTCTTCTCTTCTCTTCTCTTCTCTTCTCTTCTCTTCTCTTCTCTTCTCTTCTCTTCTCTTCTCTTCTCTTTCTCCATCCCTCCCTTCCTCATTCCTTCTTTCCTTCTTTCCTTCTTGCTTTCTTTCATTTACTTTGTTAGGAACACTAGTAAGAGGCTCTTTGACACAGCAAAGTGCTCCCTGGCGCCCTTTGAGTTGTTCTTATGTCTGAGGGGAAACACAGCACAGCAGGGGACAAATGGAAGATGAATCTGAGAAGAAAGAAGTCATTTGCTGCTCACATGAGCAGAGGAGGTGCTTGCACGCACAGCCACACACCAAAGTGATTAGCATCTTTGAGGAACACACATGAGGAGGAATGCACCGCCTGGGAGGAGGAGGCAGCCGGGCTCCACCAGCCCTGCTGTGGATGGATTTGCTTCCATTGGGCCTGACGCTTTCAGCACCTTGGCCTGGAGTACAGTGAGCACAGGAAACGTTATCAGCATGCATTTCCACAGACAGCCTGTCCTTTGTCACATGCGCTAGGGGCCCCAGGAATGACGTGCTACGAGAAGGCAACACATGGGGCAGAGCTGCGAAACTTGCCAGGCACGTTCTTGACAGAACGTTAAAGTTGTTCCAGGCATTTTGCTGGTTTAGCAGAGAAGGGACATCAAAACATCCGTGTCGCCCAATAGCGAGACGCTCTTGGTGATGGTGGTGGTGGGGAGGGGGTGGACAATCAAGACTTAGCATTTCAACAGTCGTAAGAATATGCGCTTTACCTACAGTCACTTTTGAAGACTGATAGGTCTTCAAGTTCTGATAGTCACTTGGATCAGTCCCGTCATTTTGCTTGTGCACCGGACAAGAACACATACATAGATACACAGAAACACAAGCCGTAACACTCAGGAAAACGTAGCTCAGCTCTCCTTACCTGTTCTGTGCTGAGCGCGCTAGTGACGTTACAAATCCTACAAGAGAAGAAGTTCTCATTCTTCCCAGGCTACACAAATGAAGCACATCCTGAGACACAGCCATGATTTGGTCCATGAATGTTTCATGGATTCCATGGTCTATGATGATTTCTCTCTCCTCCTCCATTAACCACAATGCTGTTCACCCTTCTGGGGAGGGGGTGCTGTAGGGGTGCTGTACTCAAGTTGCGGTAGAGAACATTTGTAAAAGGGCAAAGGCATCCACGGCTGAAAGAGGAGTTAAAATCAGCCCTTTCCCCAGCATGAAAGAGACATTTAAAGCTTAGCTTCAAATCTGAATCCTTTCCATCTGCAGCAAAATAAAGCATAATTATAATTTGACAAGAAACAGCATTGGTGGTTCAGGGAAAAACCTCCCTCCATCCCAGAAGAGGCGGGGGAGGGTGGGGGAGGGCAGGGAGGGCCGGGGAGGGCGGGGGAGGGCGGGGGAGGGCCCGGGAGGGCGGGGGAGGGTCGGGGATGGCCCGGGAGGGCGGGGGGGGGGGGGGGAGCTGGGGAGGGTGGGGGAGGGCGGGGAGGGCTGGGGAGGGCGGGGAGGTCCCGGGAGGGCCCGGGAGGGCGGGGGGGGGGGACGGGAGGGCCGGGGAGGGCGAGGGAGGGGGGGAGGGCGGGGGAGGGCCGGGGAGGGGGGGAGGGCGGGGGAGGGCCGGGGAGGGCGGGGGGGGGCTGGGAGGGCGGGGGAGGGCGGGGGAGGGCGGGGGAGGGCCGGGGAGGGCCTGGGAGGGCGGGGGAGGGCCCGGGAGGGCGGGGGGGGCCGGGGAGGGCCGGGGAGGGCGGGGGAGGGCGCGGGAGGGCGGGGGAGGGCCGGGGAGGGCGGGGGAGGGCCGGGGAGGGCCCGGGAGGGCCCGGGAGGGCGGGGGGGGAGTGCCGGGGAGGGCCCGGGAGGGTGGGGGGGGGGGGCCGGGGAGGGCCCGGGAGGGGGGGGGGGAAGGGCCGGGGAGGGCCCGGGAGGGCGACCATCCATACCCAGCCTGTGCTCTATGCAGCTGCTTTCATTATCTACTGATACTTACAAAATGTTACCCCCTCCCTTTAAGGAGACCAAACACAAGTGTTTGTAGCTCTTACATACTCTGCCTCAGACACCTGGGAATGGATTTGCCAGGCGGCTCTGCCTTCTGATCGCCATGAAGCTGCAGTTAAGACGTCAGCAGAAGGTGCGGCCCCAGGTGGACACTTGATTGTCTCCCATCCAGGCAGATGGCTTCCACTTGAACGAGCAAAACAAGGCAGGGAGGAAATGGAGAATCCCTTAGCATCTCTGTATCTAATGTTAAAAGTTGTCTTTGTTTCTTTATTTCTTTGTTTCGTTTTCTCTCTCTCTCCCTTTCTCTTTCTCTGTGTGTATCAGAGGGCACTGTGTGTAGGTCCAACCACAACTCCAGTAAACATCCTGGACTGTGCTATTTCCTCTGTGTTTTGCTCTGGAGTTTCCCAGCCTCTCCTTTCCAGGACTGGAAGTACAGGCGGCTGCCATTTCCACCCTGCATTTTTATGTAGGACCTGGGATCCAAACTCGAGACCTTCTGCTTCTAAGGCAGAAGCTTAACCCCTATGCTATCTTTCCAGCTGTAAACATCACATTTCTACACATTCTATTTTCTAGAAAAAGTCATTAAGTGGGGCCATTCTCCAAGAACGATGGGACCCAACACTGGAAGTGGGGAATGATAAGAACTCATAGAATTCTTCTCACATGACCCTGAGCAGCCAAATCTCTCTTAGCATCCCTTTCTTCCACAGGCAAGGAATCAAAGTCTTCCTTGGGGTGCGATATCTATTCAACGTTAGCAAACAAAATCTTCCTCGGGTGTGGTGTGCATTCAGCGCCTGCCACCTTTGCCAAACATCAGGTGTCGCCTGAAGGTAAAGTCATCGTACGGCAGCAGCAGCAACTGGCTTTCAGTAGTGCTGTGTGGAGGACCTAGAATCCATGTGCATGCGGTGGACGTGTCCCTCAGTGGGCGTGTCTCTGCTTCAGGGACATTCTTCTGGCGAAAGAAACATGCAAACTTCTGAAGGAAAGATGCATGACATTCTGCAATTTTGCGCTGAACACAGAGAACGATCATCTCCAGTGACAAAGCTTGACTTCCATAGATGACCAGGCATTAACGACCGACCCTGCCTTACTCCCCTGATGGCTTTCAGTGACCGTGTCCCGTGCACAGATTTCGCTCACGGTTGGTTCACTCTGCTGTTTTCCTTATCTACATTGTTCCACGTGTCAGAAGCCCAGGTTCTCAGCCAGTGCGAGGTTGATGCAGCACCTAAGATCCCTGAGTGACGAGGCTCAGACCCTCTGAGAACATAGCTGTCCCTCCCACCCCCCATCATCCCTTATGCTGTGTGACCCATAGCAAAGGACATAAGAGACCCCTGGTATGTCCTGGATTTTTCACTCTTCACTTTGCCAAAAATTTGAGCTTATGGAAAAGTTATAGAAAGTTGTCATGACTTTCTATAAGTGCTTTCCTTCTTCTAGGTAAGCCGAACTTGAATGTCTTCCATAACCTCCACTGTAATTACTAAAATTAGAAATACAAGCTCTTATAGTAGGTCATTAAACAGCTGCTCTTATCATCTTCAGGTAAGCACTAGGAGTAGTGAATACTGTGAATAAGCAATTATATTAACTCCTAGTATAGAGTGGGAGCACACAGTGTAATAATCTGTGACAACACACAGTCTTGGGGGCACGGAGACAAACTGCTCTTTAGTTGCAGTCAATCAATAGGACCTTCTCAGAACTTTTCACTTAACCACAAGTGTCTTTTTTTATTTTGTTTTTTCTGGTTCCAGAATCCATTGCCTGTTCATCCCTTGATCTTTTCTTACCTCTCGTGACTTTGAAGCTTTTGAAGAGTACTGGTGTTTTTCTTTGTGGAATCTGGTTTACCTGATGTTTTCCCATAAGCAGATTGAAGTTAAGCCGCTTTTATAGGCACTGGGAAAGTGGCAAGAGGTTGTACTTACCAGGCAGGGCCGGGGTTTCTGGGCAAGTAAACTTGGGTTATTTGTTTTACATAAACACTGCTAAGTCTTTCTACTCTAAAGTGACTCTCGTTCCCTGCATAATTCTCCAGCATCTTCTGACTATAAGCTGCTGGGTTGCACATCATACCTTAGCCAATACTAGACGTCATCTGGTGCCTGTAACGTGGTGTTTACTAAGTGATGGCTGAGATACCAAGGCACCAAGAAAAAAAGGCTAAATCATATCTCTACCTTAATATTGAAAGGTGACTGCTTCACTTGATTTAAAATAACATTTATTTGTACATCTCTCTCTCTCTCTTTCTCTGTCAGCAGACAGCTTTTAGAGCTGGGGATCAAACTAAGGTCACCAGCCTTGCATAGTATGTTATCATTCTTCTCTGAGCCCTCTCACCGACCCTTGAAATTTTCTTGAAGGATGGGGCAATGATTTCATCCGCGGGAACAACAAAAATAAGGTTTCTGGTTGTAAGGCCAATATTCTTGACCCCCTAAATACGAACACAGCTAAACATATTTATGGCAAAGATCTGGATGTGCTTATGAAGCACTGCAGCTCATTTCTCCTTGCAGGTCCAGAACAGCTGGTTGGGAAATGAAAGGACCACAAAGGTTTTTCCAGGCAGCGAGACACATAGACTAGCGAGAGCTAGCTCATCACAGCACAGCATCGGAATGCAACGGGACTCCTTGGGAAGAAAGGCTGCTCCCTCTTGCTTGCGAGAAGTCACCCTGCATCCTGCAAAAGCTCAGATCTGAGAGTTTCCTCCAGCGGCCGGAAGCTGACCATAGTCAGCGGGAAGGCTATGCTATCAGAGCTGGGGCAGCCATGCCACCCTGCAAAGCCACTCATCACCTCAGACACCCAAGATAGACTCTCGACCCCGGCTGTCTGTGCAGCAGATTGCCAGCCCTGGAGAGAAATAGTTCAGCAGTATCCACAAAGAGTGTTTAAACACACCAATCTGATGTCAGAAGGTTATGCACACGGAGGACTGGTGGTGTTAATTCCACATGGATTAACACCCCAGCTATTTCTTGAAATAGACAAGGTCTAGGTGAGGGCTGAGCCTTTTGAGCCCTTTCTTGGTAACATCTACATCAGACATTTATCTTTCTCTTTGAACTGGTGCGATCCTTGGATGGGACCAGCAAGGCTATGAGTTAATCACAGAACCCTGTTCTGCCCTTTGACCTCAAAGAGTGGAATGTTCTCCATTCTTTGGAGGCCCCTCGCTATGGGCCTCCTATGAACAATATGTCTGGTGCCTGTCACAGGACTAGGAATCTGAGGATTTTCCAGAACGAAGCAGCATGCCCACAAGTGTCCCTCATTCCCTTTTATGTGATTCCCCTGGAATTTCCTCCACACGTGATAGGAAACTTACCTGTACGAGCAAGACTATTTCCTGCCCTTCATGAGGACAGACCGCGCCCCTTCCCACGGGCTTTTCTGCAGCAAGGGACTAAGGATGTTATTTGAAATACGTGACCACAAGTTTGACATGGCGGGGGCCAGGAGAGGAAGAGCAGATGACTGGCTACATTGTGCTTGTCCAACCTACTGCACCAGGTTCTGGATGGGGGAGCAAGAAATCCACCACGGCTACTGCAGTTACCAAGGTAGAACATTGACAGGGAAGCTAATAGAGTGCTGCTGATCTTTCCACAGATTTTTCCCATGGACTATTTTTATCTAGGTAAAACATTCTGTAAAGTATACATACATAGTCATTGTATTATAGCATTTTCTTATTTTTGAATGCCAGATACTGTCTCATTACACACATTCATAATATTGTGCAATTCCCACCACTAAATCCAGAATTTGAAATGATTCCACATATAACCAGTTTTCGTTAAAATTGACTCCCCACTTTGCTCTACCATGGTTTTTGGTAACCATTATCCTATTCTAAGTCCTTATGATACCTCTAGACACCGCATGGAAGTGGAATCAGTGATTCGGGACTTATTTTGCATGTGACTTTCAGAAGAAAGGTTTTTGGTTTCACTCTGTGTAGCGCACTCCCTTATGTCTCACGAATGAATAATTGCACAAGACGCATGTGCACGCGTGTGTGTGTATGTGTGTGTGTTTATGTAGGCATGTAGGTGTGTGTAGTATAGGCATATGTGTATAGGTGTGTAGGTATGTGTATGTGTAGGTGCATGTAGGTGTTTAGGTGTATAGGCATGTATGTATGTAGGAGTATGCAATGAGTGTGTGTGTGTGTGTGTGTGTGTGTGTGTGTGTGTGTGTGTATGTTTATTCTTTGCCAATTCTCTGCTTGAGTTCCTTTGGCATGTTAGAAACGTGACAAATATCTCCATGAACATTAGCATACCATGATTGTTTCAACTGGTGAGTGCACATATATGAATACTGGATCTCACGGAGCTTCTGTATGCGTGAACAGATCATCAGAAAATAATGTCTTTAACTTTGACTGATATTTGTCTACATGACTGGTAGATTTTCACTGCAGCAGCCCAGCTAACAACCTTGCAGTTCTCTAAGCATAGAAAGGCTGCTGTGCTTGGGAATGTTAGTATCCCTCCTTTCCCCACGTTTTATAAGTGAGAAACCTGTGTTCAGCCTTGGAAACTTCCGTTTTTACAAAAAAGCCCCAAAACTTCAAGTCAAATTATTTTCTGATAAATCAGATATGTTGGAAACTGGGAAGCAAATGGAATATAAAAAGAAAATTTGATTTTCTGAGATCATCTACAGGGAAAGAGCTGGATAAAAATTAAATCTTTGAAACATTTAAGGTTCGTGTGTCAATACCACCGATTCTAAAAGTGATTTTTATTGCTAGGTACTTTGGACTATGAAGAGCTCCATTGGAGATTTTTTTTTTGTCTTAAATAATACAGCTTAAGAATTAGTCTTTTGAAATGGTGAAGGATGTGAGACAGAAATTGAAGAAAGGAGAAAAGCAGGAAGTGGAGGAGAGAGCCAGAGCTCAGTGAACAGTGAGACTCACTTCCAACTGTTTTGGTTCATTCTGAGCCTTTCAAATCTTTTGAAGCGTGTGCAGCATTCTGATCCCTAACAAGCCATATTCTTGAAAAATTAACCAGGAAAATAGCATGGGCTGGATAGTTTCACGTGGAAATGTGAGAACAGGGGAAAAGGTCTCAGTGCCTGCAGCGATGCCTCATCAGATGGTGTCTTCATCCTGCCTTCTGACCTTTCCTAGCGCTCGGCTGTTTTCTCACATTGCTCGGGAAACAGCCTGTGGCCGAAAGCAAGCGTGGGCCTCTTCAGGATTGCTTAGCGTGGTCCGTGTCAAGATTCTGCCTTTGATAAGCACGAAAACCTGTTGGTGACAGAGAAGGCTGGTGTCACAAAGGTAGCTGCAGCTTTTGTTAAACTATTTTCCCCATAAATCCATGGAAGTATCTCCCCACCACTGCTCTGAAAAATCATAACTTTGAGGAATTTATTGAAGCTGTGTTTTCTCATAAAAAAAAAACACATTTCTTCAACTAGTTTCCTTCTCTATTTGGGGTACCAGGGATGTCAATCCAAGAGATAATCTTCTGGCCCTATAAACATCTATCTCTAGAGTCTGTAACTAGAACATCTCAGTGTTCCCTACTAGACTGTTATGTTTATAATTTTCAAAGAGATTTTAAATTCATTCCAAAAGTAGATGGGACCTTTTATATAAACTCTGCTGGGTATGAAATAAAAACTTAGAAGTTATAAAGCATTTTGCTCATGATCATAGACTGAGTTTTGAAGTTCATTACTTTAATCTGCTATTCTGAGGCACTTAGACCTTAATTCCTCTGGTCCATAGAAGGACAAGATTTAGGACTTAAATTTCTCCACTGATACAGTGCAGGTCAAGTTTGGGAAAACCATTGTAAGGATTGAATTCCATGAGCTTGATTGCCTGCTGAAGGAACTTATGGGGTTAGATACGAAGAAATTCCAGTTCAGAAAGTTGTGAAGTCACATTAGATGCTAGCACGCTGGAGAAGTTTTCAAGGTCAACAGTGGTCTTGAATCACAGTCCCTCATGCTTGTATGGTTGTGGATCATGTTCAGAAGTTCAGGAAAGGTGGGGACCCCATGTGTTTAAGGGTGAGATGTCTCTAAAGACAGCGCTGCACACATTCCCATTGGCCTTTTAGTAAGAATTTGAATCATGAAGAAGAATTCTGCTCATCACATTCCAAAAAGTCCCCTCTCCTTTTTACTTCCTATTCTGCCTTCGTCTTCTTGTGCTAACGTCAGCTGTTTGATCTACCTGTGTGGCTGATACTTTAGTATGGTCTCTTTTTTCTCACTCAGTTCTAAGGATCTTGAAGATACAGCAATACAAACTTTCAAAAGGATTTTGCTTCTGAGCTCATTCCACATCTTTTGGAAGCATCCACTTTTCAATACTATAAGAAAATACCCAAAGATGAGTACTTGTAAAGGAAAAGTCTTATTTAGCTCATCGTGTGGAGAGTGAAATGCAAGAAGTGTGGCTGTCTCAGTTGATGGCAGGAATGCATGCAAGAGAGGAGGACAATAAATGTGACATTATGACAGGAAGCCAGAACACAAGGAACTAAATGCAAATGCTCCACGCTAAACCCTTCCCTCTAAGGCCACAACACTTCAACATCTGAGGAGCAACCTGTGAAACCTTGAGGTTCAAAGCACTTCCAAATCACAGTGGCATTCACATCTTTATTGATCAGGGTATACAAGACTTCAAAGAAAAGGAAACCCAGACTTGACTCTTATTTCCTGATTAATACAGACCCCAAGTGGTTCTATGTCATACTCACCACTTGTCATCCGAGTGCATCTATTTCAATGACATTCACTGAGAGAAAACCAAACATTAATAATTGCACCGAGATAATGAAATATAGTTTTTTATTAAAAGTTTGATTGATGCCCAAGGAATCAACGGGACTAGGAAATGAGAAAGCTTAAGAGATATATGTGCATAGATGTGGTACTACCGATTTAGGGAGGCCCTAGCCTGTCTCCCAGCTACTGACAAGTCTGGGCACGCACGGACATGCCCCGGACATGTCCCAACAGAGGACCATGCAGGCAGAGGGATGAACAACCAATGGGAAGCGGCCATCTAACCTGCCCCTGCAAAGGACACCTAGTAAACAGTTAAATGACTGGTGGCTGTCCCCCAGAGGAGAGAAGGCAACACCTGATTGGACTCTGACCCTATATAAGCCCAAATGCCCTTAATGACTTTGAATCAGCGGCATCTCGTCCACTGCTGCTTCTCACCTGATTCCCGGGTCTGGTGGTGACCCCGTCACCCACTCGCCCATTCGCCTCGAGGCCCTCTCTTCACCCCCCCCCCCCCGGCCCAGGGGATACAGCAACACATAGGGCCAGAAATTACACCTTAAATGTCATACGTGGAAGTCAAAGTCAGTCACTTGCAAATAGACTAATAAGCTTGAAATCTCTGGCACCAAGGGGATATTTATATTTTGCATTAATTATTTCAATATTGCATATGAGGAATCATGCAAGTACACTCCACCTACCCACACAGAAGGAAGTGGAATTTTGAAATCTGAGCTGTCTAACGGGCTGGGATTCTAACACACAACTCTGTATAAGAGATTGCTAAAAGTTTGGCCAGTTAATACATCACTGAAGAGCAACCTGAAAACTGTGACTCTGTTCTCATGGGTGTGGAAGGTTTTATTTTATACAACAAATCTGTTGTGAACTGCAAGCTTCTCACAGAGAAGTCAACTCGTGAGTCCTGAGGTTTATGTCAGGCTCACATCTCTGCACCCCACTATCTCTTCCCCTCACCCTGGCTGGCACGGAGGTGTCTGTGTGCCCCTCCACATCCCTTCGGATGTCACTGTGGGTCATTGTCTTCTTTCAGAGTACTTCCTTCTGACCTTGGACATGTCACTTGGCAGATTCTACAAGTTAATTATTTTCGTCTTCAATATCTTTTGTTTCTCACACGAGCATTAATAAAAATGATATTTGAGTGGTCTGAGCATTTGCTATGTTGATCTTTTTCTTGTTATGTCCTTCTGAGACTGAGTCAATGCTAAGGCATAGCATGAGCCATTCAGCATTATTTCTAAAACTACGCCAGCCGTTGAATTTAGCAAATGGCAGAATGTAAGTTCAAGATAATAGATTTCATGAAATGGGACTATAGAGCCAATGTGCTTTTTCATGCTTAAATGATTGTTTCCTTTTCAAACATGCCATCTATGAATCTATTATCTGTCATCTATCAGTCTATCTAGGCACCTATGAATCAATTATATGTCATCTATCAGTCTAGCTGTGCATCTATCATCAATATCTATATCTATCCATCTATCATCCATCTATCTATCCATCTATCTATCTATCTATCTATCTATCTATCTATCTATCTATCTATCATCCCTATATCTGGTATATGTGTATATCTATCATCTATCTTTGACATCTACCCATAATCAATCATCTATCTGTTCTATAATCTTTGTCCATAATCTCTCCTTTTTTTCAACTATCTGTTATGCCTGTCACATATCTATAGCATCTATTATTTATTGCTCTCACATATGCTGTTTACTATACAAATAGTAGCCTTTAATCAGGTGAATAGGAAGTTTCATGTATTTTAATGAATGAATAAAAAGCACACACTACTGATCTCATTAATTAATGAATAATATTATTACCTCTGTCAATTCACAAATAGATGGTCAAAAGGACTGCTTGTAGGCACAGTCAACTCAGATTATGATTTGTTTCAAGGACACAAGGTCGTCAAAGGAAAACTCATGGCCCAAAGTGGCGGGATGTTTCATCCCAAGCCCATCACCTGTAAGCCACGTGGAGTGTGAAATGCCTCCTGTGTTTTCCACGTGACTTCTTTGGGGAGGAAGACCTGTCTTTACAGACATGGGAATTTCTTGCACTAACTTTTGAACCATATGCAAATTTCTTGCAATATACAGACAAGTCCTTAGAATTTAAGTACACAAATCTACATATAAATACTCATAATTTGCCAATGAGTCTTTGGTGGAACGACTGTCACGATTTTGTGAGTAGCTTCTGAAAGTAAAGCTTCATTGGACAATTCCCAGGTCAAACTACATATACCGAGTTGAAAATGACATGGCTTTCCCACATCTATACGCACAAGTACATGAATATCTACATTTGCTAAAAAGGAAGTTCCACATACCAATAAAGTCATATGAAAGCTAACACCAATGCGTGGTGGCTTGCATTATCATAATGAGTTAAAATACGTGAAAATGAAAATTTCGGTAATGTGTGTATGTTCATGTGTATTCAAATGTGTGCATGACTGTGGGCACATGTAGTCATTGATGGATCTATGTATGAGGCCAAGGGATAATCCTGGTGATCATTCCTCGATACCATATACCCTATTTCTTGAGACAGGATGCTGAATCGGCTAGAAC
The DNA here is from genome assembly GCA_023101885.1 of Typhlomys cinereus. Taxonomy (NCBI): domain Eukaryota; kingdom Metazoa; phylum Chordata; class Mammalia; order Rodentia; family Platacanthomyidae; genus Typhlomys; species Typhlomys cinereus. The sequence continues at coordinate 6,937,867 of JALPQD010000083.1, read as the reverse complement.
TCATTGGGGAGGGCCTGGCTGTCTAGCAAGTGCCAGGAATCCACGTGTCTCTGCTTCCTCAGCTTAGAATTACAATAATATATTTCTTCATTGACCTCATTTCTTTTTTATACACTAATTCTGGCCAATAGAGTACAGGGTCTTATATTTGTGAGGCGAGCATTTACCTCCTGGGCTATCACCTACCCCTTGTTAAGAACTTAACAGAGAGGACGGGTTCTGAGGAGGATCTCTGAGAAGTGAAATATTAATATTTTTATTAACATATGTATGCCCCATGGATTTAGGTGCATACAGTTCTTTAACAATGCTTCCCTCAACATCAAATCTGTAACTGACACAACTCTGTAATTGGAGAACTCTGAGGGAGGGCAGTTAAAATCCACAATTGTATTATGGGAAACTTTTGCTTTACTTGAATTTTTATTATAAATATGGCATGCCTTGGACATAATTCGTGTAATTTGCATGCTGAAAAGCCATCTGTCATCAAAAACTTTCCCTCTAACAAGGCACGTACCAGTATCTTGGCTTATGTCTAGTGATGCTTGCTTATTAGATGTCATAATAGTCATAAAGTTGAAGCCATTCTAGCTCTTATTTCTTTGTTTTGTAACTTTTAAGAAATTGTATTTCTTTAAACACTAACTGTAGAATGCACAGAAATGTAACAATGCAATATGAGTGATTTTTAGAAAGAGGCTCCACAAAGCAATGAATCGTTTTTCTGTAGTCACCATTTCCAGTGTGGATGAATGAGCAAAGAACACGGGCCGTCTGCCTTCTCTGCTCAAGGCTGTGAAGAGAGTAGCAGGCAGCTGAACAATGAGACTGAAAGTCAGTCACAGGACACAAGCTTGTTCTCAATTTCTGCCTTTCGTGCTTCCTTTACATCTTTTACTAGAATCCAATGTAGACCTAATATTAGAAACCATGTAAATTGTTTTGTCATATCCAAAGTCAATACCCTACGTTCTCCTTACTTTAAACAGTATATTAAAATGACATAATCGGCTCATGAAAAATGGGATAGCATTTGTTTTAATGGGCTAGTAAATTTTTCTATACTTTTTTATTTTATTTTTTTACCTAGTTATACAAGCTCAATGGGTAGTTACCCTTGCCCCCTCCTTCCCTCTTCTCCTCCTCCCTTTCTTCCCCCCTTTGATCCCCCATCCCACTCTCCCTCTATTCCTTCCTCTTTCACCCCTTTCTTCCCTCCCTTCTCTCTCTCATTGTTTCCCACCTGTTCCCTCCCACCCTCCAGAACATCAGCTTTTATGGGCCCTGAATTCTCTGTGGCATATCCTGGGGTCCCTTCTTGGGCTGCCCGCTGATGTAGGAATTACGTTATATCTGTCTAACTCCTTGGCTCTAAGGATCCTACTGCCTGAAGGCATTTCCTCTGAGATCCATGCTAGTGTATGGGAGCTTGTTGACATGAGAGTCATTGTGCAGGTCAGATAAGGGCCTGTCAGGTTGCAATGAGATCCTGGCTGCCACAGCCCAGTCTTGACTGAAGTGTCTTGTCCAGCCCATCGGTGGACCTCCTCATCTTTAGGCTCTTACAGTCTTGCTGCCTCCTCTTCCCAGGGCTCCCTGAGCCTTGGGATGGGGAGAGATTTGGCTTGTCTGGTTCTGGATGAGCATTGTAGGGTTTATTGATGTTCTGAATTCTGCCCTGGGCTGCACCCTGTTAGGATAGTGATGACACTATTTAGAAGGGATCGAGCCTCTTAAATCTCTGAACGCCCATGTCCCAACATGATCACATAAGTTTCACGATCTGAAAATCATTAGCCTTGTTTCAGGGTCACTTTATTATGTGAAGTCACATGGTGTGTTCTGGGATCCTTGGAGCTGGCCAGTGGTGGAATCTGTGATGCTATTGAAAGTTCAGAGTCATTTTTGTACCAATTAAGAAGAGGGAGTAATCGTTCCAAAAATTTCAGCCCTTCAAGTGCCTCTTCTTTCCTCTGTTTTACCCTAAAATGTATATTTTCCAATTTGTTTTCTGGAATCATATTTTTAAAATATAGCTACCTAGGAGGCTTTCCCATGTGTACACAATTGGATTTTTTCACTGCTGCTCCTGAATCTGCTGGTCACCCATTCCTCACTGATACTTTGTAGGGTCCCATGGGTTTCTTCACAGTTTGCAGCTGAGCAGAATAGGCCCACTACTGGCTTAGACTCAGCAACCGCCTCTGCTGTGGGTTCACGTTGGCCATGCAGACTCATGGCTGTGCTGGTTTGGGTGCTGGGTCACAGCAAAGACCCAGGCCAAACCAAAGGATATGCCTGGATGACTTGCAGAGAAGAGACCGCAGCGGGGAAAAAAGAGGTATGTGGTAAAGCAATCGGAGCACATCATGTACATGGACAAACATGTCCATGAGCAAAATTCATCAATAATGAAAAATGGAGAAAGCCTTCCATGGATTCCTGCCTCAAATGTGTGTCATGTTTCAGTGAAGTTATTTAATTTTCGACGTAACTCCTGGTCTGGTTTTCCGATCCCATGTAGTCAGTCCTTCCCTTGTAGAGTCATTAGTCTGTTTATCAGGACTGAAGAATATGCTTTTCCTTTAATTGTCGACCTCCAACTCGCTGATGTCATTGTGTAGAGATGCAGCACGTGGCTTCATCCACGGAACTATGGAATGTGACACAGAGAATGGAGCTCCAGCTGAAGATAATTATTCCTTAAAGTAAGTAAGAAATGAGGAAAAGCAAGTCATTGGCACACACAGTAGTGGATTCCGACTCACGGCAGAATGTTCAGATTAAATCGAACGTTTCCATGGCCAATTATCTAATTCATAATTGCGACTATTCAGAGCATCTGATTACTCCCTTCAGCTCTTTCTTTCCCTCCCACAGCTCCTCCCTTGTACTTTTTATATGACGGTTTGGTCATAAATCCAGAATGACTGACTTTCCTTTCCCCATTCACTCCACTTCCAAGATCTATAGTCAAGATCACATGTCGTACTGAAGCGTGCAGGTGTAGGGTAGAATTGTTTTAATATCATAATGATACTCAAGGTTTTTGATGTGAACAAGTGTGCTAATCATAAACCAAACAAGCATTATTGTGTTCAGAGACAGGTTCGAGACAGATAATGTTTTTAACACATTGTTATAAGCAGATCTATATCGGCAGAACATTTATATATGCATATAAATTTATACATAATATACAAAATGAAAGCTCCACACACTGATGCGTTTATATAAAATATAAAAGCAAATGCTAATATTTGGTGATTTGCATTGCAATAATATCAGTTAAAATTCATGAAAAATGAAATATATTTTTTGAGAACGTTTGTGCATGTGTATGTGAGTTTATGATTTCAGTTTTCAAGATATTATGGTAGTTGAAATAGAACTGTGTGCTAAGGAGAGGAAGAAATGATGCCTTGTTTAATGTGTATGTGTGTGTGTGTGTGTGTGTGTGTGTGTGTGTGTGAGAATAAAAGAAAGAAAGAAAGAAAGAAAGAAAGAAAGAAAGAAAGAAAGAAAGAAAGAAAAGAGAGAGAAAACAGCATATTGGCAGCACTGACAATAAAATGCAGTATGCAAAAGCATAAGGAATGTAAAATAAATCTAAGGAGAGGTGATGTGATAATGGAAAAATTAGTCATTTTTGTTAAGACATTTTCACTTAAATATAAAAAGATAATTAGTATTCAAAAATCTTAATGATGATATTGATTTGATCTTTGAATGTCTTTCTAGCCCTGTCTCAAGATGGAATAGGAAGGGTACAGGCACAATAGGTATCTCAAGTAACTACCTCTGGCCCTCCAGGATTTCTTAAGGTAGTTCATGAACTAATATTATAATATCTAGCTAATGGTCCGACAAATATCCACAATCAAAAAAGATTTCTCTTTTTGTTTTTACTTTTTCTTTCTTAATATTGATAAAATACATAATAAAATTATGTTAACAATTATAAATATGTAATTCAATTATATTGAATTCATTGGAGCAATATATAACCCCACTTTTCTATCTCCAAAACTCCTTTCATGCCGTAAAACTGAAACTTTATGTGCATTTAAGACCTCATCTCTCCCTATCCTCGGTTCCCAGTTAACAGTTCTATTTTCTATATCTAATTTTGACCACAGATGTATTTTCTTTTCTTTTATTGCTGTAAGGTACAGCTATAAGGTACAGCTTAGTCTCAACTTAAGGGAGAAAGGGAGATTAATTTGGCTGTTGGTTACAAAAGCGATATAGTCTATTATGGCTGCCTGAGGGACAAATCACTTTCTTAGGCTGACTCTGCTTATGGTCTATAGACCCACATTAACTCTGGCATCTGTAACATCTTCGCTTCTCAACAGCAATAAAGGCTTCAACTCCACACCATACAATGTCTTACCAGGGCCCCATTGTTGATTTTCTGATCCTAGTATGCTGCCTGGCTTCAGACAATCTCTCAATCCATGGAAGAGGAGTCCATGAGTTAGTTCCACTTGTTCTTTAATGCCTCCCAATCCAGTACTATGTTGACTATGTTGCTACGTTCTGCCGAAATCTCCAGGTGGAAACTGATCTCCTGGATCACAGATGGTTCAGCTGGCTCAGTACTGAGGAGACTTTCCTGGGCAGAAGATTCGATTCATCATTACGAGTGGAAGCTTTACCTTCAGGTCTTGTCCCCAGGGTATAGTTTTCTCTGCTGTCTGAATGATAATCAGGCTTTGGCTTCATATTGGCTTTTGGTTTTTGTCACATACAGTCACATACAGTTTCCTGGTTCGACACTGGTTTGACATTTTTTTTCCAAAAAATTTCATGGTTTGTATTTCTTTTTCACTTATTTGTTGCTCTTTTTAATCATAGATTTGAATGAGAAAACTGAAAAATAGCCATACTACAAATTCAAGGCTATTTTGTCTTGAAGTTTCCTTGGCCAATATATCAGACCTTTACATTTTGACTCAACTTCAGGCAAACTTTTAAGACATGAGCAAACTTCAGGCCAGTGCTTTGGGAAAACATTATCCAAACCGTCCCTGGTCCTGTTTCCCAGTATTAGTTTTCCTGTGAACCTTCCCAAGATGGGCCTCCTAGTCTGTCTGTCTCAGACATCAAAGCTGTCACTAGGACGACCCTTTAAGCATCTCTCCGAGACACAATGGTTTCCTAGCCCAAAGTCCAAAGTGCTCCACATTTCATCCACAAGTAGCTCCAAAGGAATGACAGCCACATCACAATAATCACCTAGTACAATACCAAATTCTCTTAGTTTCACATCAAACTTCACTTTCTGGCAACATATCCTACCACTCCAGTAACAGCACCCCACTCTTGGTACCATTCCTCTGTTACAGTTCCTTTTATTACCATGACAGAGTGCTCAGACTCAAGAGAGAAAAGGAGATTTGTCTGACTGAAGGTTGCAGAGGGAATATAGTCCACTATGACAAGGATTGCATAGGTAATAGTATGGCTGGAGGCAGAAGCAAGAGGTCATATCAAGTCTGTCTTCTGAATCATTTTGACTATTCTAAGCATCTTTACAAGTGGAATCATTTATTTATTTTAGTAACTGCTTTTGCATTTAAGAAATTCTGCATATTTTCTGTATATCAGTTCCCTATAAGAGAAAAGCAATCTTTGCATATACATCGTGAGTTGCTTTTTGTTACAATTGAGTTTGTTTTTGTTGAATATCTGTAATCAGGTACATTTGCAATATCTGATTTGCTCATTTTTTACTTTTTTGCCTTGGTCTTACAGTATCTTATGGAAGAAATCATTGACAAATGCAATACTATTAAACTTTTTAAAAACATTTATTACTTTTAAAAAGTCTTGTACTTTAGGCCTTTATTTAGATCTTCAAGACATATTCCATTCCTTTTTAAATGGTGTTAAGAAAGGGGCCAATATAATATCCTTATGTGTAGTATAGATCTGCTGTTTTCTCTTCATAGTTTGTTAAAGTTATTGACCATCCTACCATTGAATAGTCTTAGCAGACCTGTCAAAAGCCATCTGTGTGAGAGCTTTGCTAAGAGCTTTCTCTGGATTCTGTTGTGTGTAGTACTGGTCTCTGTCTCTGTTTCATGTTGATACAACTTTGTGAATTTTAGAGAATCTTAAAATTAGTTAAATGCAAATACTTTAGACTGATTCTTTTTCAGAATGGCTTGGCCTCCAAAGGACCTCTTATGATTCAATAAGAAATTTAGGATGATTTTTTCTGTCTCTTTAAAAAAAAACATGTCACTGAAGATTTCAAAGGAAGTTTACTAAAGTTGAAGATAGGTTGGACAGTGTCTTGATCTGCTTTATGTTCTTATAATGGAATGCATGAGTTCAGATATCTTAAAATTTAAGCAATTTGTTTGGGTCATGATTGCAGCTCTAAGACATGTTGTCCACACCTAGGCCATTTTGTAAAATTCATTTCCTCCATTTAGTTTGGAACATGGCAGTCACCCAAACTGACCACATCAGTTACCATTCCTGAAATTAAATCAGCTTGGTTGCTGAGGTTCTTGCCCCCCCATCCCAACATTAGCCACCTTGACTAACATTTGCTGTGAATTCTTTCACTTTCTTGACAACCTCTTAGCAACATCTGAAAGCTATAAAAGTTTTAAAACCTTTTTGTACTGTAGGCTCTGAAGATTCCACCCATAGTGGATTCCTCCCTTCTCTCCAAATCTAGGTTGTTTTTTCTTTTCTTTTCTTTTTTTTTTTTTTTTTTTTTTTTCGGCTGTCATGGTTTTTTAATTTAAGGTTGACTTACGGTTTCTTTTATTACAAATCCTTCATCTCTATTAAACTCACATATCCTAACTGTGCGTGTGTATGTGTTGGCTTCTTTCTATCAACAGACCACTATATCAAGCCCATGGAAAGACCAATCAGCATTGCAAGAATTGAGGTGTCGGATCTTTAACTGTATCAAAGCAGGTCAGAATACTAGATCAAGGTCAGCCATCACAGACTGGGCCAGGCTTGAGGTAAGCTGCATTTCATAACAACAATGCTGAGAGAACCATTATATGTGCAGAGACCTCAGATACATGCGTATGAATTCCTTCTCAAAGTGTTGTTGTTACACCCAAACACCTTCCACTGGATCCTTCTCCCTCTTGAATTTTCTGCTGTCTCAATATTGGCATCTTGGGGACCAAGATTGCAACACAAAATTTCCAGATATAGCCCACATTCAAATCAAGGCAAGTAGTTTTGGCATCCCAGCATTATCAAGTCTTCCATTTAACAAGCATATAATTTCTTTATACAAATTGATTGATTGATGATTGATTTCTTCTGCAATATTTGTCAAAAATATTTGCATTTCTATTTTACTAGTTTTTCTCATCTTTATCACTCCATGCTTTCTGATTCCATTACAAATAAAATTTCTCTCAGGATTTCAGTTTTTAAATCAGTTATTGTTAGTATGGATATTGTTGATATAGTTTTATAGAGAAAGATACACTTGATTTTATGGGCTGACTGTATTTTACAAGTTTGCTGAATTTGGATTAATTGTACTTTTCATGGAATTGTAAGGGCTTTCTATGCTTGTGATCACAGCATATGTGAACAGTGATTTTTTTTCGATCCTGACATACCATTTACTCTTCTTGTTTAGTGTTTCCAGCACAACTAAGTGGCTGAAACACCAGCGCTGTGTTCTTCTTCTTGAAGCAGATTCATTCTCTCACCATTGTGCAGGACCCTGCTGTGGGTTTCCATGTGGGTTTTATTATAGCGAAGTAATTTGTCTATTAGTTTTGCTGAGTGCTTTTATCATGAAAATATACTGAATTTTGTCAAACTATTTCTCTGCGTCAACAAAGATGATAGCGTACTGTTTTGCCCCTCATTTTATCAACGTGGTGTATTGTATTAATTGGTTTTTGTATGTTGAAGCGTATTTGCTTTCCAGGGATAAATTCAACTTGGTCATGGTGTATAATCTCCTTAATATAGTAGTGAATTTAGTTTACTAGAACTTTGTCGATGATTCAAAAATAAACGTTAATAATTAACTTTTGTTTAATTGATTTTTTTTTTATAATTTTCCAGCCCTTCATTTCAGCTCCATTCCTCGTAGATCATCTATTTGGCTAGGTTTTAGGTTCAATTTGTGTTTCTTTGTCCAGGTCCCAAAAAGGAGAAGTTAGTTTGCTGATTTGTGGACTTCCTTGTTTTTATTTGTAACCACTAAAATTTATGAAACAGAATGGTTTTTACTTTATCCAATGAGTTTTGAAATATATTTACACCTTGGATTTTATACCTATTTTAATTTTCTTGTGATTTAATATTTAATCTCTACTTTGTTGTGGAATATGCTTTTTAGTTCCCACAAATTTGTCAATTTTATATATTTTTCTATTGTTTGCTACTGAATTCATCCTATCTTGTCTAGAGATGATGCTTTGCATATCTGTCATATAAAAACTTAATGAGGCTCACTTGGAAGCACAACACGTGCTCTGTCCTGGGCATGTCTGCTGCACATCAACAAAGCATGAAATACCATTAGGGACATGTTCTCTGGACAGGTCGGTTCATTTCCTTATCTCCTGTGTGAATATTATACATACATTTAGAAGACCGGCCTCACACATTATTGGAGAACCATGTGTTCTTCCTCTGATTCTGCAAACTTTTCTTTTAAGTATTTTGACAGTCTGTTGTTATGCACACACGTTTATAACTGTGTACTGTCTTGCCATATTGGACATTTTATTAGCATATAATAACCTCCTTTGTTTCATGCAGTCTTTTCTGATTCAAAGCCATTTTGTCCCATAGCACAGCCACTCCTGTGTTTACTAGTTCTGTCATCTCAGATCCTCAAGTGCTCTTTCACTTCCAAACTCTTTGTATCTTCTGATCCATAATGAGTTTGCTATACATATCTTTTTAAAAAAATGAATGATTTTTAAGTTTGAAAATACTGAAATTCAGTTTGCTAAACTCTTTTTCTGGCTAAATGTTAATGCATGTAACATTACAATGATTATTGATAGTATTGGAATGGCTGCCATTTGGCATTTTGTCCTGATAGATAAAACATTCTTTGTTTAGCCAGTTTTCTTGATATGTCTTTTATTTCTCATTTCCTATGTTATTGTCTTCCCTGGTGTTTATTTGATTTTTTAAGAAACATTTAAACTTCATCCTCATTTTTGTATCTTGTCTTTTTCTATTTTTTTGGTTGTTGCCATAGTGATTACATCTAATTTGATCAAGCTTACAAGACTCTAATTGGGATATTCTAGTTGCACTTCAGTACCACACAAAACCCCATCCCTTTCAGCTATTAGTGCTCAAAAATTGTGCATTCTGTGCTCAGAAATATGAAAGGTATTTTGATACAGTCAACTCTAAAATTACATTGCTAACCAATTGTGGTATCTCAAACCAAATAACTTTTTAACATTTTTTAGCTTTATATCTTGTCAAAAACAGAAAATGGAGCTCCACGCCGCCACAATAATGGTAACTGTTAAAGTTGCTCCTGAATTTCCCTATAGAAGCCTAATATTTTCTTCATATGGCTTTGAGTTACTGTCTAATGTACGTCTAAACCTGGACTCAATTTAGTGGTTCTTAAAGGGCAGATCCAGTGGTAATTAAATACCCTAGCTTATTTGTTTGCCAATGTCTTCATTTTCCTGGCTTTGAAGTGCAAGTTTTCAGGACACAGTATTCTTGGTTGACTACATTTTTTAGCACTTCGTGTGCTGGAACTTTGAGTCCAACAACGCCATTACTCTAGAAACCATATACTCCCTTTTCAAGAACTTTGCTTATTTGGTTTTAATTTTTGCTTTTCATTTTCAATGGTTGTGTCTACTTTTGTGCTCATATTAAAATGAGCTGGCGAGCAACGTTTTGTTTTGCTCTCTTTTTTTGGAGACCGTGTTTTTGGGCTGTATGTGCAGGTTACATTTTCATTTCTCCCTTACATGCAGCTCTGTTTCAATGCCCTCGTCCTTAGTGTCTCTAAACTCTCTTTGGGGTAGAAAACGCAGTTTATCAGTCTTTTCAATGTTCTGCTGTTTCTCTCAGTCAGCAGCTCTACAGTGGGGGAGGGGTGTATGAAGACATTGGTGTCTTCCTCCTCTGCCTGTGTTGAGATGTACAGATGACTCTCCCGAGCACAGATCTCCAGTGCTTGGCATACATGTGGACCAAAGCCTTTCTGTGACCTATGTGACAGTCCATCCAGGAACAAGGGCTCAGCCCTTGCCAAAGAATTAATAGGAGAGACACAGTTATCTGTGATTGATCTATGAGCTCACAATCTGCAGTCCCAGTCTTTTCTGGAAGTTAGAAATGCAAACCTTACTCAGGAACTTGCTTTCCTCAGACCACAGCTCCAACACAGTCATATATGCGAGATTCTACCAGTGGCATTTCATCTCTCTGTGTGAGTGTCTTGCATCATCAGCATACTCCAGAGCCTTCTCTTTCTGATTTTTTTCATATATTCATTCATATTGCACTTTATCTAGAAGTTGCTGATAAATCCATGACCAAATGGATTGTGGAGACAAGGAGCTTTAATTTTGTTTATGATTGTCATACTACAGTTCTTATTCCAGTCTGAGAATGGAGCTCACACCTACACATGGAGCCGAGGGAACTGATCACACCTTATCTACAGCGTTGCTGAGAGAGGAGCAAGTCTCATTCACTAGACAAGACTGTCTAAAATACGCTGAAGCACTGAACTATCTACCTCCGCCTTATCTACCTTCCCAAGGAATAGTCCCAACTTCCACGGGCTGGATTCTTCCATCAATCAGACAACCTCTTGCAGGCTTGCTCATGACTTGCCTTAACTATAATTCTTCACAGATGTGCCCAATTCTCAGTCTGCAGTTGTCGATTTGATACATACATACCCAACTGTCACACCTAACATCTTAGCCTGAAAATCTACATCTGCCCCACTTCTCTAGGTAACTTTTTGACTACGGTAGGCTTTTGATACAAATTGGATCCTTCTTGTATCATATAATATGAAAGCAGTGTGAACACATACGTTGGACTATGGTCCTCAAGTAGTTCATCATTTAAAGCATAATATAATAGAGAATAAAATCAGGTGCCATATGTAATTTACCTGTGATGACACATGTGACCTGATATACCCAAGGCAGCTATTGAAGGAACCATTACTTAAAAGCACAAAGCAGATTATTGGCTGTCTTCCCTATTGATTTTTTTCCTTCCTTTTTGTTTTTGTAGGTTCTTGTTCTAGTTTACAGTAACAGGGATGGGTACCCTTTTGACAAGCGGGTCTTTTATTTTTTTTATTTCTTCCACTCATACAAAGTTGATAAGTACCCCATTCCCCTCTCTCCCTCCACCCCTCCCTGGGTTTCCTTGTTTCCTCCCCCCCTTTTCCTTTTCCTTCCCCTCCCCTTTCTCCCAGTGCCCCCCCCCCATTCCTGGAGCATCCTTTAGTGTGCATGTCAAACTTCCCTCTGGGTCCTCTTCTCTGATGAGGTGCAAGGACTCAGTGGCATTGCCTAGAGCTCTTTTTTGTGTTTCCCTTTAGTATAGAACACTATTATGGCTGTTAATCCCTTTCCTCTAAGAATCCTAGTGCCTGTGATCCATGCTAGACTTTGGGGGGGTCAATGATATGTTGGTAATTGTGCAGGTCATGCAAAGTCCTATTATGATTACTTGGGCCCTAACTTGTGTGGAGTATCTTGCGTATCATTGCTCCTCCCATCCTTGTGCTCTTACAATCTCACCACCCCCTCTTCTGCAAATTTCCCTGAGCTTTAGGATGGGGAGAGATTAGGCTGGCCTGGTTCCAGGTGGTTGATGTAGAGTCTCTGATTTTCCAAATTATGGTTTGTTGATTTTTTTTCAGTTTTGCTGCTCCTGCACCACCCTTGGCTCCATCCTAATGGGTATTGGATATCACTCCCTGGCCAGAGATAAAATGCTGTTAAAATAGAGTCTTATTGTTAGAGTAGATTCAAAGGTAGATGGAATAGGAGTAGTAGACTATGACTCTGCTATTCCACTATTGGGGAATAATCCCCCAAAGAGCAAAATTCACCTCAATAGCACAAGTACAATCATGTTTATAGCAGCATTGTTTACAATAGCAAAGTCATGGAATCAACCCAAATGCCCAACAGTTGATGAGTGGATAAGGAAAATGTGGTACATTTATACAATGGAATACTACTCAGCCATCAAAAATGATGAATTAATGAAATTTGCTGGGAAATAGATGGAATTAGAAACAATTATATTGAGTGAAGTATCCCAGACACAGAAAATTAAGCGCCGTATGTACTCCCTAATAGGTGGATCCTAGTACCAAACCCACTTAGTGGCATACTCAAAGATAAATCTATGTAATACCTACAGTAATTGCAAAGATTATAAGTGGAGAGGGAAGGGGAAGGAGGGCTCCGCCAGAAACAAGGAGAGAGGGGATCATGCTGCAGCAGAGAAAATAGGCCACCATCAAGGACTGCAAGTAAGTAATGAGACATCTGGTTGGGCTCAGAGACGCTCCTTACTAATCACTTGCGTCTGATGGGGTATGATCTCACTAAAAAGGAGGGCATAGAGTCTGGCAGATAGAAGGTAACCATCCTGCAAATGGGAGACAAGCGGGTCTTGAATCCAATCAGAAAGCACATCAAAGTACTTGTTGGTTGCTGTTCTTATCTTCATAGAACGGGCACTTAGAGTGGAAACTTCTGCCTCTAAAGCTGAATTAGTGAAGGGAAATGCACACATTAGTGAGGTGGCCTAAAGAGAGGTAACTTGATAAACCACGAAGGCTCAGCACCCACAGGAATAACAGGTCAGAATGAACCCTGGGGCCCATAGAAGCACACTGGTGGAAGGATGGAAGGATGGGAAGGAGTGGGAGAGAACGCTGAAGGGAAGGGAAGGGGTGAAGGGAGAGAATAGGGAGGGAAGCTGGGATGAATACTCAATAGAAGTAGAAAAATAAAAAAGATAACAAAGTGGAAATTTTTTGTTAAGGATTACTACTGATAAAAATCAACTTAATTTAACATCAAAATTCATGGTAAATTAACACTTTCAAAGGCTGAAATACTTTCAAGTATTTCTTTGCTGAAGAATACAAAATAATAATTTCAGACCTAGTTATTATATATCACTACAAACATGGTTTTTCCTTGATGTGGACTTGCAGTGTTTTTTCCTCAGTGGAGATGTGGGAGAACTTCTAGTGCTGTCAGAGACCCATCGTCCCTCTTCTGTGACTCCCTGCTGCGCTTGCTCTAACCACCTTCCTTCCTCGTGTTAGCATCAATATTATTATTTTCAGAAAGTCCTGGATTTTCCACTGGCCAGTGCTCAACTAAAACTTTAAAGCAAATGTTTTGTAGGCTGCTGCCAGTTTTGCTTCTTTCTGTAGAGGGTAATTGTTATGGGGCAACTGTGCAGCAGGAGGCATGTATGTGTATACATGAAAAATGACTTTTTAAATGCTTCGTGGGAAAGAGGAACCATTCTGGATTGAATTGAGCACTAAGTTGGCCTCCCATTTGGAAAAAATTTATATGCTAGAGTAATTCTTGTGTGAGAACATTAAACATCTCACCCTAAATTAAGCACCTCAAGGGATGTTATGATAGTTACAATTGTTTATGGGGAAAATATTCACTTTTGGAAAACTTGAGTACAGACAAGAACTTGGAAAGAACATCAAGAAATACCCAACTGGTCTCAGTAGGGAAAACAGTTGTATTCTTGGGTCACTGGACTTTTATAACAGCTGGAGTGATCAAAGAGCATAAAGAGTCACAGATAAGCATAATTAGGACTTTGTGTTTGGTTTATAACCTATAAACACAAGTATGCATCCTATGAAATAAATGCTGTGGCTCCTAGCCTTGAACTCACGTAGCCTTGGTACGGTACCTTTCCCTTGACCACAGGAACAGTCATTGGGGCTTTATGTCCCTACACTGCTTATTCGTCTTTGTTCTTAATCTGTATTAAGTAGTCTCCTCCACTTCTGTCCTGTGAGCCCATAACCTTCATCTACAGGTCTGTCTGTTGCTTTGCACAGCAGTTCAGTGTCATGAGTATTTGTCCAAAGTGACGCGATTCATGTCCCTCCCCAAAATTATCAACAGATCCGGTGTTCTGTGCACAGGGGAGTCCTGGGTTCGGTGGGTGGGAAATGTGCGTCTTTCAGCCTTCTTGGCCCCCTTCTGATTTGGATTTAAACTTTCCATTCATGTGGCTGGTTCGCATGCCTGCCTCTGCTCGGAGTTTTATGAAGAGTTTTCTTGCATTTTGGCTAATGAAACAGCAGAATTCCTTGCTTCCCCTCTGTACTGATGAATTCCCTACTTGTGTTATAGTTGACAGATGCTAGAAAAGGGATTGTATTGGGCGGTAGAAAAGGACTCCGTTGCAGGAGTGTGAAAGGAAAGCTAGGTGTGAGGCTGTGGAAAGCATCTGTGTGAACATCAAAGTCCTCTGAGCTGCTCTCCAGGCAAGAGCACTATCAGGGTGATGCCAGGGCTGCGGGTGCTGCACCTGCTCTCTCTGTGTGGGCCTGCTTTGTTCGAGTGTGGCTTCTAAGCTTTTCTGTGCAGTGCTTCTTAATATTCTTTCTTTCTTTATTTTTTTAATTTTTTATTTTGTGTGTGTGTGTGTGAGAGAGAGAGAGAGAGAGAGAGAGAGAGAGAGAGAGAGAGAGAGAGAGATGCATGCATGATACATAGGACACATGTAGAGACCAGAAAATAACTTTCAGAAAACAGTTCTCTTCTTCCACTAGGTGGACCTCCAGGGATTGCACTCAGGTCCCCAGATCTGCAAGCAGGTGTCTTCCCACCAAATTGTCTCCCCAGTTCTTCTGTAGTTTTAGCAAGATGGATAAACTGCACAGAAGTGGATTGCCATGCCACATTTCACAGTACATGTTTACCCTTTATGACTGCCAGTTTCCCCGGCAGTTGACAGAGTTAGTAAGGAGATTTTGGGGTTCTTTGAACTGGTCTTTCACCATCTGAATTCTTACTGTCCTTTTAGCTCTTACACCTGTCATATCTCGCACTTTCTCGCTGAGTTGAAAGTCAAGCCTGACCAATCCAAAGTTCTCATGAGAAAGAGCACTTCCACGTATTGTAACTGTGAACACCACGGTGTGGCTGTGTTTCCTTTCTAGAAAGTCAACCTTTGCTTTCAAGGTAAGGAAAATAACACAGCACTTGAGTAGTGGATGTGAACTCAGATACGAGAAATCTCCCACTCCTTCTATGTTATTAAAGATTGGACAGTACAGATACAATCATTGACTTGATATACCACAGAGGTCTGGGCACCCACAGGAGTAGAGAAGTCATAGTGAACTCTGGGGTCCATAGACGCAGAGGTAGAAGTGTGGAAGGGAGTGGGAGAGAATGGTAAAGGGAAGGGAAGGGGTAGAGGAGAGAGGAGAGGGAGGGAAGCTGGGATGAATACCCAATATACTTGTAAAAGTAGAAAAATAAAGTAAAATAAATTTTTTAAAAAAGAAGAAAAGGTACAGAGGGCAAGTCACAGGCCAGCATGGGACAGAGCAGGAATTTCAAGCCCAAGGAAGATGTGAAGTTAGACGTTTCTATGAAAACTCTCCAAAGGACTCTGTGACATTTTTGAGACTGTTCTAATGTATTCTACATGTATTTAAATACACCTTTTCTATTTTCTTCCAGGGATTGTTGACTTACCATTACAAGTGTAGAAAGGCTGACATATTGAGCCTTTTCCCCCTCAATTGTATCACATTTCTTTGGTAGGAACAGAGTTTTAAATCATGATGGAGGCAAGTGATATGAATACAGAGGCCATTCCACTGAAATTGTGGTGAATGTGGATCATAGAAAGTAATTGGTTCCAGGTGTTGGGTTCTGTGTTAGAGCTGTGCTTCTGTGAGCGAGTGAGGTAGAACATGTATTTGTATGAAGGGTGTAAAGCATACAGAGCATGTATTTGCATGGAGGGTATAAACCAGAGAGCAAATCCAGGGTCTACAGGACTCTAGAATCAGCTTGATTCCTTTATTTGTAGAAGTTTCACGAAGTAGCAGCCACAGGGCAGTGCAATGCGTTTTCTTTGACACACATCCCTTCTCACCGAGAAGCGAGAGAAAGAAAGGGCAGAGTTGGGAGGAGGTAGAACAAATCTTTCATCAAAGAGCAATTCTTCGATGGCTCCACATCTTGAAGAAGTTATTATGATATGGAGCTTGACCCGAATCTTCCACTCGACATGGAGCGCTTGTAAGAATGTGCATTCTCTTGCCTGGCAGCCTCCGGAGTGGGAGCCTGGCTTCTCCTGGGATTCCGAGCAAACAGGCTCATTCCTAAGTGCTCTGCGTGCTCATTCCTAAGGCATCGATAGGTGACAAAACTTGTCTCTGCGTGCAATGTTGCTCATATGTTGGCTTGGGAATTCTGTGCAGATTGACATGCATGCGAGAAACCACATAGGAGAAGGGCCGTCTTCCTGGGTGTGGAGCTCCAGGCACACCCACCATCATGCCCAGTTTTAATCAGTGCTGGGGGTCAAGTTCCTGGTCTCCTGCATGCCGGGCAAACACTCTCACCTGGGCCACACCCCATCCCAATGTGAAAGAGAAGCAGCTGTGTGTTTTCTCAGCACCACTCCTGATGGGCATGAGCTACAGGAAGCAGCAACCTTGTCCAAGAAGAGCGCATCTAACGCCCAGGTTCTCAGTCGCACGAGCGCACGTGAATCCGAGGTGGCGCTGCTGCAGTACCACTTAGAGCTGCTTTCAAGTGCGACTCGGTCCGGTTCCTTTACACAGCGCCTGGTGTTCAGAAGGGGGTGTCGAGGTGTTTCTTTGTAAAAGCGCTGATTTATCTTTGTGCTTTGAGACTCCTCTCAGCCACATAGGAATAAGAAGATTCACGATGTAAAGCGAACATCCAAATGATTGAAAGTAAAAGAGCAACCCCAGACCACCGGAGAACACGGTCAGGACAGCCCAGCCTATCAGCAGGGGGCTCTGCATGTCAGTTGGTGTGCTGTGTGGCTCCTGGGGTCCCCAGGATGAATGTTCCCAAGGCCCACAGCCCACCATCCCTTCTCCAGCCAGAGGAGGAAGCAAGCCTGGGGCTCCTGAACTCCGCAGCATCTCTGAGAAAAACATTTCGTGATTAGTACCCGGGAGAAGGAGTAGGCAGTGAGGTTTGTCTGGGAAGATGGGGAGCAGGAAGAACCAGAACCAAGTCAAGTACTAGGTCTTTTCAGAACCAGTGTTATCCCAAGGGCACAGTGCGAGTGCTGCCCTCTGCTTAGCAATGCCCCCGGTGAGGGCAAACCCGAGGCCAGAGGCCTTGTCTCGCAGGAGAAAGGGTGAGTTTGTCAGGAGAGGTACAGGGAGATCTGTACTGTCCAGGCAACAAAACTGCGCTACGACAAACACACAGCATCAGTGTTAGTTTCTTAGACTGCTGGTGAAAACTAGATTAATTTTAATGGCTAAAAGCAATACAAATCACAATTTTACTATAGGCTGGAAGTCAATGACAAGGGATGAGACTGGAAAACCTGTATTCATGTGGAGTCTCTGAGTGAGGAATCACCTCCCCTCCTTATCTGACTTCTAGAGCATTCTGCACTTGGCTCCTGGATTTCTTTAGCGGGTTAGGTATTTATTTTAATTGTTTATCTGAGGAAAGGGAGAGAAAGAGAAGGGGGCAGTAGTCGGGTGTGTGAATAGGCTGTTACCCCTGAGCCATCTAGTTTGCCCCCACTGAGCTCTGAAAGCTCAGCCCGCAGCTGCAGTGCCTTCCTCAAGCTCTGCCCACTTCTTCCTCTTGCCTGCTTTACATAGGGGCTCCAGCCCTCTAGAGCACTGCATGACCCGGAGCTGGAGCACTGCAGGGAGTGGAGGAATCAGCTGAGCACTGCATGGAGTAGAGGAGTCAGCTGAGCACTGCATAGAGTGGAGGAGTCAGCTGAGCACTGCATGGAGTGGAGGAGTCAGCTGAGCACTGCAGGGAGTGGAGGAGTCAGCTGAGCACTGCATGGAGTGGAGGAATCAGCTGAGCACTGCAGGGAGTGGAGGAGTCAGCTGGAGCACTGCATGGAGTGGAGGAGTCAGCTGAGCACCGCAGGGAGTGGAGGAGTCAGCTGAGCACTGCATAGAGTGGAGGAGTCAGCTGAGCACTGCGTGGAGTGGAGGAGTCAGCTGGAGCACTGCATGGAGTGGAGGAGTCAGCTGGAGCACTCCGTGGAGTGGAGGAGTCAGCTGGAGCACTGCATGGAGTGGAGGAGTCAGCTGAGCACTGCGTGGAGTGGAGGAGTCAGCTGGAGCACTGTGTGGAGTGGAGGAGTCAGCTGGAGCACTGCATGGAGTGGAGGAGTCAGCTGGAGCACTGCGTGGAGTGGAGGAGTCAGCAGGAGCACTGCATGGAGTGGAGGAGTCAGCTGAGCACTGCAGGGAGTGGAGGAGTCAGCTGGAGCACTGCGTGGAGTGGAGGAGTCAGCTGAGCACTGCATAGAGTGGAGGAGTCAGCTGGAGCACTGCAGGGAGTGGAGGAGTCAGCTGAGCACTGCGTGGAGTGGAGGAGTCAGCTGGAGCACTGCATGAAGTGGAGGAGTCAGCTGGAGCACTGCATGGAGTGGAGGAGTCAGCTGAGCACTGCAGGGAGTGGAGGAGTCAGCTGGAGCACTGTGTGGAGTGGAGGAGCCAGCGGGAGCACTGCATGGAGTGGAGGAGTCAGCTGGAGCACTGCGTGGAGTGGAGGAGTCAGCTGGAGCACTCCGTGGAGTGGAGGAGTCAGCTGAAGCACTGCATGGAGTGGAGGAGTCAGCTGGAGCACTGCGTGGAGTGGAGGAGTCAGCTGGAGCACTGTGTGAAGTGGAGGAGTCAGCTGGAGCACTGCGTGGAGTGGAGGAGCCAGCTGGAGCACTGCGTGGAGTGGAGGAGTCAGCAGGAGCATCTGTGTGGTTTGAGTCCTTTTCCCTTCTTAGCCCTCAGGTTCTTTCCACAATATCATTGAACCTTGTGCACTGACATAATTGGATGATCCGGAGATTCAGGTACACAAATATTTCAGAAATGAGTGGGGACATGAAGACCACAACACAATTTGTCCACAACGAGAACAAGAGAGATTATGGAATATATGCATGCAAAAGTAAGTCTGTAATAAAAATAAAGTAACTCTATTAGAAAAGAGAGATCATTAAATACTTATTACTTTTAAGACTAGATATAGTGATGCAAGAATTCTTCTTGAGGGTAATAGGGAATTATGCACATATATGCATATATTAGCATATGTGCACACATGCAAACACACAGAGACACATACATATTCACATATATGTACATACATAGACATAGATATGCATATGTGCACATTGATACACATATATACTTTTATGGTTGAATTTCAATGTCATTGACAGTTGCAAACTGTTTGGGGGCAGCTGTGGAAGATTAATGGTTAGAATGGTCCCTGAACAAGTCTGCAGGTACTTGACTGATTGCTGTGGAGAACCCAGCCCATAGTGGGTGGTACTTTCCAGTGGTGGACGGATAATAGGAGGTGCAAGGAGGAGGGGCTTGCTCTTCCCTTGTCCAGTGTCGATTTGCTGCGGAGTCCACTCTGCGTGCACGTTGTTCGCCTTTAGAGCGTCTGGCCTTCTCAGTTGCTGCTGCTGCTGCTGCTGCCTCCGTCCTTGGCTGACTTGGAGCTTCACCTTTTCCATCACGTTGTTGCTGTTCCCACTACCTTTGGAGCCTGGTCTCTAGGCCTTGCTGCTATTTGCTGTTCATCACTGACGTTGGAGCTCAGCTGTTCTTCACTGATGCCAGAACCCAGCGTCTTCGACTCTCCAGAGAGCAAGGCTTGAGACCTTCTCGGGATCTTTTAGCTTTGTGGAACATTCCAGGAAAGAGGCTGCTGTTGGGCGGCTACCTTGAAGGACACTATTTTTATTGTGAGTTATTTTTTAATAAACTTATTTATACATATTACATTCTATAGATTCTGTTTCTTCAGAGAACCCTGACTAATACATATATGCACACATACAAATACACATGCTCCATGTATAGAAGAATCATTCAGCAATGCCAAGCTAGATTTGGGGGCTGTGAGTAAGAGCAAAGAAGAGAATAAAGGTGAGGAGACCCCAGAGAGTAGTGGGAAGCAGATCAGCTCAGGACATCTCCCCCACAACAAGGTAAGTTGCCTTCCACCTTGTTGAAGCAGGATCTCTTGTGTCTGCTGCTCCGAATGCTCCTGGTTGTCTGTCTAGCAGGTCATCCCCCTGCTTCAGCCTCCCGTGTCACCACAGGGGCACACTGGTGCTGCAGTAGCTTGAGTATCAGCCATTTCACATGGGTTCTGGGGGTCAACCTAGGTCGTCAGGCTTGTGGGACAAACACGCTTATTCACCAAGCTATTTCCTTTTGTGGGCGTAGTACACTCCTTAGTATTTCTTCCAGTATGATGTGCTCTGCACGGTGCTTCATGATAGGCAAGGTCACAGTCTAGGAGACTGTCCCTCCTGTGACCTGAGTCCATCCTGCAGTTGTGACATCAGCACGGCCAGATGGAATTCCAAGTTGCCAGCAAGTGAGTCGGTTGCTTTAACTTGGAAATTCTGCTGAGACCCTGGTTCTTCCTCAGCTTGTAATGCTTTGGATGACCGCAGGGTGATGGAAATGGAGATGGGGGAGATGGAGTCCAGAGTTAAGAAGCTCAAGTCTGTATTGGAAACACAGTTGACAGGATAGAGTACAAAACAGGCTGTCACCCAACACCAACTGCAAGTGCCAACTAACTGGTGATACCTTGCAGTCTTGCATCTAGAAGGATCTTTCTATAAGATCATAAAGCTGAGTTTCATAGATTCCAAGACCAACTGCAGGAGCTTGGACTTCACTGTTCACAGTGGAGCAATGACCATAGGTGCTCTCTGTCCATGATTTATTCCACAGTCTGTTTGCCCCATAGGCTTCCATTTCCAGATGGGGAAGGTTGTGTGTGGACAGCTTTCCAGTCTTGGGTTTAAAATAGTGCTCCACCTTCTCAAGTTGCCACATCCTTCCCAAACATTAGCATCATCAAAGATTCAAATATGTGGGTCAGTAACGCACATCCAAACCATGACACTGTACAAGCACGAGGACCTCTGTATCCCAAGATGAATGCAAACAAAAAAAAAGACAATGTCAAGCAGAAATGGCAGTAGAGAGAGAGAAAAAGAAATGGCAGTAGAATGCACCTCAGGAAGAAGGGGTTCAGGAGGCGAGGTGGGAGAAGTGGCTGGCAGGGGGGCAAAGGGGAGTACAATCACAACACATGGCACTCACCTGTGAGGTGAACAAAACTACACACAGAAGGGATCTAGAGGAAAGCAGCAGAAATAGTAACAGTCATGGCTTTCGAAACTGAGATTGCAAGAGTCATCCTACAGAGGAATTTTTGTTCTCTTTTTTAAATAATCATTTTATTATTTCTTTGAAAATGTCGTATATGCGCAGAGTGTATTTAGAGCATATCTTCTCTACCCCACCACCCTTCCCATAAGGTTGTGTCTTATGCATATACAGACACAACATTCACATGCATGTATGTACACATGCATAGTATTGTGTATATATATATACATACATATAATATACACTGCAGCTAGCACTGTGGATAATTTCTCTACCAGTACATATTTATTTTTTTGTAGTTTTTACTACAGTTTTCTCAAATTTTCTCACTAACTCAAGGAAATGAATTTTTAATAAACTGTTAGTATGGTAGGATTTAGAATTCTCTTAGTTTTTTTTTCTTTGCCAATAAGAACAGATGAGAAATAATTTTACTGTTGACAATTGTGCCCTCAAGTGTTAACAATATTCACAACTGTTCAGGGGAGCAATTAGGCTTATTTCATTCTATCATATTTGTACGATAATTATAACATGACCTCTGTTCTATTTATACATATAAGTAGTATATTTTAGTAAGTATTTTTTTTTTTTTCTGAAGAAACACTTGATCCCAGCTGCATTCTCTAACAAAATTGTGCATCGGCTCCTAAACGACCTTACTTTAGGAGCAAAAGAAATGAAAGACATCTGCCTTAGAGATCAATTTCCTGATGTTCAGTTTACACTGAACATCCATGGAGCCAAGGACACCTTTGGTGTCCTATTATTTGGTGGGAATGTTTTCCATGTGTTTGGAGATTCCAGTCCATTGGGCCTTAGACAACGCAGTGAGTTCAATCCATTTCAGCTCTAGTGACTAGCGAGCTGTGCCTGTCAAAACTCTATTTGTTTATTCATTTATTTATTTGTTTGTTTATTTATTTATTTTTGTGGGGAGGGAGGGAAGTGTGTTCTACATTTTGAATTAGACGTGGAAAATAGATTTCAGACAGGAATGGCGGCCCCCACATTACAGAGCGATTCCACATTCCAGCGCTATTTACAAATACGACATCAAACATTGGCGGTTTCATTTTGCGTTGGTATCAGAGGGCCTCTAAATTTGATCTGACAACCTTAACTCTGAATTTCCTTGTATTTGTCAGTTTAACCCAAATCTTTGCAGTGCCGTTTTGAACATCATCATGCTTTTAACTCTGAAACAAGAAGCAGCTGGCTAAACACCCACACGTGCCTGTCTGTAGCCCTTTGTGTGAGAGAGAGTTCTGTAATACCCACATCCTCGGTCACTGTTCCGATTCCCCACACCTTATTTTAGTTTTGTCTGTGCAGTTAAGGAGTACATTTGTTAAAAACCCACCAGCCTGAATGAATGTGTGAGACCTCAAGCGCCTTGGCTGCCTTCTTTAAGGAACTCCTTTGCCAGGCACATGCTAGTGGGCAGAGCAGGGTGTGTTCAGGATGTCGGATGGGTCATTGCTCCTTGGCACACCTCAGTTTGTCGTGGGCTCATGACCGCCTGCCATGGATGTGCGGGTCTCAGAGTTTCTCTAACGGCATTCCCAAGCGATCCTGTTTGGTCAGCATTAACTTCTGGTGGCTGCAGAAGACAGACCAGGGTTTCAGAGGTCCCTAGAGTGTCCTGGTATGGGGACGTGGGGGGGGTGATTTGTCTTATGATGACCCTGTGCACCTCGAGTCCCCACATCTCAAGCTTTCTGAGCCCAGGCTAATCTTGCTTTCCTTGTGGACGAGAGATGATTCCAAGCAGCCAGGATGACAGGATAGTGACTTGAAGACACAGGGAAGGATGGAGAGTGGGTGCAACCTTCCTCTCCCCATCTCTCACGCCCCCTGCCCTCCACTGCTGAGTCTTGTTTCTGGCCTGGATGGGGGGGGGCTCCCACAAAGCCCCAACACTTGGCCTTGCCTGAGGCTACAGTTCTGTTTCCTTTGGACTCCACTGATCCTCGTCTGCACTTGATGGCGTAAGCAGTCTTTCTTTCCCGGCTCAAATGAAGCATGAGAAAGAGACACAGGGAACTCCACGTGAGGCTGTGACATTGAGGTTGGGATGGAGGGCAGGACAGCTGAGATGAAGCAAGGCCGGGGGCTTCTGGGGCAGAGGGTCGATCTCCTCAGGAACTTGCTGGTGTTGGGCCTTACATCAGAGCCATCCCTCCCTTTGAATTGAGAGAAAGCAGATCGGGCATCTACGGAGTCGCCTCATCACTGAAAACAGAGAGAGCCAGTGACCTCTGCGACCACACCACTGGGCCACAATGTTTCCCTTGAATTAAACATGTTTCTACACTGGGCACCTTTTCTGCTCCCCGATGACTGAAGAGCCGGTCTTTGGAAGAGAATATTGAGCAGCAGAGAGTGTGAACGTCCAGCAACGAAAAGAAAATATCTCCAAAGACCACGAGCCTGCACATTAAGATGGATTTGATAATCGCTGGTCCGACTGAGACCTCAATGAAAGCTCTCCCACTGAAGGGATGCTAATTCGCTATCTGCAGTTTTTTTTTTTTTTTTTCCCCTATGTTCAATGATGTTATTGACCGGGTCTGACATCGTTTTGGCTTCATCCTGGCCTTTTCAAGTGCAAAGGAGAGTTTATGCGTTTCATAATGAGAAACAGAAGTTTGAGGTCACAGTAAAGCCATCAGCGTTGCTCTCCTGGTGCAGCCCACAACTCTGTGCTTTAATCCAGAGGTGGGAGTAGCTGATGTCTGTGAAATCAACAGCAACCAGCAGAATCTCACATCTGAGATGCAAGCATACCAAAATCTATGTGGACTCCAGATAATCTCTTTACTCTGACTTCAGAAAAATGATCTCATAATATACTGTATTATGAACAAGACGCTCTTTGATCAGGATCAAATTCCAACCTGATGGTGGTTAGTACAAGGTTGCAGATGTGGAGTACTGAAGTCCATGGGACATAGTTTTCAGACAGAACATGCAATGGCAAGAATGTACTTATTATTCAGCAGTTATTTTCCAGTTCACCGGCTACATGTAAATAATAAAAATAATTTGATTTTTAGTAAGATTAAACTCTACTATTTTATTCCTCGATGCAAATCACATAGAAATATGGTTCAGTATATCTTAATGGTTTGGAAATTCCAGCATAATGTAGACGAGACTTTCCCTCTGGCTGCTATAGTAAGTAAATGGAATTAAAAGAATCGGTCTGTTTCTTGATGTGAGTTATTAGTAGTGCTATAAAGCCTTTGGCTTGCCTGTATTACTGTTTCCAATTGGGGGGGGGCGCATATTTTCAGTATAAGATATGCATGCAAGGTGACATTTCGTTTGTTCTCTCTATTAAGAACATAATAGGAAAGTGTGTTTTGGGGGTGCATGTCTATTTTGTATCCCCTGTCATTTGGCTGCTCAGCCGTTTCTGTTTCCTTTTTGGAAACATCCAAATTCCAACCATGTATTTATCAGATATGACAGCCCAATGCTTGGGGTAGGTCCACACAGTCCAAAGCCAGTCATGATCATCCCCGTGGTCAGAAAAGAGACACAATCCAATTCTAATGAGTGAGAGCTGAAGAAGACCTTGCCAGAAGGCTTATCGCAAGCGTTTGTTTTGGAAAAGCATAGATACGGGACAGTCTGGTGGACAGATCTGTGTATGCATGCGGTGTGTTGGATGAAGGAGAAAATCTGAAGAACTGGAGGAGATGTTACCTCTGGGGGTGGGAGTTGATTGCCCCGGAAGTACCACCATGCTCCTGGCTCAGCATGGTGTTCTTGCTCAGGGTTACAGTTTCCTGTTATTGTGTCTCAGTGTAAATATGTGTCCGTTGCTTTTAAAATCAGAGCTTTGCTTTCTGGTGATCATGGCACAGGCTCCTGAGCTGGCTTGTGGGTCGGTGTTAGAACCCTTGCCTGGCATGCGTGAGGCCCAGGGATCTATCAACAACTGGACATGCAGCATGCATGCTAAAGAGTACTGTGTATAGATGTTTTACATTAGTACACCATACCTTGAAGACTATTCCTCTAGATTCTAATAGTACTACTCCATCCTTATTGTTTTTTTGCTATATTTTTACTTATAATGTGATATATATATATAACACAATAAATGCTAGGTGTATCTATTGTAATATCCAATGTATATGTTTTATTAAATTTACCACTTTCACATATCAGTGATACATGATACAGTTTTGATATCCGTGTTCACATATTTACTTTTAAATTGCTAATGATGATGAGAAAATCTGCATAATCAATTCTTTCGTGGGCATTTTATATATAGTGATAAGCACTTGCTGGCACTTTCTAATGAATTGCTCTCTCAGTTGAGAGTTGTCTTCTGACCAGAATTCAGGTGCCCATGCGGCATTCATACTGACTATTTCTTTTAAATATTCCAAAGAAGAATTTAAAAAAATCACAAACAAAAACAGTTTCAAACAACTAGTTTGTATAATTCTGCCTGATATGGAAGATTTGGAGGGAGGCCCTGATTTTAATAAGATACATCGTGGTCCATTGCTCTCTATCTGAAATTAATAAGCAGTACCATACAGTGGTCTCAGGATGGAGTCTTAGAGACACACAGATTGTGAAGTCTGTGCGCTTTTGACGGAACCTCGCTCCACATCTTGTCACGTCTTGGCATCTTTTACAAAGGTAAGACCGTGGCAGGGGCCCAGGTGTCCAAGGGTTTCAACATGACCCCAGGCTCTCTAGAGACCCCGCGCTGAAGCCACACAGTGAGACCTTGTCTGGGGAGTTGGGATGAAGACACCCCGAGAAATGCAGGGCGGGGATGTCTCTCCCTCAAACTTGGCATCTCCTCCCCCTTGGTAGAAAACCGCTTGGGGAAGCGAACTGACTTCTGTCCCTGGTTCCACTGACCCTTGGCTTTGACGTAGCCTTGGTGGCAGTAATTCTTCCCTCCCAGACCCGACGCTCCCACTCCACCCTTAAACACATTTCCTCCTCTGTAATCAGCGGGAGGGAGAGCAGCTGGCCACCATCTTCCGCACACTAAACCTTTGAATCATCGGTCCCGGTTCACACAATCAGAAAATTAGATGGGACCTTGAAGTCATCCCATGCATCCTCTGCCCCCAAAGAAGACGAGCCTCTAGCCACCTCAAACAGATGAGCAGATGAGCAGAGTTTTTTTTTTTCAGAGATCAAGAAAAAAATCATCAAGGACCCTCCAACAGCCACCCGTTTCCTCTGACGATAGATGCCCTGATTTCAGGAAAGATTCATCATTATCATCAAATGGGATTTACTCCACACCCACGTATGTAAAACAGCTTTATGTGTTCAGAATGTCGACTGGGCTCTGGAGTCCAGAAGAAAGGGCTGAAGGAAAGTGCACAGGCCTTGTAGTGTGCCTGGTCCCTGGAGGGCACGGGGCACCAGCCCACGCCAGCTCAGATCTGCAGCCAGCCAATGGAAAGCAAATTATTTCCAGAAAATCCAGGGGATTTCCTTTTTTCTTTCTTTTTAGTTAAGAAAATGGCCTTGTAATGAAAGGTTATAGGCATTTCGTTTTCTCCTGTTTAAACACTGGGATTTACTACTGTCAAACTCAAGGGTGATGCCCGAGGGATGAAACAAAGGAAAATGCCATGTGTCAAGTGTGAAGCAAATTTGTTCAAAGTCTTATTATTTGCAGCACCTGTAATGCACAATCAATTGCTTCTACCCCTAAGCAAGCAGAAAACATTATTTCTAAAAGCTTTCCAAGTTCTTTGGGTGGGCGTAGTTCACTGTGAGGATCAACTATGTCCATCTGAGGCTGGACTGTCTCCATATTTTTCAGTTTCCTATAGTCACGGGGTCCACAGTTGCTTAGCGTTCCAGACTTCCGTTCGCTTTCATTGAATAAGGCAATTTGCTTTGAGTAAGTCTTACCTGCAATCAGAAACATGTGTCTGCATCATTGGCTTGCTGGTGAGCGCGGTCTATGTGTGGAGGCGGGACAGTCCCATCCAATGACTTCCTGGCGACCCTCACTCACCGTAAGAAAGTCGTACACTGTCTCTGGTCAAGACTCATCCCCATGCTCCTTCCCCATCTCTGGGCTCCTCAGCGGCACCCCTACATTGCTCATCTCTGCAACTGATCCCGAGGAATTGTAGAAGTAACCACAACTCCATCCCCTGAGGCTTCCAGCATTTTCTTGGACCACTTCAGAGGGAGTCATGACTGTAGTTGCAGCCGTTCAGACCCACCAATGCAGAGTCTCTGTATCCTGGCCAGCAAATGCTATCAGTGGGATTTTGCCAGAAACATGCATGTAGCAATAGAATATACAGCACCATTGGCATAGTTCATTTATTTTTAAATATATAAATATATATAAGATCTATGTAAATACACATATATGCTTTATTTTATAAACTAATTCGAGTCTTAAATTTTTCACTCTCAGTTTACTGCTTTTAGGGAAATTATAAAAATGACAAACTTCTGCAGTGATAGTACTTAATCTGTCACAGATTTGAAAGGAGAGAAGAAGGTGTTTGAAACTCTGAATGTCGTCAATTTCAAACTATCAGGGTATATTTCAAGACAAGGATTTTTCCCATCCTTGCTTTTTAATTAATAAAGAAAAATGAATCCGAGACGTCTTCTTTACCATATCTGATCTCAAAGTGCACATATGTCTAAGTCATTTAATTGATTTGGTGTAAGGATAAGGAAAACTAATTCTCAGATTTCTAGATGTTATGAGAGCAACTCTGATGTCTGATCACTCTTTCCTGACGACCTTTACTAGGAGGCAGTGTAGCAGCTTCCAGATAAGTTAGTTTGCTCTCTACTTCATTCTGTGCTCGCTCAAAAGCTCACCTGCCTTCAAAGTACTCAATGTCTTTGTCATAGTGCTGAGATGACCCCACAATGTAAGTATCTCCGTATGTTTCTCTTCACCTTTGCTTGGCTGTGGTTAATGCTGCAGTTACTGTAATAGGGTCATGGGAATAGTGTAAGAAGTTCCCACTTCTTTGCATCCTTGGATCTCAATGTCTCAAGAAGGTCCAGGCATCTCGGATGCTGTCCCCAGTGCTTGGCATGTCATCAGCCGTTCAATGGACCCAGGCACTGTTGATAGTGCCAGTCAGCTTTCTGCTACTGGGGCAAAATGTCAGAGCGAAAAGATGTGTTTCATTTATGGTTTCAGAGGATTTTGTTCGTGGTTGCCTCCCTTGGCAGGACTGGGTCTCTCCTATGACACTGCGAGATAGCAGGACATAGTGTGTGGCGGAAGAGGATTGGGCACCCTATGAAAGAAAGAGGGAAGGGATGGGGGATGGGGAGAGAAGGAATTGAGGATCCATAATCCCTTCAGAAGTAGGGCCAAGTGCCCTAATGTCCCTGGGTCACAGTTTAATTATTTCTCGCAGTGCTATAAGCTGGGGTCCAAGCTTCTAACATATGGACTCCAGGGGGCACATGTAGCAAAACCATAGCATTCTCATTGAACACATTGGGAGAAGCAGCGGCACTGAACACACTGGGGCAGTGCCTTCCCTGGACTGAATCCAGCACATCTCTGGAGACAGCAGACAAAGCATTCTCGCCCTGTTACTACTGTGTTACAGGCAGAAAATGTAGACCTACAAAAATATAATAAAATAGCTTAATGGACCTATGTAAGACACAAAAGGTTAAGTACAAATGAACCTATGAATAATAGATATTGAAAAAGTCATTTGAAGACACAATTTGGGAATAAAATTGACCCTTCTTTTTATGGCTAGTGTATTTTTCATATCTTAATATATACTAATTATCCATACGCATTAGCATCAACCTTTGGAGGAGAAAAATATCTCATTGTGGAGAGATGACTTAATTAAGATCGGTTGAAACTATTCCAAAGATGTACCTTAAAGAAATACAAAGCTATAAAAGGGTTCTGAATTTTGTCTTGGGTTATTTTTCAGTTTTTTACATTTCATATCAATCAGAACTTAGGTAGGTGAAATTCCTTTCTGTGCATTGTACATCTTTCTGTGCACTGGCCTCTTAGAGAACACTCCCTCAGTTAGATGCAGTATGTGTCACAGCATTGTAGGGCAATCTAAAAACCACCTCTACTTATCTTCAGAACTGGTGTGCTTACAACTGATGTCCACTGGAAACATTCTCAAGGAAGTGCTAAATAATCATGGGTTGAACCGTCTTAACATAAGATGTGATCCATAGAAATAAAATTCTTATACTGGGAGAATAAATTCTTTGAAGAAATTGTGATCTGTGTTATTATTTTCACTTACACTTTGTTGGATTTGTAGTTGATCCTTAACTGGATCAAAGACTTGAAACAGATCACAATAACATGATGATTTAGTAGTGCTGGAATGTATTGGCTCTTTCCTTGTCTTTTGCAAGCAATGCATAGGATTCTTGTACTTATCCCAAGACATTGCACTGAACATCTGGAATTTCACCTAGGGGAGCCTCAGGTAGGTTTTATGTCATTGAGCACCTTAGTCTATCCACTTACTTAACGTTCCAACCATGGCCTTAAACCACCTTAGAGAAGATTTGCCATCATCTCTTATAAACACTGGATTTAAGAAAGATACGTTGCATTAATCAAATCCAGGAATGGTTGGGATTGCCTCTGTGAGAACGGGGAGGGAGTGACCTCATCAGCAGATGTGAGGGGCACATGTGACTCTGTTTCTCTGAACAGCCTTTATGACATGTCTAATCTTGAATGCTCCCATTTGGAAAAGCCAAGTCAGGAACGCCTTGCTCTGAAGTGACATCAAACGCCGCTCTGAGTTTGACAGGTTATCCTACACAGTGACACATACCTGGCTTCCAAAACAGGGTGAAACAAAGCTCTGGGAAGAAGAAATAAAAGACAGCTATTAAAAAAATCCTTGAGGATTTCAAAAATCAATGATGCTACGGAGGAGAATGGGTCATTTATCATTGCTTCCACTTTGATGTCAAGGGAAGAAAGGAAGAAAGAAAGACAGAAAGCGCTAGCCCGGCAGCCTGCTTGCTGCTGCCACTTGCTTCAGAGTTTACAAAGTGTTTTATCAGTCCATTATTTCAGTGACCTGCCATAACATCATTGTGGAATCAATATTAACTGCATAGTACAATCACTCTTCTTGAAAGCCGAGAAAGCAAGGTTCGAGAACTAATGTCATTTTCAGCTGATAAGTGACACAGTTGACTGACAGTTCTAAATACCATCTCCTGAAGATCAAGAAGAGAGAAATATGTTTTTTCATTATATAATTTTTTTATTGATAGGACATATAATTTTCCACCTAGGAGCACTCTAAATTAGTGCAAGCAGAACATAATATATACCATATAACATGTAATTAATAACATGTAATATATAACATGTAATATAAAAATATATAATATACAGCATACAACATACAATATATACCATGTGATATATTATATATGACATAATATTCTATAATAATATAATAAAATCTAAATACCTTCTCCTGAAGACCAAGAGGAGAGAGATATGTTTTTCATTATATATTATGTTTTTTTACTGATAGGACATATAGTTTTCCCCTGAGGAGTACTCTTCATCTAAATTAGTATAAGCAAGGCACTTATGTAATATTTTTGGAACTTACTTTTAGATGGTTTTATGACAAATTTGAGGAACAGTATAGACTTTTGTCTCCTCTGTCCAGATAAATATTGACTATGCAAACAGTTCTAACTCATGTTTGAGATCAGGTAAAAATTGCTGAGTAATTAAACGAGTGTATTAAGACTTCTTAATCTTGACACTGTTGACTTTGGTGCTGAATGAACCCTGTGCATTAGAGGGTTATGGGTACTTGGCTCTCCTTGGTAAAAGGCATAGCACTCCCACTTGGGAGAACCCTAGCACCCCTTTGTGAGAAATGTAGGTTTCCTCAGACGCTGCTACAACACATTTGGTTGGAAATCACTGGCCCACCTTTATTTACTTGCTAGGAAGCTAAGTGTTTATCATTGCTGTATGGATCAACCAGAAATAATATGAATTGGCAGGCATGTCAACCTCTACAATCTCACGTGGCTAGCACCATAGATGTTGTACTAACATACTGCATAATTTCCACACCTATTTGTCTATCAGCAGCATGTCAAAACAGACCTTATTGAGGGGATCAATTTTCTTATCCATTTTCTTTTCTTTTCTAGGGTGATTATTTTTTCTCTCACTTGTCTTATTTACTCTTGATGCTAGTTTTTGGTGAAGCAACTGATCCCCTACATTTGTACATATATCACAAGTCAGGTGGCCTCTATGCAGTGTCTTTGCCAGGATGCCTGTGTGGCAAGCAGCCGATGGAATCAGAGCTCAGAGATGCCCAGTTATCCTGGCAAA
Source organism: Typhlomys cinereus (assembly GCA_023101885.1). NCBI lineage: Eukaryota > Metazoa > Chordata > Mammalia > Rodentia > Platacanthomyidae > Typhlomys > Typhlomys cinereus. Next base: position 6,906,047 of record JALPQD010000083.1, on the reverse strand, counting down.
GCAGCTAGGTTCTCTGAGCTGAGGTTTCCCTTCTGGAATGACATCCTGAGCATGCTGTTTGCCTCTGGTCCTCAGCGTCTCCCCACGGCAACCGGAGCTTGGGAGCCCACACAAGACTGCAAACACTCTAACAAGGAAGCACATCGTCTTTTCCAGTGTCTATATATATATATATGATCAGGCAAATTTTTCAAGTAGGTGAATATCCGATGCTTCCCATTTCCTTTGTAATTAATAAATTTTGTCTTGTAACAGCTTCATGCATGTATGTAGTTCATTCAGATCACTGTTTTCCCCACACCCTCCCCAATCATTACCACATCCCTTTGTTTCCCTCCCTTCCCTATGTATCTTGGTTCTGTTCCTCACCGTGGTTTGGTTTTGTGTCCCACTGGGTTCTCACCAGGCTGTATCTGTAACTGTGATTTTGGAACCGTCTACTGCAGCTTGGCAGGCCGACCATTGTCTCCCCGACTGGGTGCTATGCTTCGCTCTAAGCAGAGCCTCTGACACGGAGGGGAAATGGAAGCCTGTCTCTTACCGAATGTGCGAGGCTCAATAGGAAGGGACCCTTTCAGGAATGCCTTCCACTGTCTCACATACATTTTCCTATGTATATAAACACATTGACGCTATGAAGAAGAAGCTATTCTTTGGATAAACAATAGGTTCACCTTACAGCATCACCACGGCTGTTTGCTCTGTGTGCATCCTTGCTCTGTCTTTGGGAAATGACGGCTTCCTTTTCATTCCACTTCCAGCAGCTGGGGAGTATCACTCGGTAATACTGTTTGGTGTTAACCTTACCACTGATTTATTATTTTCCTACTTTTAAATAATTGGACATCTGGGGAAGTGGAATTTATAAAAAACACGCCAGCCTCTTAAGAGGTTCACGTAGCAAGTCACCTTTGAACACATTTTTATTATTAATGGGAGGGTGGAATCAGGGGAGCAAACCCCCCACATATTGCCTGGAATCAAGAAGATCAAAAGAAGCTCTGTGTGTGTGTGGGTGTGTGCGTGTGTGGGCGTGTGCGTGTGTGCGTGTGTGGGTGTGTAATCTTACAAGAACAAAACGACAGAGATCCCAACCCAAGTAGAGAGATCAACGAAGTGTACTGAACAGGCTCTTGACGAAGAATTCTGGGAGCATGACTGGTCTCCCCAGGAGAGCACCCTAAATGTAGCCATGGCCTGACCTGACACCAGCAATCCCAGAGGAATTTTTGTTTCTTTGTGTGTGTGTTTGTTTGTTTCCTAATGGAAGGAACACTTCCCACTTGGGCAAGGTATCTTTTTTTTGGGAGGAGGATGCCTGTCTTGGAATGTAAAAGAATTTCAATCACGGAACCAGAGTGAAAAGCAACTCTCCTGTGAAATCGAAGCCCAGGAGCTGAGGGTCAGGCGCTGTGCAGTTTGTATCTTTAACAGCCTCCTAGGCAACAGGGCATCACTCTTCTGGCACCTTCTACTCTTAAAGAAGACTCGTGTCCGTGGCTAATTGACCCTGAGGTTCTCGGGTGTGTTACAGGTTTGTTTGCTTTAGGATGGCGTCTTGAAAGTTTATTTTCATCATATATATGGAGGGGAAGAAGCCCATTGATATTGGCTAAAATTTAATGAATATACCCATGTCACGCCCGATGCCTTTCAGTTTGTATAGCTCTGCCCTATCCTCCCCTCATTTCTTTATGTCTTGTAATTAATTAATTAATTAATTAATTAAGCTTGGACTCAAGACCTCACGCACTGAATAAGAATTCTGCTGCTGAGCTCCATCGCTAGATTTCTCTGTCTGATTGTTCTTTGTGAGGCTTAATGCTGCCTAAGAATTTGCAGAGAGACTTTACTCTTTAATCAGGTACATATGCTGTTTGAGTTACTTTACATATGTCTGTTGCTTCACATTTGGACAGGATTAAACATTGTGATAGGTGAATGCACTGAGGAATGTGCACTGTGTCTTTTCTCAAAGTAGACCTGCGGCACTTACGACTTCATTGGTACCTGACGGTACCATTTTCCAAAACAAAATGAAGAGGATATTTGCTATTTTCTCATGATGGATCCTTCTATTAGAAGTACATACAGACACCATGATCTCAGATTTGGACGCTAGTTCTAAAATACCATAGAAAAATAGTGAATATCACCAGTGATTAATGATTCCCAGGGAAGTGAATCAGCCAGATGAAATTAAAAAAAAAAAAAAAAGAAAAATTACACCACTTAGTTGGTGCTGCTGGGAAATCCAGGTATTTTCTGAGATCACCGAAGGACCAAAGCCAGCTGCTAGAAGGTATCATCTGTATCTCTTTCTTTTTCGCAAGGCTGAAATACATGGCATTTCAAACGCCCTCTTCATGTATTACATTACATCCGGAAAATGTCTTGGCTTGCTGTTGGAGAGACAGTGAAAAGAACATTAGGTTTTTGATTGCTTTGATGTTGATGACCAAATGTCCACAGATTTCTGAGAAAGTCTGAAGAACACACATGAAGAGGTCATTTTGAAGATGTATGCTCATTCTGAGAGACTTTTATATTTATTCTTTGATTTTCACTAAAAAATGTTCTGAACTATATCTATTTAGCGATCTATATCAAAGAATATGTTTAATTAAGGAATTTTCAATAATAGTAGGCTTTTAACAGTACTAAACATGGTGTTTAATCAACTTTTATAATCACAACACAAAGTAAAACAAATAAGCAAGCAAAATAAAACTAAAATAAACTTAAAGGAGACATGAATGTTTGGATCTGACCCAAAATGGCCATTAAAGTTGTAAATTTCTCCATTAAGTTGATAACGATGTGAGCTTCTATATCGATGGAAACGTCAACATAATTCCAAGTGATAGCATCCTTTCTAAACAGCCTTGGCTATTTGTTTTTTGCTTTTACAAGGATGAGTGAGCCTTTGAGTTGAAGGAGAGAGCTGAATGATGGTGTTGAACTTGCGCGTGACCCAAACCTCCAGAAATTCCTCGCTGCCTGTGTTGTTACAATCTGTGTTGAGCTTTCATGGCAGCCGCACCCCCTCCCCATTGGGTCATCATTGGGTAGATCCAGTAGTGGGCCCATCTCTCGTCCTGTTCAGAGGGGGAGTGGAACAGCTTGGTGACAGGACGCTCCGCCTCTGAATACTCTAATCTTGTCCAGACTCTCCTCACAGGTGTGTCCACTGTATCTCCCACAAATAGAGTCCATCTGGTGAGATGCTTTTCAGACTTTCCACTGTGCTACCTACCTCCTGGCAGATGCTTTTGACTCTTCAGTCTTTGTCAATGCAAAGACTGTTTTAATAGGGTTGATGTTTCAGATTGTTTTTCCTTTCAGCACCATTTTGAAGAATCGTGAACGGTATCCCTAGAGGACTTGGCATCTTGGATTTGTCTGATGGGGCCTTATGTTCAAAGGACTCCAAATGCTACCGGCAAGAATGCTCCACAAGGGACATTCTGCACTGCTTAGAAAAATGTCCTTAGGACCATGGGTGACTGCAAATGGAGACGTTGAGTGTGCTGACTCGTGTTTTGACTGTCAGATATCTCCATATTAGACTATCGGGGTGTGTACTCAATACAACGTGATCTAATATGCATGAACACGTGTGTGTGTGTGTGTGTGTGTGTGTGTGTGTGTGCATGTGTGTGTAGGGTTGTCGATTTCTAGTCATATGAATGTCTTATTTTCTGAAAACTGACGCCCAGAAGTTTCTATCATCTAATCAATGGTTCTTTCAAAATCAGTGGTAATTGTGGGTGACAAATGGCGATATTTTTAATTTGTCATACTTTTCCTGTTTATTAGCTTCCATTCTTCTGTGAAATTTGTTTTATGCTTAAAAGTATGTGTTTATATCTGGAAACTTTATATTGATATATTATAAATAATTCAAGAATGTTAAGATTTTAGACAAAGGCAAGTAATTCTATACCTTCTTATATTAACATCATGTTTTAGTATAAATCAAAGATTATTATTATCAAAATTATTTCTATATATATATATTCCCTTTCAGCAACATTCTGAAGAATTATGAATGGTATTGTAGTGTACTTGGCATCCTGGATTTGTCTCATGGGGCTTTGTACTCAGAGGAACCCCAAATGCTACTACTAAGAGTACTACACAAGTGACACTCTATAACATTTAGAGCAATACAATTTTTTTCTTGTTTACTTTCAACCTGATAGGAATAAAAATCCTCTGTGCCGTGCATTTCAACCTTATGTTCAAGCTAAGAAGATACCTGAAGGATAAGTCGTAACTCGTTCCACTTATTCTGAAGACCCTTTCACCGTGGCACAGTGTAACTCTGAAATAGCCTCAGTATCCCTCGTGTGACAAGGAATATACCTGTGTGTGCTCACATGCACACACACACTCAAACATGCACTGTTTGTCCGCATGGTTGCTGATAAATGACCAACAAACAGCTTAGGGGAGAGGGGGAAAGAGGGGTTTATTTCCTTACGACAATCTGGTTACAGTTCTCAGTACAGCTTGATGGAGAGCACGCACCAACACCAGGGTGAGGGAACTGGCCACACCATCACCACCTAACAGCTGAGAGAGGGGCGATCCTTACGTGCCAGACCAGCATGTCTGGCCAAGTGAACAGAAGGATGCTCTGTTCAACTAGTTCTCTGTGATTTACCCAGGGTCTAGTCCCACCCACCATGGGCTGGGTCTTCCCCATCAGCCAGACAATCTCCTGCAAGTTTGCTCTGGCCTTAACTCAACCATCAACTCTCTACAAATGTGCCCAGAGCTCAAACCCTCAACTATCAAGTTGACACCTGGGCCTAACTGTGACTCGTGCACATGCATGAACGCACACATTCACACATGCATGATGTACATTCATGTCCCTAGGCAATATGGGAGCTGAAGAGCAATGTATGGAGTAGTCTTGTGCTACAGGTGGCCCTGCACTCACTAGGATGCATTTTTTTCATTTATGGTATTTCAATAAAGCCACAACACTAGTAGCACCCGATAGTAGCTGGATCCTACAGAACCAGCCAGGATCATACATACTATACTTGAAAACTTGTTATTCCCTCGAAGCTTTGTAATTTCCATGAAAGAAGTTGTTGAGTTTGCCTGCATGGTTGCTGATAAATCACTATCAACTGGCTTAAGGGAACAAGGGGTTTATTTTCTTACTGATAGTCTGGTTATGGTCTATCCATCTTGACAGGAGAGCCTGCACCAACACCAGGCCGAAGGAACTGGCCACATCATCTCTATGTAACGGCTGAGAGAGGGACGATCCTTACTTGCCAGACCAGCATGTCTGGCCAAGCATACACAAGGATGCCGACTCTCTCAACCAGCAATTGGGATTTTATTCTAGAGCCTAATCCCACCCACCCGAGCCTTCTCCATCAGCCAGACAATCTCTTGCAGTTTTGCTCTGGGCTTAACCGCAACACTAATTCTCCACAAATGTGCCCAGAGCTCAAATCCTCAACTGTCAAGCTGACACCTGTGCCTGACTTTGACAGAAGTTTCATTCGGTAAAGACGGAAAACATCACTTTCAGTTCGTATACGTGAGATTGGCAGAACCTACCTATCCTATGGTCTGTCATCATCTTTCGAGCAGACTTCAGAGTATCACAATTGTTGTGGAAGAACGTCATCTCCTCTAATATTATTCTGCAACTTCCCTATACTCCTCATTTTGGCCCTATTGGGTCAATGTCTGGAATGAATAATAGTGATTCATAGTTCACTCCGATAAGTGAAATGCAGAGTCTATGTGCGAGTAATGATGCATGCTGGGCCTATACCGAAACACAATGACTTGCTTAGTAAAACATTTATAAATAAACCATTTATATTATCACAGTTACAGGTAACCATGATGTCCCATGCACAGGGGAGGCACAAATTTAGGAGCTGGTTCTGAAGGACTTCATTGCTGTTTCACAGTTAGACCTCTGACTTGGTCAATAAGCTCAATTTCTCTCTTTTCACATTATCTTTCTGAACCTTTGATGGGGTGCTCATGCCCAGTGATATTTTGCTGGGCTATAAAGAGGTAGAAATGACATGAGTGAAGATCTCAGCGCATAGGAATGATACCGACTAAGGTTCTCCAGAGAGGAAGAGGTAGCAGCAGGTAGTTTTAGGTGTGGGGCCCAGGGTGGTGGGAGCTGGTAGCTCTGTAGCGTGCAGGGACACACCTTTAGGCTGGAAACCGGAGAGATACTCATACTGCGTTGTGAGCATGGAGGTGTGGCAGGCAGAATTTCACCCACCGAGGAGATCTCAGGCCTTTGCCCATCACGGTGGTGTCCCAAGCCCACCAGTGCCACGGAGCGCATGGCCATTCAGCGTGTTCTGCCCTGCAGGAGGGCCTCATCCGAAAATGCCTTCCGAGAACCAACCCCCAGGCCTGCTGTTTGATGACCTCCCAGCTGGCCACTTTGATACCCAAAAAATCTCTTGGCAGCAGATCTTGATCCACCGGCACTGGCATGTATCGAATAAAGCACTATAGGAAGCTACTTGCGAGACAAGAGACACGTCTGCAAGCTTCAGTCCTCATAAGTCCTCTGACTATTAGCAGTTGCTGGGCAGTGAACATTCAGTCTTCTGTTTCTTTAACGGCTCCTCTGATCAGCTCAGCCCAGGCCAACTGTGCTCCTCACAAACCAGGATACCAACACCAACACCTTAATAGGACCAATAATCCTGGCTGTATGCAGGAGAGGGAAAGCATTTTCCTGCACTGTTCCTGTGCTTCCGAGTAACTGTGTGCATGCGTGTGCGTGTGTGTGTGTGTGTGTGTGTGTGTATGTGTGAGATGATCTCACATATGCATATATGCGCATGTGCACTTGTGCACGCAAATTGAGTTGCCCATGTGAATGAGTGTGACATTGGGTCATAGTTCAACCTCAGGGATTTTCCTCTGTCATTCTCTACCTTCCTTCTCGAAGTCAATTCTTAACCCTGACACTCACTGTCAGCTTAACTGACTGGCATGTGAGCCCCCAGGATATTCTTGTCTCCACCAACCCAAGTGGTGGTGGGGTCTGGAAATGAGCTACTAATTCCTGCATTGTATGTGCTACTGAAGAGCCAACCGCACTCTGCATGCTGTTGTAGATACTTTGCCCCCTTGGGCTGTCTTCCCATTTGCCTGAGACATAAATACCTCTCATGAGAATGGCGACTTCACCTGCTAGGCGGGTCTTTCCTTAAATGGTGCTCAAAACGGTGGCCACTTCCCTGGGGACCGTCACTCCTTCTGGTGCTGCCTTCCTTTCTCTGTCTGGAACTCTCTCTGACCTGCTCTTTCAATAAAGGTCCATCAGTGCACATGGAATTTCTCTCTTGAACCTAGCATTGTATGCAGCTAGGCAATATTAGAAATGAATCCACCCATATCCCTCCAAGCAGAACTCCAAAATCCCACTGAGCTCAATTGATACACTGCTAACAGTGACTTCACCCATTTTACAAATGCCCTGTGAGCTCTAGTAAAAGAACAGCGTTATGACTCACTCGGAGCCAATTTCCAGCCATAAATTTGAGCGCTTATCTATACCTTTTAAGAACTAACTGCACATTTCTTCTGAGTGTTACGTCATTCCAGAGTGAGGAAAACAGCTGGGTATCCTCATTTTTTTTTTTACATCAAATGTTTCTATTATCATATTTGAAGGCTATGATTAAGTTGGTATTGTAAGAAACACTTTCCTATTTCCTTTCTTGTTATTCTCCACAAGACTGATTCCATAATCCCGCTGGTATTACAGGCTCGTGTTTTGGGGCACAATCATTTATCACAGAGCAAGTCCCTTTGCTGTTTTTGTTTCCTATGGATTTTGAAAGGCACTCCCAGAAACACGACAAGAATGTAGCCTTGCAGCAAATCTTCTAACATGCCAGGTCTGCGCTGTGTCTCCAGGCTGGGTAGGTCCCAGCTGCCTCCTCTATGAACAATAGGCCTCCTGGCTGGGAATAAAGGAGGAGCTCTGATAAGACAGAACTTTCCACTACTCTGCATTTCCTCATTTAATCTCAAAGCCAAGCAATTTTAGCATAAATTCATGACCTTTGCCCTGGTCCTCCAGCAGAGAAGTTTGTATGCCTGGCATGTGTTTGGCCTTTGCTTATTTACTCTTTCCTTTATCTTAAACTTTGGGTATTGAAGAATTTTGATTCCCATATATATATATATCAGAGAATATATCACATATATTAAATATTGTAATACATTGCATATATATGTTTCTTTAACCATTTGTGGTATTTCTCAAAAGATAGATTTTCAAAATGTTTGGAAGACTTTTTTATACCATTGTACTAAACTCTAATAAAAGGAAAGTTAATTGTTGATATAAGTCATACAAATAGATTGTTAAGCAGTCACACATCTGAACACAGTTTAAAAGTCTAAGTAGTAGCAAACAGAAATTGCAGAAAGTGGTAACCTGCTCTCTGACTTGAATGGTGTTTGGTGGGGAGAACTCCTTTAGGGAATACTTGGGAACTGCTCCTAACTTTTAGAAGAGACATATAATTCCTTTGAGTCATGTTTTACTTGGAAACCTCACAAGAACAGAGAGAACTTTCCTATGTCAAGTGTGTGAAGAGGGACTCCAGGTCCTGAGTCTTCCACACTGGGCTGAAGTGGTCTCCCATGGCTGACTTCCCAAGACTGTCTGAGTTTAGACTCAGAAAACTCTCCCAGAAACAACTGGATCTAGAGAACATGAACAAAATCTCATGGAGAGAAGCAGTGTGTCCATTACTGCCCCCCTGCCACCTGGCAGGATTATGTCCCTTCCGGCCTTGGAGGGGGGGAAAGGAAGGGGAAAAGGGGGGATGGAGCAAGGGGATCCAGGGAGAGGTGGAGGAAGGGAGGGGAATGAGGTACCTATCAAGTTTGTATGAGTGGAAAAAATAAATATAAAAAAAAATAAAAATACTAATATACAGATGTTTGATATTTAAAAAAAAAAAAAATAAAGAAGTGTCTCAGAGCTGCTTCTTAGGCCCAAGGGCATTGACCACACAGCTGGATGAGAGTTGAATGCAGTAAGGTTGGGAACTGAATGACTTTCTTTTCTGGAACTATGGGCTCCTATTCCAGGTGGGAAGAATTGATTTGTTTTTCCTTACTAAGCAAAACAAAAGAAGACAAAACAAAAGCATGTCAGTGTAAAATCTAGATTCCCTTTTACCTCCTTAGTTCCCCATACTTTATGGATAATTAAAAACACAATAACAACACTGGCCAGCCTTGCCTCAGAATTGTTGACTTTTGCAGGGTAAGGGTAGTTGAAGTGAGAATGTGTATTTAGGTTCTAAAAGCAGACTTTACTTATCCAGTGGGAATAATGAATTTTATTCCATTTTTACATGCTTTATGTGTTTGAAAAAGGACCATTTAAAAGTTTCCTCAGATCATCAGAAATAACTGAGCTGGAGATTGCTTGTTGAAAATTTACAAGCATGATATATTTTCCAAAGAATGACACAATTTTTATTTCCGTGGAATGACATGAAAGGAATCATGAAAAAAGAGCTGTCAAACCATGAACCACCCAGCCCAGAGCTGACGTTCTTATCACTGTAACTATGCATCTAGCAGAAGACACAGATCTCTGGTAGTGTGGTGTGTGTGTGTGTGTGTGTGTGTGTGTGTGTGTGAGTGTGGGTGTGTGTGCATATGTGTGTGTGGGGGTTGCTTGGATTCTGGGGAGATGGCACAGTGGGGAAGAGTGATTGATATACAAACATGAATTCGTGAATTCCAATGGCCAGAATCCATGTGTACTACTGGACATGGTCACATGTGCCCTCAATCTCAATATCTGGGTAGCAGAGACCAGATGATAGCTTCCAATTGTTGATTGACAGGCAACTCCAGATTGTGTGAAAGATCTTGTCTCAGAGGATGAAAAGATAGGATAATTAATATCCTCCTCTGGTATCCATGCAAGCAACAACATATATACACATACATTTCTACATATACACCACACCTAGGCATCACATACTCATAAATAAATAAGAACAAATAAAAATAAAATATAAAAACTTTAATTACATATTCTCAGAGTATATGGGCACTATCTTTTATTGTGAGTTTAATACTTTTTTTATTTTTTTATTATTATTCAGTCAATTGTGCGTATGTGCATGTGTGCATGTATGTGTGTGTATGCAGAACCACGAGCAAATTCGGGAACCACCATGGACCTCCTCCACCTCTGTCTTGTTTACTCTGCCCTGGGATTCACAGGCTCCGCCCTACCAGGACCAGAAACGCAGGCCACCCCTGCTTCTGCCCAATGTCTATACGTGGGGTCTAGGATCCGAACTCAGGACCTTCTGCCTGCAAGGCAGAGGCTTAATCCCTGAGCTACCTCTCCAGCCCCAGGAGTTTAATACTTTAATCTCAGATATTGTAGTTGGTAAATTAAGAGTCAAATCTGTTGCTTGATATTCCATGAAATAAATGTTTTGTAATTTCATATGTCTTAAAAAAAGATGTAAGACAGCTGTTAAACTTTGGTGTTTTCATATAAAATTGAGATGATTTAGAGTGATCCTCTTACTATAGTCTTTGTCATACTCACATAGAACAAGACTAGCTCGCAACAGAGAGAAATCCCAAATTTTCCTTCAACAATTTATTAGAAAAAAAGTTTATTTTTGGAGAAACACTAACCATCATTCCTCATTGAAATTCACAATATTCTCTGCATTTCACATATATGGGTGAGGATGACTTCGGTTCATTGAGAGCCTTGTGGCCTATTCTTAATGCTAAGATGGCAAGCAGTGACACTGCTACATAAATTAGCTCTCATCAGCAGCACTAATATGCCTGTCTTGATGTCACTTCGATTTTGGGTCCCTGGTTGTGTTGGGTCCTTAAGCCATCTGAAGACCACTCACTCAATTAGTGATGCTTTAGCCAAAAAGGAAGTCAAGTGACTTCCCATGAAAATGACTTTTAACTTGGAACCCCCAAAATAGAAAAAGCCACTTAAAATGGAACTATTGCTTTAAAAAAAAATTAGCCAAGAGCTCTTTCAACCCTTCAAGTAGATTTTTTTTTAATTTTGTTATGTTTAAATTTAAATATCATTCCAAAATAATTTTACACAGGAATAGGCCTCTGATTCTTCAACAAGATTGGGCTAACATATGCAGAAGTCCATTTAGTAAAACATTTTTTAACTGGAATTATAATTAGTCATAAGGGAAAAGTCATTTTAGTGGAAAATACAATTCAAAAAAGCTAAACATTAACTTTTGGGGCTGCTTTTTGCCCTTTCCAAATTCTTAATGTATGATATCATTCCACCTATATTTTTGAACGAATATTTCCAGAGACATTATTTTCTGCTTAATATAACATTCTAGGCAATTAGATGCAAAAATACAGAAAGGCAACATTAAAGTTGCCAATTTAAACACCGGGAATAAAGGTAACCAGGGAGGTAAAATTCCAAACAGCCATTTTAACTCTTAAGCCTTCACTGTTTGCTATACTGAGGCTGAACAAACTTGAGTGTAGAAATTGTCTTGGGATTCATTTCCAACTCAGAAAAAAAAAAAGTTTATAGTGAGTGATTTTTTTTTTCAGAATCACAGGTAAAATTTAATTCCAATAACACTGTGAATTGTGCAACATAATAGAATATCTTTTCTCAGTTAAGCTTTGGGTAACTGAATCAGAAGAAAATCCAGGGGGCTGCCACCAAGGTGAATATTGCTTTGGGAATTTCAAATGCCTCCTTCAAAACCTGATTTTGTTGAAGATGGTCTCAGATTGATAATACGTCCAATGCTAATGTGATAGCAGAAGTGTCAGTTAAACCCAAGGGAAGTATATTTCAGAACAGACTTCAGTTCTCAAGCATTATAGATTACTGGTAGTACCAGCAAATCTGGCAAAAGCCACATGGCACTCTGAGTAAGAATCAAAATCACCAACAATTTTAAAGACATTGGGTTATCAGACACTGTCTAAAAAGATTCTCTATTCTTAAGTATAACAGTAAGTAAAAGAGAAAAAAATGAAATAGAAAGGATCTAGTATATCTGAAGCTTATTAATGGGAATTCTATACATGATTTCTAAGCAGTTGATTTTCTGAAAGTAAATGCATAGGACTGGAGGGATGGTTGAAGGTGAAGATTCTGTCTTGCAAGTGTCTCCAATCTGTCTCTCAGATATGGATCCCCCTTAAAAACACCAGGCATAGGCAGGAGGAATGGTCAGGGGTTAGGACTCTGTCTTTCAAGCAGAAGGTCCTGAATTTGGATTCCAGGTCCAGATCCCATTTAAAAACACCAGGTGGAAGTGGCAGGCATACACTTCCTACCCTGGTGGGTGGAGTCTGAGAAATTCCAGAGCAAAACAAGAAGGAAGTAGAAACAGTCCAGGATGATTCCCAAAGTCGCCCTTGGTCCTCCAAGGGACACGCAGTACCCTCTGATACACACACACACACACACACACACACACACACACACACACACACACACTCCATACAGGCAAAATAAATAAATAATCGAATAAATATATAAGTAAGTAAAATGTTAAAAAAGCTTTAAAAAACACCAGGCTCTGAAAAGCAGAGCCTGAGATATGTCAGAGTAAAGCAAAAAGGAGGTAAACACAATCCAAGAAGATCCTGAAGCCTCCCTGGGCCTCCGCAGGCACGCCCAGTGCCCTATAAAGCATACAGACCCATACATACATATGAAAAAATAATCATTAGTAAATGTATAAAATTGGCAGTGTCTAATGATGATGATGCAAATAGGTAAAAATATAAAACCTTTCTTCTTAGAAGATTAGACTCCAGGGAATATAAATGGGACAGAGGACAGACCAAATGATTTTGGCACATATTGGGTAGAAATGCCCTGTTGTCTTGTTATGTGTCCTCTAGAAGACTCCTATATGCCCCGTGGCCCCTGGATGCAGATCGCATCATGGAGAGGCGATTGCACCACGAGATTCTCATTTAGTTTATTGTGCACTCTGCTAATGGAATTGTAGTTAATGGCATCATTGATGGAAACTTCAGAGATGGGTCTAGTTGGAGAGCAGCCCCTGGGGACTGTCTCCCCAGTCTGTGTCCTGTCCGTGGTCGCTCTCTGTCTTTACTTTTCTCCTTGGCTCTCACAGGGCAGACGCCCTTGTCATTTGCGTGCTGAGTCTATCATGCCGTTTAGCCTTACCCCAGGCCCAGCTGTGTGATTCCAAGTAACATTTTTCCTGTAAGTTGGCAGCAAAACCTCAGAGCAGAGTTAAAGGACACTTGGAGACAACGCATTTGGCAATTTGTAAGAACTGAAGACAATATTCAGATTCACAAATTATGACACATTTTAAGCAGGATAAGCACAGAGAAATTTCAGATATGGTAAGACAGCAGAACACAGAAATTGACTGGAAATTTTGATGTTACTAGAAAAGAAAAAAGTCTTTAAGATAAATTAACTAGAAAGAACAAGTATTTAAATCAATACATTTACTCCACAACATCCATGTAAGAGAATGCAATGGGCTTTTCATAGGTAAAACATTACAACTGTAAATTGAGAAGTGTACCCACAATGGAGGGTTTTTTATGCACTAGAATGAAACCAGAAACTGTGGGGTGCAAATGCAGTAAGCTGATGTGTGTAACACACAATTGTGTGTTATAAGCTTTCTGTAGAAAGAAGGTTAACATAGGTGCAAAGAGCTGAGATAGAAGTAAAAGGACAAACAATTATTTGGGGAAAGATCAGTGCAAATAAATTTTTGATAAAAAATAATAATTCTGTGTAGGAACTGTAAAAATAAACCAAACACATGTCTTATACTTGTGCCTATAATTCAAATGATGAATACAAATAAGAAAAAAATGATTAACACTGCTCTACAATCAGGGACAGTACATCAATCCTAGTGTATTTTGGAGCAGTAAATTCAGTGTAGGTGACAAAAGGATTAAATATGGAATATTGTTAGAGTACAATGTCCAAGAAACCTTTGAAAACATTCTTGACATATGATCATTTAAACAGAACATCGGGACCAGGAGAAGTCAAAATCACACGCAGCTAGAAATTCAAAAGCAAGAGCAGCATGTCACAGCTCAAAGCAAGAGGATGGAAAAAGGTCCTGCAGACGTAGCTGCCTCTCAGCATCTGACAGTGCCTCAGCTTAGGCCTGCTTGCAGGATTAAACTTCACCTCTTTTGGGACTTCATTTCAAACCTACAGGCTTTTCACAACTTCAACTGCTAAGAAATGAGAGTTTTATTTTGCAACTAGGAGGTGTGTATGTGTGTCTGTCTGTCTGTCTGTCTGCAATGCTGAGATGTTTTAGGGATCTTACAGGTGAGGGGGTAAAAGAAGCATTTATCCTTACTAAACAGGTATGGAAAAGAGAATTTGGGAAGCACCTTTTGACAGATTTCAGAAAAGTTAATGCATATAAAATGCATCACAAATAATGTTCTTAGAATTTGTAAAACAGGAATAAGAAATAAACACAGAAGAATAAGGTCTCATAAAACTGAAAGACATACATTTCAGGAGAAAAGATAGATAGACCCGAAAGGCCCTCCTTGAAAAGACTGATAAAACTGGCACAAGAATTGTGAGTTAGAACAAAGAGGAAGAGACATCAATATTTGGAAACAAAAAAATAAAAACCTCAGTACTTGCATGTTGTGCATTCCAGAGAGAAAAAATAGAGAAATTTTATGATCCTTATGCCAATGATGTTGAAATTTTGGATTAAATTGATGGATTCCTAAATATAGGTTACTTAAGACATATTGGAAAACTAGACTCCCATGCCAATTCCAAGCCTTATACTAGTAGTCAAAATCTCTGGAAAAAATCATCCCATATGCCTTCTATAAATATTTCTTGCAAACATCGTGCATTGCATATGTATGAACACACATATAATACGTAGATGTGAATATGTTATATATGTGATTTCTGTTTTAAATATGCATAATAAATGACAATGAGTGGGTCCTTTTTTGAGTTCAAGTGAAGGGAAATCGCTATCAACATGTATGTTATATTGTAATGCAGGAACATTTCTTAATGTTCTAAGAAAAGAAAGAGAAGCATCGAAGTTTAGAAAGAAATAACATTGTGTTTGAAGTCATTGTCTTAGAAGAAAATCATAAAACGACCTACATCTATATTATTAAGAAAAAAATTCAGAAAGAAGCAAAGAAAAACAGAAATTAGGAAATCATTTCCAAACTCATTTGGAAATAGAATTCTATCTGCAAAATGACCTTTGTGATGTACATGAATATGCAAAAGTAGAGATATCCATACAGAAAACCAAAATCTTTATATGAACACAGAGTTGTCTCTGTTAAGAAAACTGAGTAAGTATATTGAAAATGAGGGAAAAATGATTATTCATCAAATCCTGAAAATATACTAGGGTGGACTCTCAAAAAACAAAATGGCTATGAAAATTCTATAAATTAAATTGGTGGTTAGTCTCGTAGATGATGGCTAGTAACTTCTTGAGTGAATATGTGCACAACAGAATCAGTGAAGCAAATTGCCTTTGGAAGTGTTTGTTCTACAAGGCACTCATTAATTTTTCAGTTAATCGCTTTAATGTCATTTCACAGACATGACCTCTCTTTAAACACTGTCTTTTGATTTCCTGTTTGTTTTACATAAATTTCCAAACAGTGAGAAAACTTCTTTTCACTGGCAATGCAAATCAGTAGGATGGTTCTGCCTCCGTTTCCAGTCAGGGTAACTGTGTAAGCAGAGTCACTGTGTGTGAACGCCACGGGACATTCCTGCTTGAACTCTCCGTGGTCAGCCTTGATGTTCATGGAACAGCGCGGCCTTGGGAGCTTCCAAGTAGCCATTACACGCCCGAGATCCAAAGTCACCCCAGGTGCCAGGCGTCTCGCTAACATACATGGAATGGTTCCAGGAACCCCATGTGACAATGTGAGGCGAACATCTTTCGCAGCAATGATTCTATTCTAAGCCCACTTCTTTCCCTTACATAGCAGCTCTTTCATTTCCTGGAGTTGAGCTGGCTACACACGCCCCAGGCTTGCCAAGCCCTTGTCTGGGACATGAATCTCTAGAAACCAAAGTGCTAACCCTTCCTTTACACTCACCTGTTCTGCCAAAACCCATCTCACCACACCTTAAATTATATTAGATCAAAGGCTGAAAATGATGGGGCCATCAAAAACGGAGGGCCAACCTGTTTAGCTACGGCATTAGAGGTGAGTGGAGTTGTGTTCTTGTCAAACATGGCTGTCAAGGTGTTTCCTGGGCCCAGGCTGGCTTCTCGGAGCACAAGTGTGGCAAGACGCTTGCTCATGGAAAATGTGAAGTGTCGCTTTCAGTGTGTGCTTAGGGCGATGTGAGCCCTGGGCTCTCGTGGCCCTCAGTCTAATTGGAGGGTGGTTTGCATTCGTGAGAGCGGCCAGGCAAGTGGGGCCATTCTGGAAAAGCAGGTTCTACATATTTGGAAAGTTGTCTAATTTCTCCTTAACATAATAAACCCATAAATGTCAGGAAGGATAATTTTTTTTTCTTCTTAATGGAGCTTGCTTGCCAAAACGACTTTGTGAAAGTGTCTGTAGGTGGGCTCAGGAAGCGACAGCGAAATTCAATGGATTTTCTGAAATATGCTTCTTTTTTAAGGAATATTTTTCAATGAATGTGAACAAGGCCCTGTGTGCCCAGATTTCAAAATGTAAACAGGACATGGTGTCACAAAGCAGACTACTGAAAGTCTTTGGTGGATGTCTCGGAAATGAGTAACTCTAATTAATTTATCATCATCTATGATTTGAAGATGGAGTGAGTCCCTTGGGAGGGATCACAAAGCGTTAAACCTCTGCTTCCTGGCTAGCGATGCTTTCATAGCCCACCCCACTTCAGGACCCACGGTGCTGTGAACAGATAGATATCTCCCCGCCCCATCAACACTCCGAATCTTTCCTGCGGCAAGTCTTCCTCACAAGATGTTTGCGGTATCCTGAAGGTTCATCAAGAAGGAATCCTTCCTCCCTACTTTCCTTGACTTCACAACAATAAGACACATTCTTGAATCTACATTGAGATCACAAAATTAGCCATATATTCCATTATCCAAATTAAAGTTATCCAATGAAAGTGAATTATTAACATTATTTCAACCTTTCAGGCCTTCACTTTTTTTCTGCTGAATAGATAGGTTAGAAGCTTGAATTTTTAGGAAAATTTTATTTTCCTGTGTGCTACTTGAGAAGCACATTTTAAAAAGGAGTTTACTTATTTGAGAGAAACAGAGAGTGAGAGAGAAAGAGTGGGATAGAGAAAGTGAGCGAGGAAGACAAGGTAGAGAATGCACATGATGGAGATCAGAGAACAAGTTTCAGAAGTCAGTTCTCTCTTTCCACCATGTGGGTCTTCAGGTATCTAAGTTAAGTGCTGGGTTTATCGGTGTAAGGAGCCTTGTTCATTGAGCTGTCTCACCAGCCCCCACAAAAAGCCATATTTTTTTTTAATTTTTTTTTATTTATTCAATTGCTGTGTGTGTGTGTGTGTGTGTGTGTGTGTGTGTGTGTGTATAGAACCACGGGCGAATTCGGGAACCACCATGGACACCTCCACCTCCTCCTTGTTTACTCTGCCCCGGGATTCACAGGCTCCGCCCTACCAGGACCAGAAACGCAGGCTGCCCCCGCTTCCGCCTGGTGTCTGTACGTGGGATCTAGGATCCGAACTCAGGACCTTCTGCCTGCAAGGCGGAGGCTTAACCCCTGAGCCACCTCTCCAGCCCCAAGGCATAATTTTTTTAAAAAAGTCATATAATATATTTTATGTTCCTGACTTCAGGTAAGCAAAGTTATGATCACCTTTTAATGTAATTAGATCAAGTTTCCCAAAGGAAGAAGCAATTTCAATATGAGCATCTTTGAAAATTCACTTAAATGCTTGTCACTGCTTTATGCTAGGAGTAGAGGGAAATGAAATGCTTGTTTTAACCTTTGCTTCTAAAAGCTTTCATTAACTTACCTATTATTTTTAGGAGGAGAAACGTATTATCGAAGTTTTCTGGAAACACATATTTAGCTGGAAAATTAGATGTTTAGTCATTTTTAAATTCAATTTTCTCCTGTCTTTTCTCTTAATTTTTAAGGCTAGCATCCTGAGAAATGGGTTTCTTGGTGGAAATTTCATCTCTCTCTGTCTTCATACTTTGTTTTAATTCATCCTCTTTCCCTTCTGTCCTTTGATGCCCCCATTCCTGTTCTTAGTCTTCTTCTTGCTCACACAGTTCCATCTGTTCTCATGTTTCAGGCCGCTCTTCACAGAGCTCTTTGCTATCCCTGTCGAAATGTATGCAGTGCAGGGAAATTCTCTGCAAACAAAGGAAAATCTGTCACTCCACTGACTCTGCTGCTCTGTCCTCCCTCCAGCTCGAAAGTAATGTCTAGGTTTTTTCATCGTTCTTCCTACCACTGCCTCCTTCTCTCTCGTGCAACTGACACCAACCACCCTTCTCCAAACAACGCACCATGCCAACCACTGAATGACGAAATATTTGGATTATTTAGAATTATGAGATTCAAATTCAAATGACCTGCCACTCTGACACATTTTCTAGATGGTTTCGGTAGCCACTGCCCTCGTGCCTATAGGATCCTGGGAGGCAGGATTTGTGAATAACAGCGAAGGGTCTTCACCCTCCCCAGCAAAGTAGAGAGGAGAGTGGTCTCAGCAGCAAGAATTTAGGAAGATGACATTGGTACATGAAATTCCATGGGAATTACCCACAGGAAAATTCAAATATATGACTTTGCTTTCCAGAAAACATGAAGATTTTTAAATATCAAAGATAAAAGCTCAATATAAGTCTGGTTCTTCTTAAAAAAATGCCTTAAAAATAAAAAAAAAAGTGATGCATATTTTTTGAAATCAGGTCCGTTGACTAAATTTGAATGACGTACCCAAGAGAGAATTCAATCGTCCTTGTCCAGTTTTACTTATCATCTATTCGCATCATATTTTTTACTTCATTCAGTATTATTCAGATGACACAATATGGGCTTTTCTTGACTGAAGGGACAAAAGATTGAATGGAGATGAAACGAAGTTCAGTGTCTAAGAACAGAACCTTGGGTCAGCTGTGCAGAGCCTGAGGCCAGAAGGGCAGGGAGGTAGGAGACACAAGGTAGGACCTGGCTGCCTTAGCCTAGGGCCATGAGTGTCCCTCCAGCCTGAGTCCAGATGGATCACTGGACTGCAGCACACATAGCCTGTAGGGCAGGGCTGCGGCAAACCAAGCCCCAAGGAACAGGAACGCGCAGTAAAGTGCCTACTAGTGTCGTAGCTCTGCTACCAAGAAAGCGACTCTGAGCTACTGGTGGGTGGCAGCTGGTGGCTTCTCCCAAAGTGCGCTCCACCCAGTCTTCCTGGGGCCTGGCGATAGCTTTGTCTTGTCTTGCTTTGCCAAGGTGTGGTTCAGCATAGGGTGGGATGATGTGAAGTGGGTGGTACTTTCAGTTACCTTCATGGGTCACATCTCTTCCGGTATTTGGACCATGGGATGTGAAGGGGTTGGGGGCTGGAGGCCTGACCTTACCAGGGAACTGGGCACCAGACTTCACCCTAATGAGAAAGCAGCGAAGTCCCAGCTCAGCATCAGGGATGTTCTCTTGAAATTCCACTACGCTTCTGAGAATTTGATTTGGTTCATGTTTTTCTTTTGAAAGGTGAGAATGACATTTCCTACCAGGTGGATTTAAACATATAAATCTTAAATGATTTAACTCCTTGTGTAGCTTTCCTCTCACTCTCTTGGTAGCTTCCGCATACCTCACTTGAGTCTGGGGAATGCTCCTTGTGAAAGGCCATGTCTATTATAGAAAGGAACCACTCAAAATAGAATGCCAAAAAAAGGCGGGGGGGACTACACTTTTTAACCATGAAGAATCAAGTCCCTTTTGGTGGTCCTCAGAGGAAAATCAAATTAATCAGAGATCTATCCCTCTGGCAGCTCCCTGATAAACTGTCTGGCTTAGATAGCACAACTACTTTAGCAAGATGAACCCTCTTTAGAAATTGTACAGCAAGAGACAGAACTCTGTTTTTGACACATTCTTGCATGGAGAAAATGTCTTTGGGGGTCACTCCCTGAAGTTTGAATATCAGTCTCCCATGGTTAGAATTTTATAAAGAGAAAAAGTTTCATTTCTCTTGACACCTCCACTTTTGTCCAGTAATCCTGTTTCTCAATTCAACATAGACATAAATTATTATTTTTGTAAATAGCAACTTTTCTTTCTTTGGGTATTTTATCTTGGCTTCCAATGAACTCACTTCTGGTGTATCAAAGTCAGGGAAAAGGGTCACAAGACATGTTGAGGATTGGTCAGAGTCTACCTCTGTACCACACCACTCTTTATCCAGCCTCTGCCCATGTTTAGAGGTTTTCAAGAACAACTTGCCATCTTGAATCTCAGTTTTCCAGACCAGGAATGAATGAGACCGATCCGGTAATTTCAGTTATAGGAGTGTGTGGAGCCCAGTCCAACAAGTGAATGTGGGAAAGTTCAACTGGATGATCCTCAAAGAGTGCGCTCGGTTCAGCTACTGTCATGGACGCTAGAAGAACAGGCATGTCTGCTTATGTGCCTCTTCACGAGGCTTGGGTTAATGGGAATACTGAAGACTCTTGCGAGGGAGAACCAGGAAAAACAAGGCAGACTGTACTTAGATTGTTATCCAAGTCCTGAAATAATAATAAAGCTGTCACTGAGATCAGTGAATAACCTACTCAGGGGCTGGCAAACAACTCTGAGTGCAAAGACACTTGTAGATTCAGTGAGTTCAGCTCAATCCTTAGATCCACGGCAAAGGAAGATGCAGCGAATACCTCGGCCATGTTGCCCCATGACGTCCACGTGCACACATGTGCACACTCACAATGATAAGTATATAAACAAGCATTACGGAAAGAATCTTTACTGTCTTCAATCCCAAACACCCGGGTAATTTGGAAAATAGTCTTAATTCCCCTAATCTCATTTGCATGTTTTTAAAACTCAGACCAAAATAGGAAATGCCAGCCTCACAGAGTTGTTATGAAGTCTGAATAAACTTCAGGAAATGACTTCATTAATTATTGTTTAGATTGCCTTGCTAATTTGTTCATGCTGAAATTAATTTATTTCTGGACCAATTTTACATTATGTGTTATTCTGAATTCAGATTCCACTCTCAAATTGTCACTACTTCACTCTGTATAAATACTGGTAGTACATTTTAATTTTATTAAACCCCTTTTAAAGCTGCTTTAGCCAGTACTAGCAATATCACCCCGTGATGTGGCATTGAAAGTTCCTACGTTGGTGCACAAATTTGACTTTCTCTACAGAATCTCTTAAAGCCTCACTTTTGTTTTCCAGACTGTGCTTAATGGCCTTGAACCCTTTCTTTTTCTGGGAGATATCTTTCCTTCAGATAAACTTATCTTTTTCTCTCCCTCCTTCTTCCCTCCCTCCTGAAAAAACCATCTTATCATAGATCTTTCTTCACTCCATCCCAAACAATATTGGCTTCCATAGCTGGACTGGGCCGTTCTCCACCCTCTTTTCCTTTCTTCTTGTCTTCAAAGTATCTGCAACACCTGGCATAACATGATAACAGGACTGTGTTTATTTATGGTGTGTCTTGTCTAAGTGAATGGAAACTTCGTGACTAAGACCAAGGACTACAGCCAGGCACAGAGTAGGTGTTTAAGGAGCAAGATAAATAAATAACTGAAAAATACCACAAGCCAATTCAATGTCTACAACATTGCTTTGCTAGTGCTAACTGGTGTAGACTGACTGCTTGCTGAATAGGATGCACTTCTCAAGCAATATCTTTTGTTCATGAATCTGTGTGAAGTTCGGTTTGTAATCAAGATGTTCGAGCCGCCTTCTTTTTTTTTTCCTGGTTTACATGCTGAGCCTACCCCACCCCGCTGCTCAGTGCTTAGATTCTGAAGTGATGTCAGCCTTTCCCTCAGCGTGGGGGATCCTGTGCATGTTTGGCTTTTCTGAGCCGTGATGTCAACTGGCTGTGGGGTGCTTCAGAGGAATCCTGCATTGGCTTAATGATGGGTCCTCAGAAAGCAACGCTGTTCAGCGTGGTTTGGCACGTCCTGTTCTGGAGCGACCCCGGCTGGGTTGGCCAGTGGCTTGCCAGGTAGAGCCGTTGGTCTCCCTCAAGCACAAAGCCCGTAGGCGTGACTGCAGGAGGTGTAGGGAAACATCTGTCTGACCAGTTTTACCACCTTAATGGAGTTTCTCTGTATGAAAAAGAAGCAAACCAGGAAGGAAAAGCCCTGTGCATTTAACCCAGGCATGTATATGGGTAGACTTCTTGCACGTAACTACGTTTGCAATTTACGTTTGCTTGCATCCAATTTAGTTTCTGTCTGTTTGGTAGGAAGAGATGCTTAGGCATAAATTAAAATAGTGATAATTAACCATATGTTCTCCATTATGACCAGGGTTTCCAGCATTTAGCCACATGGAGTGAAGGGAATCATCAATTTCAGAATGTATGTTGGGGAAAGTGAGCAAGGGGATTTTGAAGCAGAACGGTGAAAGGTGCGGGATCGCAAGTCTTGGTACAAAGGCGAAGCACATGCTCCTGCCAAGACCCAACCTCTGTTTCTCGAGTGCTTTTGATCTCAGGTATCGGACTGAGCAGGGGTGAGCTTTTTGCTGACTCGACGTACTGGTTTGAAGATGAAAGGAGATTGATCCTCACACTCCACTCTGGAGTCGACTGAGTCATAAAAAGAAATGGTCCAGTCGGTCCGGGCTGTTGTCATCACAAGAGTTTCAGTAAAAATGAAGAGTGCCTGGCAGGGTGGCAGAATGTGGAACTTTTGCCTAGAATCCCAAGAATGTTGCAAATGCCTCCCCATTACGTTGAGCCGGGGCACTTCCTCTGTCTCATGAAGGAAGCATCATTTGGAAACTGAATTTGTTGCAGCATCATGATTATCCCCTAGACTGGCTTGTATTTGAACATAGCGGATGGGGTAACAGGAATCACTCACCCCCCCATCCAATTTCTTTTATTTTGACACATATGGAAGATGCTGTTTTGTTTTGACACTCAGAGGCGATGCTCTTTCACTAAAAAAAAAAAAAAAAAAGAACTGTAATAAAATTTGAGTGAGCCGTCTCACCAGATTTCTGCACCAGAAGGAAATCCGAGAGCTCAGAACCTGGATTCAGGGTCTGCAGGTGTGCGCATAGCTTCCTGCAGCCCAGGTCGTGGCTCACAGTTTCACATCTGCTCTGAGCAGGATTCCATGCCAGCTCCCTGGAGACACTTTTGTGTAGACACTGAGTTCTCATCTACCACCATAAGGCTGTCTTCTGTCAGCTGTGAGGAAGGAGGATTCTGAAGCGTGCCTTACGCTACGTAGCCTTCTCAGCCAAGGAACAAGAATGCCTTAGTTTCGCATTTTGTGGCTGTGATCAGTAACTGACCCAAACAATTGAGAGGACTAAGGGGATTTTAATTCACGTTCACAATTTGAGGTTTCACAGCAGGGGACATCCACGGGAAGATGGAAGAGCGGAGCAGGGCCCAGAGCACACCTCTAGCATCCTTCTGTTGATCGGCAACTGCTCTCTCTGTGTCATCCGGCTGCCCAGGGAATAGTCCCGCCCTCCACAGGCTGGACCTCCCAGAGCAACCCGATGAATCCTGTTCAAGCTTGCTCAGAGGCTTGTTTCAGATAAACGATGCTTCGTAAGTTTGCCTAAAGGTTCAGTTGTCAGTTGTCAAATTGATGCCTACAACCCGCTTCCACAGAGAGGTTTGTCCCAGTCGGAACCAGTTGGCCTTCCTCCAGCAGGATGAGAGTGAGTTTTCTCCCAGAAAAGCACTAGGACTTCAGAAGAGGCAGGTCCAATGCGGATGAGCGTTCTGGGGCTTAGCAAAATGAGTGGTTTTCAGAATGACCAGAGAGAAATGTCCAACCTTGAGTTGCATGTGTTTTTCTACTTAGTTATCATACTTTCACTTTATATATATATATACACACACACATACACCTATATATATATGCACATCTATACACACATACACCTATATATACATACACATCCTTTGCATTTGGCAATATTTGTGTGCCTCAGTCTTTGTCATTTATAAAATGGGAATAAAAACATCTACTTCTTTGGAGTGCTGGGATTGAGTTAAAGTGCTTAATGGAGGATGAACACAGTGGAACACATCTGCATCAGCCAGAGATGACTATGATTTGAATCAACTTTAGTGAAAAATGTTGTATTCCTAGCGGTTGTTTCACACCACCCAGACTGTCATAGCAATGCTACAGGCAGTGTGGCTTAAAAGACAGGAGCTTGGGGCTGGAGAGGTGGCTCAGGGCTTAAGCCTCTGCCTTGCAGGCGGAAGGTCCTGAGTTCGGATCCTAGACCCCACGTATAGATGCCGGGAGGAAGCGGGTGCGGCCTGCGTTTCCGGTCCTGGTAGGGCGGAGCTTGTGAATCCCAGAGTAAACAAGGAGGAGGTGGAGACGGTCCTTGGTGGTTCCCTGAATTCGCCCGTGGTTCTACACACACACCCATACATACACACATGCGCACACACATACATGCACAATTGAATTTAAAAAAAAAAGACAGGAGCTTGTTTGCCCTCTGCTCTGGTGGGCAGAAATCCAAGGTCATGGTGGTCTCCAGGTTGTTGTGTTGAGAGCTGCTGCTAGTGCAGCCAATGTCTTGCTCTGTCTCTCATGCCTTGTTCTGCTCTGGTTTCTGCTGCTTCTCATAAACTTACCAGATTCGACTCCATTCTTCTAACCTCAACTAACCTCGAAAACTTATGCAGAAATCTGTTTCCAAACACGGTCCAGTTAATTGTGCGATTCCAATACATAAATCCTGTTAAAAGGGGAAATACTTTTGTCCACAAGAAAAATATTTTGAAAAACATGAAATGTACCACCTACCTGTGTTGTTTATTTACTTTAGTGGCGCTTTCATTGCGTATGGAAACACAGTAGCTACTTCATGTTAATTCAAATGAGTGTTATTACATCAGGATAAAGGGAATCAATGTGTATCCTTCAGCATTTTCCCTTTTGAGCAGATAAAGTTTGAGCACTGGATAAGAATTTGATATTTATTAACAGTTTTTTTTTCCTAGAAACAGACTCATATTTTCACTTTTATTCTCTTTTAGTAAATCTATGTTTATGTGGTAATACTCAATTTAGACAATTTAATGTACACAGATGCATAAATAAACAGAAATATGTGAGAAACTCATCCTTAGTAATAGACCCAGATGCGATTGCCCCTTTTTACATTTTCCTTCATTACAGTAGACTTGAAGGTTTTGAGCCTATTAACCGAGATGATCAGGGAGTGCAGCCACGGAATCTGCGGGTGCTTCTGGTTTGGAGTGTGTGGGACTTGAGATATTATTGAGGCTACAAGAGATTTTTGCTGGCCATTGGACTTTCAAATAAGCAGATTGGAAGTCCACAAGAGAAAGAGTGCTTGCAGAGAGACGTCTGTGACTCATCTGCGAATGGACAGCATCCACTGTGAATGTGGATGAGCTTGCTGGCGGGGAACACACTTGGGGGAAGAGAGAAGGCTCTCACCCCTCAGCACTGAAGGCCTCATGTCCAGGACCCACGTGCCTGCAAATGCCGGTACAAATATTTGAATAGATTTTTAAGAGGAAAGAAAAAACATGACATTTCTATGCCACAAGTTTTGAATTTATTTCCAAACTAAATAAAATGAAAATTTCAGAGGCCATTAACCTTTATGAAATCTTGCTTAAAGAAAAAAAAGTTTAACTCTTCAGTGCTTAACCATGGCCCCAATGTTATTGTTATAGCATACCAGTGACAGCAAATGTTCTAAACGTTTTATACATATATATATACCTGGTTTGATATAGCTTGAAAAATCACTTTTAAGAATTTTAGGGAGAAGTAAACCCCAACCTGGAGAAGTATTTGGAAAGACCCAGATGTCTGACAAAACGCTGCTTCCCCACGCCGTAGTGACATTTTTCAGCCAACCATTCAGATCTCAGAAGACGACGAAGACAAGGTCCCTTTGCTCCAAGATTGTTATTTTCCTATTACGCCCCAATTACATTTATAAAGTTTTTTTCTTTCATGACAACCTAAATGGTTGTGGGAGTTATTAATTTTAATGTTTAATAAAGCAGTCGCTATGACAACGATCATATCACAGATGTTTGGCTCCTTCCTCTCTGAACATACACCTTGTCAATCTGTTATTTGGAACATTTCAAAGCGTAAATACTGGAAAGAGGCAGCGCCGCTCTTAGGTTGGAAGCCCACAGTTTGCATTCCTAATTATGTGCTCAAGAGAAATTTTTAAAAACCCTACTGAAGTGTGCGACGAGCTGATAACACGATTCTCAGGCAGCGCAAGGCCAGAATGCAGCCGTGTCACCCTTGAAAGGGACGGGAAGGGCCAAGAGAGAAAATGGAATTACAAGCAGAGACTGTGTGTAGTCACGGGGTGAGCGACTTTGCTAATGAGAAGTGCCAGCTGCAATGGGTGGAGTTCCTAAGGTTGTGGCATTCTTCTGCACCGAGTATGCTGATGTAGCCCCCCCACTGGCCCCCCACCCCAAGGAGCATGATCCTGGTCAGCCAGGTTGCTGAGAGGGACATTTCTGCTCTCAATCTGTTTTCTTATCCATTGCTGTGTTTTACCTGATCCTGAAGCAAAGGCATGGGGACTATCGCGAAACCTTGATTATGTTCTCTAAGATGAAGTTGGTGGTGTTGTGGACTTTGAGGACTAGTGAAATGCTTTTGGCTCTGGTTTCCTTTTGTATGCCTTTTCTTTTAAAATTTAAGTTTAGTTATTATTGGGATGTGTGTGTGTGTGTGTGTGTGTAGAACCACGGATGAATTCGGGAACCACCATGGACGCCTCCACCTCCTCCTTGTTTACTCTGCCCCGGGATTCACAGGCTCCGCCCTACCAGGACCAGAAATGCAGGCCGCCCCTGTGTCTATACGTGGGGTCTAGGATCCGAACTCAGGACCTTCCGCCTGCAAGGCAGAGACTTAACAACCCTGAGCTACCTCTGCAGCCCCGGGAAAGTGAGTTTTTAATGTCTAAAGGAACCTGGTGGCACAGGCAGAGATAGATGGTCTTGTGGATGTGGAGGGCGGGTGTGTGAGCTGCAGGACTTTGTAACCAGCTCCATGCGAGGCAGAGGGACACAAACTATGTCTTATGCTTCCCAAGGGTTGGAACCTTTGGCTCCTTCTAAATACCAGTCTGGCTTGCACTAACACTGGATAGATTTTTTCCACAACAGAAACTTAAAAATCCATCTGTTTAAGGATGCGTGACAAATTTCATTTAGAGCTGAGGTAGAAGAATCGTATTCAAATGTGAGTCTAGAGTGAACACAAGGCTTCTATTTGTTCTCTAAGGAAAAACAGTTCTTCGGTGAGTTTAAATCATCCAGCAGGTTCAGAAAGAAAAACGAATTGCAGTTTGGGCTTCTTCTGGTCTCTTTGGGACTCTGGAAAAGTAGGCCAGGAGATTCCCTGAAATATGGCAGCCCTGCTTCCTCATCTGAAAGCTGAGACTTCTGATTTAGATGACATGCACGAAGAAATTCAAAACAACAGTTGAACGAAGGAGTCCCCACCAGTCTGAAAGTCCCCAAGCTACACAAAAGAAGCACAACAACATAGCTCATACTTAACATTGAGCCTTCTTAGGCAGGGCAAATAGACCGTTTTCCTGGCAGTGTTTGTAATAAAGCACAAAACAGGTGGAAGAAGAACCTCTCTTTGTAAATGTTAGGCTTTGTGGTTGAGTTCAGTTGATCGGCGGTGATTGGTTCTAGTAGGGATTCCATGTAAAGTGCCCACACTACGTGCTGTGCAAGATTGGATTCTGGGGGCGGCAGCTTCGTCAGGGGGCCAAGGCATTGTTGGGCTCAAAACACCACGTGCATAGCTGAAGGAAGTTGGTCCATGTGGACCTCCCATTTGAAGGGTCTTCTTGTTCCCGTGTCGCTGGCTTCCCTCTGTCCCCTCCTCGCCCTCTCTCCATTTCCTTCTCTATCTTTCCAGCCACCAGGCTGTAAGCAGCTCAGCCGTGCCACACAGCTTCTTGGTAAGACATCCTCCCTCCCTGCCTGCTCAGAAGCTACAGAGGAAGTGATCAAGGCTCAAATGTCTGATGCTAGAGCAGCTCTCTGCTCCTTCAGCTGGGCTGAGCTTAGGGGTTCTGTCACCGTGCTGGGGGTCTGCCTACCACAGGGCTTGGACCCTGACTGGCTTCTGTAGCAGGACTGGTTTGGCTATGCACGTCAGCCTGTGACCTGCGCACTTCCCCACACCCTTCCCCTGGGTGGAAGACACACTTTGTCTTTTCCATAATAAGCTTATGATGTCCCTTCCCCAAAGGGGGATACTCTAAAGGAAAATAATTTTGTAATCAAAGTGTCTGGTGGCCCGAGGAAATGGCTGAACTGGATAAGTGCCTGCCACAGGAAAATAGGATCTGAGTTCAGATCATGAGAACCTACACAGAAGCAGAGCGTTGCGGCTCACGTGTGGAACTGCCTAGTGGGAGCCAGAGAAGGGCAGAGGCCCGGAGCTCACTGACCCGTTACTTGAATGAATCAGTGAGGGGTTTTGTCCGTGAGAACCTAGGCTCAGAATGTAAGCAGGAGAGGAAGGAGAACACATCGGACTTGACTTCTGGTCTCTGCACACACGTTCATGTGTGGGTGCATCCAAACACAAATGCAGCATGCTCGTGAAAATACATACACTACACACATACACATGCACACACAAACACACACACACACCCTATTCAGATCCACCTTAAAAATGATTTTACTTTTCTAAAAAGAGACACAGGTATATTGTTATATATTATTATATATAAAATAGTGTATATAGTATTTGGCTTCCAAATAAGGAATTCGCTCTTTCAGTTTTCACTTGCAGGGATATTCCTGTTATTATAAGGCATATTTTTGTTCTTTAACAAATGTGCTGTAAGATCCTGACAAGGTAATTTTCTTTGATTTACAATTTAGCTTAACTTCATTGCAGCCATAACGGACTAATTGTCTCTCTCAAAGGGCTTGGGCAACAAAAGATTGTGTATTGAAAATGTAATGGAAAACTATCTCTTTTAGCTTAAAAAATATTGCTTATTTTTTATGTGAGAAAGAAAGGAGGGAGGGAGAGAGAGAGAGAAGAGAGAGAGAGAGAGAGAGAGAGAGAGAGAGAGAGAGAGAGAGAGAGAGAGAGAGAGAGACCATATGCCTGGATTGGAGGACAGAGAACTTTGGAAAGTCAGGTCTTTCTGTCTACCAATGTGGGCATCTGGGCCCCCGTTTTGGGAGAGGGCACCTCACCTGCTGGGCCGTCCCTGCAGCCCTGGAGAACTCTCCTAGGCTCTGAGTCAACACAGGACATCCATCGCACCTTCTCCAGCATGTCTGTGAGAAAAACCCTGCATTTCCTGCGTTGCAGATGGAATGCTCCCTGCCCTTCTCGTGGTTCTGAATGTGAGGAGGGATCCGCTGTCACCTCACAGACTTGCACAAAGATCAGTACAGCCAGGGTTTGCGTGCTCTTGCTGCTGCCCCTTCGGATGAGGTTGCCTTTCAGACACCTGGGATCGGAGTTTCGAGACTATCTCTGGTATGTATAAACAGGGTGCACTGACATTTTGGGCTGATTTTTTTTTGCTTATTTTACATTTATGATGCTTATTTTAAGTTCTCTTTCCCCATGAATTTCTGAACTTCCTGGAAGGCTGACTGGACACGTCCAAGTTTATTCTCATTTTCTCTTAGACCATGTGTGGAAGTCACTTAATCTTTCAATAATCGCTTTTACCTGGAGATAGGCTTCTCCCACATGGCATAGCTATGGCTGTGACTGAGATGTGAAGACTTTTCCCCAGGGTGCAATTCATGCTCTGTCCCAGAAAAACAGCCTGTTTTCCTCAGCACCTCTGGGGGTGTTTCTTTGTCCCTGAGCGCTCATTTCTTTCCTCATCCGGACGCCTTGTACATCTTTCATCAATAAATGCTTTTGCATTAACAATTCCATTCTATTTTTTCATATGCAAAATAAAGGGTGTCAGTTTCTTAAATATCTTAGCCAGTTAGTCGATCTTGCAACTTTACCTAGTGTCATGGTTTGAATGTGATTCCTCCCACACTGGTTCGTGTATTTGAACCCTTAGTTGATGTTAGGAAGGTCATGACAACTTTAGAGGTGGAGCCTTGTTGGAGGAAATGATGTTACAGGGGACAGGACTTGAGGTTAGTGAACCCCACCCTGCTTCCATTAGCAGTCTGTCTTGCAACTAGCTCTCTTAATTTCCATGTTGGATGTGACTTAAGCAGCCTCCAGCTTCTGCTGCCTGCCAGCCATGCCTTTCCACTATAATGGACTGTATCTCCCCTCTGGAACCATAAGCCAGATACATCTCCCTTTTTCCTCTTAAGTTGCTTGAGTCTGAGTGTTGTCTCACAGCAACAGAAAGAGTAACTGTGACACCTAGTATATCCGTGGTCAGATTGAATTTGTTTCCTCAACCTTTAGCTTGCTACGCAAACTGTGGAGGACAAAATGGAGGTGGAGCCCAAGCAAAACCAAGATGTGGAATCTCTTAATCAAATGGAGGGTACATGTGTGATCTTTGAAAGCCAGTGTTGTGTCTCCTGAGCTCAAGCTTGAAGTGACTAGGAAAAGAAGTCTACTAGCTGGAGCCTGCACCAGGTCTGAGGCATGCTGAAGAATGCACAGCATGCTGAAGAATGCACAGCATCCTGAAGAATGCATAGCATCCTGAGGAATGCACAGCATCCTGAGGAATGCACAGCATGCTGAAGAATGCACAGCATGCTGAGGAATGCACAGCATCCTGACGAATGCACGGCATGCTGACGAATGCACAGCATGCCAAAGAATGCACAGCATCCCGAAGAATGCACAGCATCCCGAAGAATGCACAGCATCCTGACGAATGCACGGCATGCTGACGAATGCACAGCATGCCGAAGAATGGACAGCATGCCAAGGAATGCACAGCATCCTGAAGAATGCACAGCATGCCTGAAGAATGGACAGCATGCTGAAGAATGCACAGCATCCTGAAGAATGCACAGCATCCTGAAGAATGCACAGCATCCTGAAGAATGCACAGCATGCTTCTCTTGGAGCCTATTGCTGAATCCACTAACTGCGAGGTGCAGGAACACGTGAGCACAGCGTGTGAGGCTCCTCCTTCCCAGCCACGTGCTGCCAGATGAAAGGGCTCTGACTGAAGTCTGTGTGGCAAACTTGCTAGAGCTCGAATTGGACCCAGAGCCCAGGGTTAACAACTTGCTGCTATTTGCAAGCGCTCAAGACGTTTTCATTTCGGCCACATTTACATTACACCTACCATGACAGCCCTGAGTCGGCTTGACAAGAAGGGGTTATTCAGGAACCCAAGTCAATGTAGCACCTCTCAGCTGCCCTTTTTCCACTGTTTGCAGGTGGCAAGGAGGAGGATGTGTGCACGACTGGCCACTGTGGGTTCCAAAGTAGACAAGGAGTGTGACCCAAAACCTAAAGTCTTTTAAAAAGAGGATAATTACAATGGCTACCCCATCTCTCATCTGACTATACAACATTCTGTTTTATCCTGACATTTCAATGTATTTTCCCTTTACTTAAAAAAAATACGTAATGAGAGATCAGCAGGTGGGTGATAACGGAAATGATGAATATGCTTAAGGTTCATGACCCACTTAGGGCTTAGATTCACATGATAAATTAGATGAACCCAGAGAGCTGATTTTTCTCACTTTTCTGTGGAAGATCTGATCAATAGCAATTATGGACTGTGTCAGACCAGAAATTGGTTAGGACACTTTCATTAGCAGGTGTAAGAAAGCCCAACATAAGCTGTGTGTGACAGAGAAGAGAGAAAGAGAGAGAACTTTAATGGCTGGTATAAATGACATGTCAGGGGGAATCTTCAAGGCTTAGTCCACTGATTGATATGCTTATGAGAAGATAGAAATTTTGATGGTGGGAGATCGTGGTCCTACTGGCCATCTCTTCTAGAGCCTCATGCATCATAAGTATGTTTGGTGATTCTGAGCCACACATCCTCAACACAAAGACAGGGAATTCTGTACATACAAAAAAAAAAGAGGGCGCAGGGGGAAAAAAAAAAAAAAAAAAAAAAAAAAAAAAAAAAAAAAAAAAAGAGTAAGCATTCTGAAAGTTTTCACCCTAAAGAAATGATAAACATTTTAAGAAACTTATATATTTAATCTAATTTAAACATTATAAAATATGCACATCTGTGGAAACATTACATAGTGTCTGCAAACATGTTTAGTTTTTATATTTTTTGTGTCAGTTAAAAATAACTCAAAAACCAAAACAAATCAAAAGTTTCATAGCCAGCAGGTAGTTTGCCCCATCACACTTATTGTTCACCTTTACCTGGGCAGAGCTGCATTTTTAATGCTTTAGGGCCAGCCTATGAGGAGTGACATTTTCTGATGGAGCCACTTGACACCTATGCTGGGCATTATTTTCAGTTATGACCTCAATAGCCAGACACAGAGAAAGAGGTCCTGCCACCTCTGAGCCTGTGGCTGCTGTGACCTCTTCTCTTCACAGCCTAGCTGCCACCTGGGACAGGGAATGACGACATAATAAACATCATGGAGGAGACAGGGGCACCCACATTATCCATGCGGGGCTTCAGTTTACACAGGAAGCCTCTACTTGACTAGCAAAGCATCCACTGCTGTCATAGTTGTCGTAGATGGTCATCAATCAAATCTATTGACACATCCAGCTCTGTTGACCCCAGGCAGTCGCAGCTTCTACGACATTAAAAATTAATACAGACGCACACTCTTTTTGAACACTTGCCATAAGCTGAGTCTAATTTTAGCTGATTTAGAGAGACAGTTTATTTTATTTCTCCTCCCATACAGGCACCCTGTGTGATAACTGAGTTTATGCTTTGGAGCTGAGGAAATCAAAACACACAAAAATCAACTGACGTGCACATGGCAGGTCATACAGCTAATTAGAGGAGGCACAGGAGGCTTAAGATAGTCCTGTCTGATGCTGGAGCATGAAGCAAGGGTTGGAGATTGTTGTTTGGAAATACAAGTTGGACTTACATTACACCATTTGCTAAGCAGATATTACTTTATTTATCTAATTACCTTGTTTTTATGTATGCATAAGTAATGCGCATGTATTTGTGCATATGTGTTTATATGTATAGGCATGTGTATGAACTAATGTGAGTGGGTACACATTATGTGTGTGTGTGTGTTTGTGTCTGCATAGCTGTGTCTTCCTAAACAGCTCTCTACTTCATTTATTGAGACAGGATCTGTCAGTTGAGCTCAAAGCTCTACAATTGTCGGGTCTTGCTAGGTCACTTTCCCTGGGGATTCTGGCTTCCCTCTCAAATGCTGAGATTTCAGGTTGCCATTCTGCCTGACTTTTATGTGGTTCCTGGGGGACTGAACTCTTGTCGTAAGTAGCTGATTCAGTCTATCTCCTCAGCTTTCTGTATTTCACTTTAGATATCTCTGCAGTTTCCAAAGTTCCCTGATTCTACATTATCTAGGTTCTAAATGAAACATCATAACACATTCGAGCTTTATTTTTTTAACCTAGAATGTGAGAATCAACTTTAATCTCTTCAAAGGTTGCACAAACAGAAAACATTACCCTTGTAGACTTGGAGTCCTGAAAAAATATCAAATTTAGTGGGTATTTTTTTTTTTTTTTGGTTAAGCAAATATCTCTTTTCCTAACTGGTGACTAGTGACAGTCATGTGATAAGGGATGCATTACTCTTTCTCTCCTTGCCATCTTCTACGAATGATGAGATCTCCAGAATGTCCACATATTATGTGTCTGTTCAGTGAAAGTTCAATCCTGATGATTGTTCACAGGTATATTTTCTGCATAACTGTGACTTCTCTGTACCCTTTGTTTCTATCTTTACATTTAAGTCAGAAAATTGATAAAGTTACAGCTTAGAAACATTCAAGCATGATTTATAATTTTATGAAACCCAAATCAGGGCCTTTCCACATTCTCTTAGCAACCAAATCACTTCCAGTTTCTCGGTGTGTGAATTCAATGTGGTCACTCTAAACAAAAACAGTAGCAAGATCGGGCAAGCAAGGCTCATTGTTTGAAAATGCCTTTGTTTGAAATCTTTCATAATTCATTCTCAGAATGGCCTTCTTAGTAATTAGTCACCTTTAATGTCTTCATTTCATCTTAATGTTCAATGATCAGGATAATTGGAATTAATTTGGTATTGTCACTTCATGGTAATGAGGCTTCTTCCACTTATCACCAGCTTCCGGCAGGCAGGGAACAAGTATGCGATGGCTCACACTTCCAGAGTGGATTTCTGATCTCTGGTTAAAGTGGGAGCACTGGGCTCTGGCCACCTTCCAGTTGGAATTCAGTGCATGCCTGCCACAGGATCCCCCGGTTCAGGTGCTGTGCCTGCCCCGGATCTTCTCCACACAACAAAAAGAATCACATCTCAGTTTGTCCAATCTTCCAACTAGTTGATAACAAATTCTACATCTAAAGCAGCACATAATAAAAATTACTGTTTGCATTAAGACCTCATTTTTTTAATGAAGTAATCAAACATGTATGAAATCTATGTAGAATCCAAGAAACTTAAGAAGGAGGCCTTGAGAAGAGATTTTCAAAATGAAAGTCTCTTCTTGCCTCTCGTAGTTTTGAGCTCTGGAGCCACAAACAAAACAAGATTTTACCATTGCATCATTCCCTACTGTACCCCACTTACAAGCAGAAAGGGGTCCTCCATCATCTTTATCCTCTCCTTCTCTCCTGGGGCACCTTGGGTTAAAGCACAGGATTTCACTGGCCATAAATCTTGAGTAAGAAACACTAAACATCTCCAGACTTGTCAGAGGAAGCAGTATGTAAGGTTGAGTCTAGACACTGAACCAGTATTGCAGTCAGAACCTCGGCCTTAAAATGGAGTTTTTTTCTCCATCATACTTTATGTAAAATTTTATTTGTGTCTTCTCAAGGATCAATTGTCATATCAAATACCTTTATGGTAGTCCACATCAGCATCTGTTATGGTTTGAATGTGACCCCCATGGGCTGCTGTATTTGAATCCTTAGCTGCTGTTTGGGAAGATCAGGGCACTTTTAGGAGGTGGCAGGAGGCAGGCCTTCACAGGGTGTGAGACCTACCTTTCTAGCAGTCAGTTCTTGTAGCTTTTAGCAACTAGCTATCTCAATCTCCATGATTTATGGGACTTAGGCTGCCTGAAACTTTTCCCAGTCAGTCATGTCTTTTCCATTATATCTTCCCTTTAAAACCTAAGCAAAATAAATTTCCTTTTCTCCCTGCAAGTTGCTTGAGTCTGAGTGGCATCTCACAGAAGCAAAGAGATTAACTGGCATAGCATCATCACTAAAATCAATTAATTATGAAGAGAGATGCTTCCCTTCTCTAACTCTAGTTATGAAAAGTATGGATAAACTTGAATAATATTATAAACTGGATAGCTTACATAATATTGAATTTTTCATTTTTTTCTTTTTGTGAGGTTATGGGATTTCTCTCTCTCTCTCTCTCTCTCTCTCTCTCTCTCTCTCTCTCGGTGAATTTAAGAGAGTACTTGAGTGTGTATGTCTGTGGAGGCTCAGGGTGAGAATGGGAATCATCCTGGATTGCTTTCTAGTGCTACCTTGCAATGGTGCTCTAAGGATGTCCCTTATTGTTTTGCTTTAGGTCTTCCAAAGCTCTACCTTCCAAGGCTGAGTTGAAGTCACTAGCACATCCACCCAGCATTTGTGTGTGTGTGTGTGTGTGTGTGTGTGCGTGTGTATGTGTGTGTGATATGGTGATACAAACTCAAGGCCCCAGCCCCAACTTTGAAGATACTGAATTTGTGTTATGAGTTGGGGTCAGGAAACCAGTAAGAGCAGATTAAGCGTTTTCATGTGCTTTAATATATTCAGATGTTCACCAGGACTACAATTATGTCAAATCCAATTGTTCAGCTAGTTTACTAGCTAGATTTTCACATCATCTATTGACTGGAGCCAACTAAATACCTTGTGTGGTGTCTCCATCTACTTAAAGGGTAGTAAGTCTCAGAGCAATTGAACTTCATTCACATGGTAACTCTTCTTAGACCCAAGGAAGATATGTGTAACATAGTTCTGGAGATCTGAACCACTCAAGGCTGTGGTTTTGAATTTTTCTGCATTTTATTGATGACCAAGGTGAGATGAAGACTTTCTGAATCTCTAGTAGACAGGATATAGACTTCATGCCTCTGTGGGAGGGAGGAACACCAAATCATTTAGATATGTGTTTTAAAACCATTACAGTGTAAGCAAAAGGTGAGAGGTTCTGTATTTCCAAGAAAATATCTTAAAATTCCCCAGTGCCGTTCCTTGCAATAGTGCTCTAGGGACGTCCCAGGGAAGCCCGGATGGCAGGCTGGGGCTCACACTGGAGCAAGCCTGTGTGGGACATCCCAGACCGATGGGTGAAGGTGGGCGTGAATCAGCCCTGCCTGGTGAGCAAGAGCAGATTATCCACCTGATTTGTCAATCTAGACTCTGAATGTCAATCAACAATGCCGTGCTGAGAACTTGAACGTGACCGTGGGACAGGGACATGTTTGCACCACAGGAATTGGCAGACACTGAACAAATGGTGAAATAGTACTGTTCTAAGAGAACACTCAGTGGCATCCCACCGGAAGCTTCCTGAGGGGACCCAGAACATGAGACAGTATGGAATTGGAGAAGAGCCAACATGGAAGAAAGAATCCATAGAAGCATGAAAACCTGGTCCACGGTATCTATGTGAAAACATCAGGCATGTTTTCATGCATCATATCAATCAGGGCGGGGGGAGGTTGAGGCAGATAAGTACCAGAGGCTACTAGACTGTGAACTTGTCATTCACTGAGTACCTGACCCTATCTTAAAAGACAAGGTGGAAAGCCCACAACATGCACACACACAAGTACACCACGCATACCAGACATGTGTACACACACACACACACACACACACACACATACACACACACATGATTCACAGGATTAGCAAAAAATAAAAAAAGATTGTTAGTCATCCTGCCATCAGGAATTGGTATGTGGGACACAGCTTCTAGGTTAATAGAAATGTACTGATCGAGAGTCAGTAATAACGACCTGTGGGCAGAGCCCACTTCTGAAAGGGAAAAGCCCTTTCAGAAGTGTGTGCTCAGTGGTGGGATGGAAGGCTAGACTCTTGTCTGCAGGACTCAGGCAGAGGTGAAGGCTGACTTTCACCTCCACTGTGCTGTGGCTTGAAGACTATTTGATGTGATTGAGGGCGAGCCCTCAGAGGGCAAGGTGGCCTCTTAAAGAAGCCAACATGTATGATTTTATTCTTGCAGTTTGAGAAAATATTAAATTTTCTTCTGAGAATTTGAGCAGAAAAGGAAAGTGCAACTGCATGTCACCAAATAGTCCATTTTGAAGAGTTTCAAATGCTAGCAAATTTATTTTGCAATTTGACAGATTATGTTTTTGGTCATGTGTGGGCTAATATGAAATGTGTGAATCAATTCAAAATATGTTTAAAAGATAAGCAGTTGTTCTTATTCGACTTAATTTTGAGTCTTAATTTGTAGTTCATACAAAATAAAGTCTTGGTAGAATTTATTGTTAACAATTGTCCACTTATCCCAGTGTTTGAAACTGCTCTTTGCTGTGCTAGGGAATGAACTTAGGGTGTTTTATGCGATAGGCAAATGTTCTTGGTCAGCCATGGGCAAAGTCAGTTGTGGATTTGATACCTGGGAGATAAGCCGTTGAGCACACCTGTATGAAATTATCCAGATTATGTTTAACTGCTGAGAAAGCCTGTGATCGATTATTTTGATTATGTTAATTGATGTGAGAAGACTCGTCTTCACTGTAAGCAGGAAAATTCTCCTGGCAGAGAATCCTGTATGGTATAAAGCTCAGAAAGCAAACTGAACATTAGCAAGCATTCATCGCTCGACACTTTTTGACTGTGGATACAGAGTCACCAGCTGTTTCTTGTTTCTGCACCTTGGCTTCCCTGCCAGGATGGACAGAACCTTGAACTGAAAGACAGAAAATTTTTTTTTGTCTTAAGTTGCTTTTATCAGAATATTTTAGCATGAGCAACAGAAAAGTAATTATGATACCACTTCTGTATTTCCTTCCCACATTCTTTAAATGTGGAGAAAGGAAGTCTTACACTATTCTAAGTGAGGAGAACAGAACTGGCTTAAGATTGCTAAGTAATTATCTATTTATTTTTTACTATAATGAACTAAACTAAGTAAAGAAACACAAGCAGGTTGAAGGCATGATGAACCCACAATGAACAATGACTGCTAATATTTTAACAAGTTAAGCAGAGTAGCAAGTTAAAAAGGAATGAAGGTGGGGCTGGAGAGGTGGCTCAGGGGTTAAGCCTCTGCCTTGCAGGCAGAAGGTCCTGAGTTCGGATCCTAGACCCCACATATAGACAACAGGCGGAAGCGAGGGTGGCCTGTGTTTCTGGTCCTGGTAGGGCTGAGCCTGTGAATTCCGGGGCAAGGAGGCGGAGGCGTCCATGGTGGTTCCTGAATTGGTCCGTGTTCTACACACACACACACATACATACACACATGTGCACACACATACATGCACAATTGAATAAATAATAAACAATAAAAATTTTAAAAAAGGAATGAAGGAATCTTCTAGATAATGGAGAGAATATACATATAAAAAGGTGATGTACAATGATATGAAGAGATGGTAGAACCAATTTGTGCTAATAATTCTGTACTTATGGCTCTATATATTTTCAGCTTAATTTGAAAGATATATCTCTGAAGTGATACACTTGTTACAAAAGAACATCATGCTAACCATTCCTGTTGCACAAAATTTATAATTATAACGTTTTCTTTATTGCAATACAATTGAAATCTCACTAAAAATAGCTTGGCTACTTTTTTTCTACAGTTAAGTTATGCTGTGTTTGAATTTCAAAAATTCTTCTGATATAATTCTACTGCAGTTGAAATTGAGGAGTATTTAAATTACATAGTCCACAGGCTACGTTAGCAATCAGAATACTCCTTTGCGAAAAGGGATTTAAAACTTTTGAAGGAATTTACCACACTAGAGCAGCAGCACTCTTATGCATTGCTTCATAAAAAAGGTGTTTTGGTTGCAAATTTATACATCACTGTAAATACATAAAAAGAGCCTTTCTGTAATATTCATGAACATTTATCAAATACAAATGTATCAGTAATGTCAGGATACTTTTGCAGTTATCATCAGTATTGTTCTTCCATTACTACCACATCATTGAATATATCACCCAAGTTCCTTTACAAATGTTAGTGCAAATTCTTATTCTAGCAATTATGAACATAAATCCATCCTTAACCACCTGTAGGAAATAGCCTTTTAGACTACATTTTGAAAACCCTGAATATGCTTTTCTACTGAAATTCTTCCCACTAGTTTTATTTTCTGGAATGGTTATGGGTGTGATTGTAGCTTTTATAACGTTTCTGGATTTTGTAATGATCAAACCTCAGCAGAAATGAGCGTCTCTCTACTTGTGCAATTCAGCATGTGTTTAGCTCCCCAAGTAGCAAAAATCTTTAACTTTTTTTTCAAGGAACTAATAACTCTAGGTTAGATTCATTTCAGAGTTGGTTATGCGAGCCAAGCAAGATCTGCAAGCTCCTATATAATTTCTCCTTTTGGCATTGACTCCAAACTCATGCTGTATAAAGAGTGCTGTTATTTAAGGAATCATATTCAGAAACAACCCCGAAAGCCAAGGAATCACAGCTTTGACAGATGAAAGATGTCTACAAATTTCAGCTTCCCTCAACTTCCTGTTTCTTCCGTGCCTTTTAGCTATAAACTATGCTGACATTCCCCAGACATGCTCTCCCCAGCACATGGTCTTCACCTGAGTCCACTTGATGGAACGGTTCTCTAGACTGCGTTTTTGCTTTACCATTCATTCTATTCTGAACCCCAAGCAAATACTAATGCTGCCCTGACTTCACTGATAACACACTAAAAATGTTGCTGGTGTCCATCCGTTGCCAGTCTGATTGACAGTTGTTGTTGCTTATTTTCCTAATCCACCCGTTCTAGACTTGGCCATCCTTCCTAAAGTTTCCACTTCTTTTTGTGCTCTTTTAAGCCCTCTGTTATCCTTGGTTTTCTTCCAAGCTTAAAACTATCTACTTACTCATTCTTTAAACATCTCATAAATTTTATTATTTGCCGAAGTTTTATCGCAACTATTTTTTTCACATTCAGAAATTTCATTTGTTCTAATATTTAAACCATTATTTGAATAATGAGAACTACCATATGCCCATGTCCAGCCAGATATCTTTTCCTTCCCCATAGAATCCTTGATTATCTTCTTTTGCCTCTCTTTCTGATCATATTGGTATTTTTCCAACCTGCACCAAAACTGAGCAAACATTTGCCTTTTAATATTGCATATTCTCCTACATTCTCGGTGTCAACAATGGGCATTACTGTTACTTCTATTACTGTGTTCAGAATGAGCTCTGTTCTCAAAAACACATACCACTATGAGTATAGCTGGCTGGGTGTTTAAAATGGTAGCTGAGCGGTGAATGTCTCCCTGGTCTGATGGAGCTAGAATAAAAAGGAGGATTGGCTGAACATTACTGTTTTCAGAAGACTCCTTAGATAATTTTCTTGACCTCTTATGATATTATATCCAAACTTTCCTCTCAAAAGAATACTTTTCTTCAAAAGTGAATTTGGTATTTCCTCTCTTTATCTAATACATTGCATTGAAATGATCAAAAAATGAAGGAATGAAAACTCAATTTCAGAATCATGCTTTTCTTAACATATTAACTATCATCTAGTCATGATTACTGGGGGTCTGTCTGAATGCTTGTGTATCCACTAGGTTCATATTTAGTAATCCTAATCCACCAAAAAGGACAGAGAGAGGGGGAAGAGAGAGAAGGAGAGCTAAGCAAAGAGGAAGGTGGAATTATCAGAGTACTAGTTAACTTTCTTTTGATGCAATTAATCCTCTTTCTAAGGAAGCCTCAGTAAAATAGTTGACATTTCTAGAACATGAGGAAGACAAGATAAAATAATGTAGTTTGATGATGGACTAGAACACCTGTCCTTAGCAAACCCTGAAGTAGTAAACATCTTGATAGTAAATAACCCATGACTCAGAATGTGAAGATATCATTAGTGTTGTTTGTAGGGCTTGGAGCTTATGGAATTTTTTTTTAGCAACAACCCAATTGTACTGTAATCATTATTACTGATTTTGACATTGAATTGGCTGAGAGAAAAGCCTCTAGGCGTTATTGCCTTGATTACCTAGACCAATTAGACTCTGAGAACATCAGTGAGGAACCACTAGTTTGAGGTAGTAGAGCTACCCTGGGTTACACCATCCAATGCACTTTGGGGTAGGATTCTAGAAAAAAGAAAATGTAGGTTGAGCAGTTTTGAAGTTAGGCTGGATGCATTTTGCATTATAAGATGGCCATGTGACAATGGAGGTAGAAATAGGTATAGTTTTAACATGATGAGCTTGAGTATCAGATTAACAATGGTTGGAGTTGCTGTTTTTAACACTGATTGTCAACTCCACAGGATCTGCAATCATTTGGGATGCCAGCCTCTGAACAGGTTCGTGAGAGATTATCAAGATTTAGCTTGTTAAAAAGATCCACCCTTGAATGTAAGTGGCACCATTTTATCTGTGGGACCCTGGATTGCCTTGAAAGGAAAATATACCCAGTTGATGCCCACACAGGCATGTAATTTCTCTATTTCTTGACTGTCTGTACAATATGACCAGATGCCTGCAGGCCCTGCTATAGTGCCTTTCTGCAGCTGCACAAACTATCAGCTAAAATGGACCTTTCCTCCCTGGAGTCGTTCCTTGTTAGATATTTTGTCATAGCAATGAGAGAAGAAACTAATACATTCACTGTGACCTGAAATTGTTGCAAGATGTGAGAATGCTACTTTAACAATACCTAGAGAAGGAACTTTGCACCTGGATTATCAGAAGATATATGTGTTTTGAGGTGTATGCTAAAAAAAAACCCACACTAAAATAATTAAGCTGTAGGTACTTGGCTTTTGGAAATTCAAGTAAGGG
Organism: Typhlomys cinereus; assembly: GCA_023101885.1. Classification (NCBI taxonomy): domain Eukaryota; kingdom Metazoa; phylum Chordata; class Mammalia; order Rodentia; family Platacanthomyidae; genus Typhlomys; species Typhlomys cinereus. The sequence goes on along the minus strand of JALPQD010000083.1, from coordinate 6,863,685 downwards.
CTCAGAAATAAGAGGAGATTTATAGACAGCCTCTCAGTTATTTTGAGGATATCTATATGAAATATCTTAACAGGGTAATTTTTTTAAATTGACAAAACATGAGGATGGCAACCTGTCTTTTTTAAAAAGGTGTTGAAAAATGTGGATGCTGACTTGCATTTCAATATTAGTATTTTGTGAAAGATGAAACTTATGAGTTATTAAATTTGATATTTGCCAGAGGCAAATTCTAAGCAAAGTTTTGAAGGATCACCCTCACTGCTTTGGTCTTTTTTAAGGTATAATGTTCAAAGAGAGAAATGACTGGAACATAGCTTGTTAGTCATGAGCAAAGTAGAACTTGTACATTTGGAGATTTCTCAGTGTATGCTTATTTTTAAATTTCAAACTATACACTTTGAGTTGGAATTCATGAGAACAGCTTTTGTGATGCAAAGCACATCCTAAATGCAGTCAAATGACAATCTATCAAGAAAACTGCCAACACGTCTAAACAGAAACCAGAACATGTTGTCCAAGACAATGGAAGAACTTCAGGTCCAAAAAAACCAACCTAGGGACAGAGTCCCATGGTAAGGCAGGACCACCACACAAAATACTCACTAAAAAGGACCCACCATCACCAAAAGGAGTAGAGAAGTCCTAAACATTCAGATCTATAAAACTGTCTTTTAATTCAAGACAGGGAAAGTCATCTAGTTCATGAGACAATGCAGTATTGTGAAAAAATTAGGTATTTTCAATAAAAAAAAATCTCAACTTGGGCCCCAACCACCGTTTCATAAGGAAATTTCTCAGAATTGTTTAACCACTCTTGCCTATGGCATCACAAAGGGACTTTTCAATCCTCTTATCTCCTTCTAGGCTATGTGTCTTTTTTTTAGGTTAACCACTGCTCCTTATTTCCTTACACTATAAATCCAAACCTTCAGACCAGTGAGGTTAAAGGGGAGACACCTGCGTTCCTCCTTGCTTCTCCACCCTGTTATGAACTCCTCTCTCCATGGAGGTAACCTGCCTAGCTCCACCTAGAGGAGCTACGCATCCCTCTGAAGAATTGCAATTTTGCCTTGTCAAGATATTCCATCTGCTTTCAGCTCTGAATTCTTCATTTCAGTCGTGCATGGCTAGTGGTGTCTAGAAGCTTAAGTGTCTAATGCTTACAGTATAGCTGTAGACATGTGTATTCTGTGCACCTGATGGTGACACTTCTGCCCCCTCCATCTTCTACCCCATGGGATAGGGGAGGAGCACATGAAGACATAGTCGTGAGTCTTCTGGGTCAATATTTTCTCTGTTGAGCAATGAGCCAGCTCTGTTATCTCCCTGTATACTTGTTTTTCCTTTTCAAATGGGATTCTGTGTCCTGTGACAATCTCACAGCTGTACCTCAGAAGCACATGATTTGCTGATTTCATAAGTTCACAGCGGAAAATAATTTATCCTAGAATGAACTGTAAGGTGAGAGTTGTTCATCTCTAACTCGGGTAATAATAAGGTAGAGTTTTGGGTTTTTGACCACATATGTGGCTGAAATGAGACTTTTCAAGTAGGGCTTAAATGAGCCTAGTTTATATGTGAGAGAGACACGATCTATTGCATTATGGGAAAAATGCTATTAACATAATTCTTGTGTGTCCTTCTAGAAGTCTTATGTGGAACCTCTAATCCTCAATGTGATGGTTCCAGGAGATAAGCCCTTTAGGTATGGTAGGTCTGGACCCTCATTGTGTAGACATGATACTTATGAAAGAGGACCAAATGAAACATTTACCCTCTTTGAAAAGGTGGCAGCCAGAGAATGAACCTTCTGATAATCTTGGAGGGGGCCTTATCATCCCCCAATTGTAGTTTCTGAGTCTCCATAATGAGAGAAAATATGATTGCGGTGCTCGTAAATTCACTTATTCAGTTCCTGGTTTCAACACTCTGCATTGGTCTATGATAGGCTCCCATAATATGATTAAGGAATTAAAAGATCTACTTACTACCACAAAGAGTGAATACAATGTATGTTCTAGCTACACAATAATGTCTTTTAAATTATGCAAGTCCTCATCTTAAAAGGAACAAATACTAAGTACATCAGAACCTTTGTTCTAGTCTTGATATCTACATGAAGGTAGTTTACAACTTGAAGTTAGATTTAGGTTATATGAAAATCTTTCAGGTATCCTACAAAAATTAACCAAAATGAAACAAATCTCAGTAAGTGTGTGCACTGTGAACTAAACAAATCCAAAGATGCATGAGTTCATTCACGGGACATGCAGGAAAGAAAAACTAAGCATGGAAATTGAGGTTTTCAATCACATGATGCTGTTATGAGATGTGGATGAAAGCAGATATTTTTCCCCCAAACAAAATATTTGAATAATTACCCTAATGAGGAAATAATGGCTGACAGCAACTGATGGAAACAAACATAACTCCATCAGTCCTGTGCCTTTCTCCATATGAATCTCTTACAGGATAGAGTGAGAAATTCACCCAACTCAGCATGAAGGTTAGCAATAGAACTTATATGAACATATTTGTGTATATATGTGAACATGCGGAATTCAAAGTGGATTAACGATCCCATGCATCTATGAGTACAATGAGTTATCTATGGTTTCTCATATTTTGAATAAATATGTGAAGTTCCTGAGACATTTGTCCTCTTGCTGTCATAGAAGCTAATGGACCACATTCTGCATAATTTGTTTACATTAACTTGAGCCTTTGAAATTTTGTTCTCATCCTCTACCATTTGCCTTACTTTAATAAGAGAGATGAGTTACACTCTGAAATTATGATTTTTAAATACTTATGGATGCTTTTAAATCAGTGCAGTGCTCCTCATACTTCTATACTTAGCACCTGAAGATATGCAGAAAATACTCATATCAGAAGCATCAAGGAAAAGATGAAGTGTGTATGTGTTTTGCTCTCCTCACTTAGGTAAGCTTAACACTGGGTCAGTCAGTTTATAGACACTTCTGAGAAATGCCTTTTGTGCTTCTTCATGTGGAGCTTACTTAGCTGAACTTTGTACTTTGTCGATGCTGCGATGCACGATTAAAGTTTAAAGCACGTGTATATATGCGTGTATATATATATATGTATACATATTAGACAATATTGAGATAATGCTTTGTACTTTCAGGGCACCCTCTTTTTGCCCTGAGTGTTTTTGGTTTTGCTCCTCCTATTTCTGCTGAAATCTCAAGAATACATCGCACAAATGATCCCTCTCGTTGAGAGGCTACTTCCTGCAAGGCAGATGAGGTTAATACACATCACTAAGACGGCAGCTGCACATTTGGGCATGTGTCATTGAAATAGTCACCAGAGAGGTGGAATCTAAAGTTTGGTCAAATTAGACACATTTAAGCCAACATTTTAGTCACTTCCTTTTGCTGATTGATGCTTTCCTGGTGGTTTGGGGGTGCAGTCAACAGGAGAGGCACCAAAGACAGGACATGCGGCAGAGCCTGATTGGGAGCAATCAGAGTGATTATGTGGAAATCAATCAGAATTTTCTTCGTACAAGATGTTTGCTTTGACATAATGACTGACGTTCTCGAAGGTTTTTATTCACAGCCTTCTTCTTTCCCAATGGTTATTATTATCTCCATATTGTTGGCCATCTTTCACATGTATTTTCTTGTCCCAAGAAACAGGGGAGATCAATACTGATCAAAGGGAGCGGATTCCTAAAAACATTTGCTAATGTGTTCAGAGCAACACAGATCTATATGTCAGAAAGTTTAGCATATATTCCAAGAAAATTGAAAGAGGCTTTGCCTTCTCATTCAGGCAGATACAGAGGCAGAAGGATGTGGAAACATGAAGGAATGAGGTTGGAGTCAGTTCTGGGAGAGACATCTGTTACCTAAGCAGGGAGTGAGATAGCGTATGAGTATGTATGAGGAGATGTAGATTAGCAAGGGGTCATGTGTGACTGTAATTCCCTCTAACTGTGCAGGAAGGTTCTAGAAGTTTTTGTAAGTTCCATCATTCTTTTAGCCTTTTAGTTTTGAACTAGAATTTAGTCCTCATTTTTATCCTTATTTTTAATATGTTTATTCTTTGACACATTCATACATGAATCCAATGGATTTATGTCCTTTGCACCCATTATTCCAAGCACTGCTTCATTTCCCACTTCCCACTTTGTCCTTTCCAGCCATTCTCCCCTCTACGTCTATGTGTTTTGCACATGTGGCCCCCTGTGGGGTTTCATCTGCGATGACTGCACTGACACATGCCTGAGTGCTTGCCGGGACATGATGACTTACCACTGGGTACATAGCTGAACTTCGATGTAAAGGTAGAAGTATTATTACTTAGCTAGGCATGTTGCACTTACTTGTAATGCCAACTTTTGGGGTTTTGAGGAAGAAAGGTTGCTATGAAGTCAGGGCTCTTCTGGGCTGTGGAGTAAGATTTCTTTTATCACACCAAACAACAATCATTGAGTTGTAATAGGTATCAGCATGTGCTAGTCAGCATTCCAACACTATGCAAAAACCTGTGATGAGCTTTGAAGGAGGAAAGATTTATTTTACCTCAATTCTTGAGTTCCGGTTCATGGGCACCTGAATTTGTTGCTTGGGGGATAAGGTGGCACATGACATTTCTGTGAGCGAGCGCGACAGCAGAAATCTGTCACTTTGATAGCACTTGGCATGCAGAGGGAAATTTCTAAATTTTTAAATTCCTCAAACTTATTCCTGAAGCTGATAAATTACTGCCCATCAGGACCCACCATTTAAAAGTTTTGTCATGTTCTAATGATGGAAGTCACTGGAAGTCAACCTTGACATGCGTGCCTTGGAGACACATTTGAAGCCCAGAGCCAATTAAGATAACAATTGCATGGATTGCTGCAAATATACTGGAGAGAACAGCTTCAAATATTAAATAATTTCATTGTCATTTTTAATCTTTGTTTGATTGTCTATGTGAATGAGAGAGAGATAGAGATAGAGAGACAGAGAGAGAGAGAGAGAGAGAGAGAGAGAGAGAGTGAGAGAGAGAGAGAGTGTAGAGAGTGGGGCACATGCACCATTGTGTCCTGGTATCAATGAGGATATTGATGGACAGCGCTATGGAGCCAGATCTCTCTTTCCTCTTCCACATGGGTTCTGGGAAGTTAACCAAGTTTTCCACCTTCTGGGTCAGAACCTTTATGCATTGAACCATATCACTATAACAATAATGATACTTCCTCATACTCGGATTTACTTATATCAATAATTATTTTATTCTTATCTTGACTTATGTTAAATTTAATCAAAGAAAAGCAGTATTATCACAGGATACATTTGGAAACGTAAAAGTCTGCAATATGAAGACTAACTATTAAAGATGCTGTCTCTCCTTCACTTACCACTACGTATATCTTCTGTTCCAAAATGCTGGGCTTTGAAGCAGAAGGGCATTTAATAGAACAGTTAGCTTCTAATTGTTAATTGTTAATTCTGATCTTGCTATATGTGAAGCCTAAACTTTTTGCCTATTATTTTTATATTTCTAAAAGAGGAAGCTTCACATTCGCATATTTATTGTCACTCCACCCTTCATAATAAAAACATTGAGTGCCAGTAAAGTTTAATTTAACATTCATTTTATATTGAGAAAGACTTTTGACTTTGTGCATTCTTAATTAGCTGATTAACTGTTGATAAAGACATCGAAGTCCAAAATAATGATTGTGTAACTGACTCATGAATAGTTTGACTACACTCAAAATGTATATGACATAATTTTTTTTAATCTACAGTATAGTAATCAGATAAATCTAACTTTCTTTTTTATAAAGCAGAGTTAAGGTTTCTTAAATGACGTTTTAATATTTTAAGCACAAGGGTTTGCCTAAGGAAAAAGGTGCTCATGACGAAAAGAAGGTACACCCTAGAGCTTGCGTGCTTCTGCAAGAGGGAGTCTCCTTAATATTCTCCTTACTCATTTAAACTCTTTCATTAGTTTAGTTAATGTATTATTGACCCTATTCTATGAGCCATTCATTTATTTATTTAATTGCAAGAGACAGAGACAGAGAAATAATCATTTATTTATTTATTTAATTGAGAGAGAGAGAGAATATCTGCCATAACATATATGTTGGGATCGCAAGACAGCTTTTGGAAGTTGGTTCTTTTCCACCACATGAGTTCTGGGCACCTCACTCTCCATGTTTGCATGCAGGCACTATTGTCCACCGAACTGTCTTGGTGACCCCAGTCTTTGATTGCTTTGTTAGGTGATCAATTTGCAGTGTGAATGTGTGAGTTCTTGAGTGTACATTCTAAGGCCAATGGACGGTCATTTTGAATTTGTGTCATTCATTGTCTTTTCAAAGAACAAGGTAAAAGCAAAGGGGAAAAGTTATCTTGAATTAGTTAGGATTCCCTTGGATGTTTAAAATGTTTATGGTAAAATCCTACAAGATAGTGAGGAATCACAAAGGCACGAAATGCACAGACAACAATGAATGTTTCAAGAGTTATTGTGAAGGAACTGGCATTTAAAAAAAATTCATCCGTTAAAATAATTGTGTAAACATGAAGTAAATTATGACAAGTATCAGGAATGATTTAACTGTTTCTAAATCTAAGAAATAGTGTCTGTTTGCCTGACCTAGGTGCGTGTTTCATTAAACCTTGAGGGTCAGTGGTACACACAGGGATGCCAAATGATCAACAATCCTCACTCTGAGAGAGCTGATGATTTAGCCATTAAGTGACAACTTAGCACGGTGTCTATTTCCAACTTTGCATCTCCAGTCTTTGCAACACATGTAATAGTCTTCCTAATCAGAGTTACTGCAAAAAATTTGGGTCATAAAGATGAAATTTAATCTAAGAAAAAAAATTGGAGTCCCCATTCCATAAATTTAATATTCCACACATATGGGTTATTTATTGAATTTCCTTGAGATATTGAATACTTCTAAAAAATTATGGGATGCTAATGGAGAAATTAATTTATAAATATTTAATTCTGCCCAGAAACATGTTAGTTTTGTTTAATTCAGCAATACTATCATGCTCCCCCCAAATGTTGTGGATGTTTTAAAAACTGAAATAACATAAGAACAAAAACCAATGAATAAAGAGTACAAAAAGACTGAGTTGTTTAGCTTTTATATCTTTCACAAAATATATATGTTAAATATTGAATGAACTTTTTATAAGAACTCTGGGGGTTTTACTATTGAGTCAGAAATCCAATGATACTTTCAAAATATACAATTTTACAATTACCTACAATTTCCTTCAATATGGTGGTAAAATCATATTCAGAACAAGAAACACCTATGAAATATTATTAGACATTTCAGAAAACAGAGTTCTTAGTTTCTTAGATTCAAAATGCCAATGAGCAGAAATTTTGGTTAATAGAAATTTTCATCCATACACAATACTCTCTCTCCAAAAGAAATACATTTTTCATGCAGTTGCGAAAATAAGCTTTTGGTTATTCTTTTTGGGAAACATGATTTTATCAATGAAAATCCCATCAGGCTTCAAGTGCCACAGAATACAATATGGCATCTGGCAGCCGTTGCCCTGCTGATCCTTCTTGGGGACTCTCTGTGCCGCCCTGTTGCTTTCTGTCTCTGTCTCACCGAGGTTAGCCAAAGTTCACTTGCCTTTTCAGCTACGCTTCTGAACCAGATAAATTATGTTTTCTATAATTGAGCTAACCGCAGTTAATTGCCTAATAGACTATGCCTACACTAACTGGAAAAAAAAGAATTAATTGCTTGGAAAAGAATACATTATATATTTCAGTCACATCTGCACAATTGTGTCACAAGAAGTGGCAAATATAGAAGCTTTTAATAGTGACCAGGGCCAATGGCCAGAGAAAATCCAAGGCTTAGATTAGGCATGTGCCATTTAAAAAAAAAAAGACGGTATGTGGGATTATGAAAACCTGAAGATTGACTGATAAATTGAACTTTGTTGAAGCTGAATTAATTATACACTTTTTACACTTTGCTACACAAGAAAATAAATTTAGATTCTAGGGAAAAGTTTAGACAGAATTAAGAGAATATTGTTTAATTTTAGTTTCTGCTTAAAGCCTAGTAGCACATTCTTAGAAATTTCCTCATGTGTCCATGAAGACATGAAATGCATGCAAGCTAATTTAGTATTTCCCACAGTCATTTTATGAATTTTTTTTTGGTGCATGTAAGGAAGTATAGCCCTCTCTCTCACTAAGAACTCAGGAGTTTTGTTAGCAGATTCCAAATTTCATTCTTCAAAACTAATTAGGACACAGAAGACAAAAGAACAAAATAATTGAACATTCCGTTTCTCTCTGCCACACTAGAGCATATTTGCTCCCATAATTGGACAGCAAAACAAGAAACAAACCTTTGGAAATTCATTCATTTAAAGTTAGTAATCAGGTCAGTGTTAGAATGTTGTGAGTTCAGTGCTCTATAAGACAAATATAAGCTTTCTTGTCCCTATAAGCCTTTGAAATCATTCAATCATTTAGTCAGACACTGTTTTTAACTCTACAATTTCCAAGGAAGTGTTCAAAACCCAATAGTGCGGAAAAGGCTAGAAAAAGTCAGGTTCATTATCTATTTGAAAGGATGTCTAAGATTTTTGGTAACCTAGTAGAGTCTATTCATGAATAACATTCGGTTTGCACTGGTAAAGTGCAAAGTCATGGGTCGAGAAGGTAGAAAAGCAGTAGGAAAAGATGCAAGATGTGTTTTGTGTTCTCTCATCTCTGTCCTTCCTAATTAAATGTAAATCACCTAGTATTGATATTGGCTATTGAAATACATTTCTGTATATTGAAAATATAATAAAACAAAGAAAAACTTGGAAAGGATTGCAATTGTTTTCTATGCTTCTCAACATTTTATAACCATATGTGTTTCCTCTAAAATTGAGAATTTGAATGACTCTGACATGATTTCTTCTTTAAGCTTCCCCTCCTGCCCTGAAGACAGAGATCGGCTAGAGCCAATGACATCTACAAAATCTTGAAAGGATGAGTGTGCCTGGTGGGGTCAAGAAAATGAATAGAGTTGTTATCAGTACTTATAATAGGGGATAAGGTCAGAAAGTGGATGCAAAAGCTGGGTGGTTTGGGACTTGCCTAAAACTCCACCACTCCAGAGGCAGAAGAAGAAGTATGGTGACAAGTAAAGAGCCCACCTGGTCTACATTGTTAGTTACAGATTAGCCAGGTGAACCTAGAAAAGACCTTCTTAGACAGAGAAAACAAATATGAAAAATAGACAAGGAATCTTGGCAGATATGTAAGACCTTCTGAATCATTATGCAAATCCTGAGATTGAGTCAGAAAGACAGAAAAACTGTCTCTGGTGTTGCAAATCTATTGATATTTTGAGAATACACTGAAAATGGAAACAGATCATTTCATCATCTAGAAAATGGATGTATGTATTCCTTAGGACCTTGATCATATCAATTGGAGTTGGTAAAAAGGTCAAAGATGGATTCTTATTGAGAGAAGAGATGAGGATTACAGGGGCCATAAGCTTTCTGTTTAATGATAATGCATGTGAGACAATCAACGGATAACAGAGAAGACATTTATTTTGGCTCATTGGTTCGGAGGTCTCATTTCGGGGTCCTCTGACTTACTGGTTTGGTTTGTGGAAGCATGAAACGCTCTGTGAGCAGTGTGCATGATGGAAATACGCTCACACCATGGTAGTCAGAGAAGAGGCTCAGAGCCCACGTGTTACACCCCAATGATGATGGCTTCCACTCAGCCCCTCTATCCAGCCTCTGACACTTTACAAGAATGACTGTGGAGTGGTGACTAAGCCTTTAACACATTGACTTTAAGGTGGTTTAGATTTGAGTGAGGTGAGGGGCAACTGCAACTCTTTCAACTGTAACTAAAGCCGATGGAATTACCCGTCTTGGTCCATTCTCTTTCCGCCAAAGGCTTCTTTTTTATAATTGTGCAGCTCGAATTTCCCATGGACTTTTGGCACTGTGCTAATCTCTCTTGGAACGTGGCTGCTGAGCAATTTCTCACTCATATCTTCAAAATCTTTATTCAAATGACATTCTTTTCTACAGAACTTGCCTTGCTTCTGGGTCTAAAGTTACACTCCCGTAATTACACAACCTGTCCATCTTACGGTTTTGATTTTCTCCATAGTACTTATCCCAAATTACATGAATATATTTTGTTTGATTGTTTGACTAAGTCTCATTTTCCCAGTGTAGTAACATCTTGGTGGGGCAAGGATATTTGTCTTCTTGATTTGTTCAATTCTGCATGACCAGAGTCCCAAAGGATACTTGACATGTTACGGATGCTCAGTACATATTGGTCATATACAGTGGAAGCAGATGCGCCATGGCTCTTCCGTCTTCTCTGCTCACATCTCTCTCCTCCCTTCATTCATTTATTGTAACCTTAGGTGGTGGATCAGGAGTGTGTCTCGAGAATGCTGGCGATGAAATAGGCAGGCACACTCCAGCTTCCATTTTTTCTTTTTTATTGCAGTGTTTTCTACTTGAATATAATACATTTTTGACATTTGAACACCTTAAGCCCCCTTCCTCGTCCATATACAATTCGTTCTTACCAGTCTTCTTCCTATTTTCATATCTTTTTACTTACGTGATCCATGGGGTTCATCAGAATTGCCTTTGATAGCACGTGACAGGCTTCAGATTCTTCTGTTTTAGGGGGATCTTGCTATATTTTAAGTCTCTTGTGATCCTAAGTGTTGCTTTTCTGTAAACCAACGATTGCTTTCTCTCATGTCATAAATGCACGCATTGGTTTGTTCACTCTGTCTAGAAAGCCTATCTTCATTCATTTCCTGGTACATCAGTAAATAAGCAGATTAAATATTTGTTCTTTTGAGAAACCCTTGGTATACTTCTCATCCAACTAAATATTAATTGCCATTTTGTAGATTCTGCATTTTTTTATTTTTTATTTTTTTCTCCCACATTTTATTTTTTCCTAATCATACAAGCTCAATAGGTACCCTCATCCTCTCCCTCCTTCCTCCCATCCCGTCGTCCCCCCTTCCATTCTCCTCCCTTCTCCTCTTCCTTTCACCCCCTCCCTCCTTTCCCCTGAGTCAGTGCCTCCCCCCTTCCTCCCTCCCATCCTCTGCAGCATACTTTTGTGTGAACATCAAACCTCTCTCTGAGTGCTCCACCGTAGTGAGGGTTCAGGACTCAGTGACATAGCCCGGAGCCCTTTCTTGTGCTCCCTGTTAGTATGGGAACTCTATTGTGACTGTTAATCCCTTGCCTCTAAGGATCCTACTGCCTGAAGCCTTCCTTCTTCCCTGTGATCCATGCTAGACTTTGGGGGGTTCATTGACATGTTAGCCACTGTGAAGGTCAGGCAAAGACCAATTATGGCTATTTTGCAGCCCTAACTTATGTGGAGTATCCTGCATATCTTTGGTCCTCCCTATCTTTACGCTCTTACAATCTTGCCACCCCCTCTTCTGCAAGGTTCCCTGAGCTTTAGGGTGGGGAGAGATTTGGCTGGTCTGGTTCCAGGTGAGTAATGTAGGATCTATGAGATCAAACTTGTTCAGTCACAAGTAACCAGGAAGGGAAGTGAGAGTGAGCTGCACCAGACATCTGACTACTTACATGCAATACTTGACTGTGGCCTATTTTCTCTACTGAAGCATGATCCCCTATCTCCTTTTTTTTTTATTTGAGGGCTTCTTTCCCCTTTCCTCTTAATGGCAAATTTTCATGCTTTTTTCTAAGCTTCGATCAAGCAAAAAGGCAAGAATCATATTCAACTTCCTTTATACAAGCTGAACTTACGAAGTTGATACACACAACTAAGTTGAATGGGTGATTTGTACTAATGAAGACAAGCAAACAAAGAGTTTGGAATTATATTATGGACTACATTATGAGTTTCTTAGAAAGATAGGCCCTTTCTTATATACTTGAAATCATATAGGAAGACTCTTCCTTCTTTAGCAAGGTGAAAATCGACTAAGACAATTTCTCAAAGAAAGGAAACCAAGCAGAAACTGGAAAAAGAGGAAAGACATGTAGTAAAAAAATTAATTAATTAAAGTAATATACAATGATGAGAATAATATGTAATAAAGTGTATTTCAGTAGTCATAAAATTATTTGCTACAAATCAAGAAAGATTCAGTGTGACAGGGAAATATTTGAACCTCATGATGGAAGCTCTTTCCCCTTTATAATTGCTAAAGGAGACTAGAATTGCTCGAGGTGATGAACACAAGGCTACTGTTGGTTTCTGTGCTGGTGATCATCATTCTTAACAGAGTCAGTCTTTTAGCCTAGATATTCAAAACACTTTCCAATGGTGGAAAGACTTTCATAAAACTATTATTTTATCACAGCAGTCTGTTTTTCATGCTGTTCTTGCTCATTCTTACCTGGTTTATTTCCCATATTCCACTCCCAGTTGGTCAAGGAGTGACCATTTCCCTATGACTACTTCATAGGGAAGGTTATTAAGATAGTGTCTATGCACTTTCTCAAGCCTAAATATGCTTTGATGAGTTGCAGAAGGCAAGATAGCTCAGTATATTCAAGTCATTGGAATTTTTCAATATATAGAAAAGCCTTCCAAATTCTAAGTTGTCCACACTTGTCAAAGGGTCCACTCGAAGTGTCCTTTTCCAGGTCCAAATGCTGTCATCTGAAGACATAGACTCCACTCTCAGATTAAGATTTGTACAACTCCATCCCTACTGCTGATAATAATTCACTATTCAATTTTAATATTCCAGATGAAGTGAGGTCTATTCAATTTGAATATTCCCATTGGGGTGAGGATGTAGCTAGTTTTCCACTGTTTTAACAGCTTTGCTTTTCACACCCTTCCCCTTTCACAGAGAACTCTCGTCTTCATGCATGTCTTAGTACATATTTATTCAGATCACTTTCCTATTTATGCAAGGGGATCACTGCTCCCCCAGGTGGGTTATAAAATTGCAATTTCTCCTTGACATGATACAAATTGGCCTCGAGAAAACAAATTATTCTAAAGTCTTTAGAAACTTAAATGATGCTGTCGGAGCTGAGTCACAACATAAATAAATCTAGAAGTCTGTGATTTTTATCTCTCTAGAACTAGACGCACTTGTTCTGGATCATGACTCTGAATTTAGCTCACCGATTTTTATCCAGAGTTGAAATTTTCTTTTTTTTTCTTTTTGGCTTGTGTAAAGAAATGGCATACAAGAGCTACCAAGTTACCATAAAGCAAGAAGCAGTTGACAGTCTTTCGAAATCTGTGTTAATGCAGATCATGACTTAAAAATGGTTTCTTGGAGAAAAAATTGTTCTGAACAGCAGAGTGAAAATGAAAGTTTTAAGAGGTGAGGCAGGTCTTGTGATTCAATCTTGTTCCTAGTCATCCCATGGGATGCAGAAGCTTGAAAGTCGTCTTAGAGTTTAAGGCTGTGCTCCTTATTAGTAGAATTCTGTGGAAGGTTGTGGTATATACAAGACTATAAAAATCAAAACTATGTGTTGAGTAGATGTGAAAGGACAGTGTTCATATAAACAACACCCCACAAAGACAGCATTCCAGTAAGACCCTCACATCAGGTCCTTGAGGTCTGTTTCCCTTGAACTCATCTCTTCAACATGTAGAGCTATCTCAGGAGAGGGAAGTGAATGTGAGATTATTATTCTGAGAACTACTCATCAACCAGGAGTTCTCATCGAGCAACAAAAGAAAGAAGAAATACCCACAGCTGTTTTCGTATTTCCTTTCTGGTTATTGGTGGAACTTTGACATTGAAGATGCGATCCAGGCTAAGAGCGAAGATCCAGCTTGACTTGGGAGGCAGCCACATCGAAAGTGCCATGATTTTTACTGCTCCAGTCTCGCTCAGCATTAGACTCAGCGAAGAAAAGCTAAATCATGCCAAGTTCACTAACACCCAAGGTAGAGAGAGATACATTCTGAAGGTCAGGGTAGAGGATGCCACAATTAAAAATTATAAGCAGTTAAAGAGCTTTTAACCAATGTGTTTACAGGATTAATTTGTTCAGTTTAGGGGGAACAATTATTTTTTAACAATTATTTTTTTATTCTGTATAATTTGTCCCATCGTTTAGAGTAGTTAATGAGTTCTTACTGGAAAGCGACTCTTTCAGAAGAGGATAATGACTCCAGCTGCTTTGCTCAAGCTGTCCGTGAGAGAAGATGTTAGGAAATGTTTTTATATATTTGTTATAAAGTTAATTGAATGTCTCACTGAAGGAAGCAGGACGCTTGTCAATGTATAACCTCTGTTTACTTCTCCCTTCCTCTCCTCTACACTGCTTTCCCCTCTCTTCACTTACGGGTTATGGGTTATTTAAGCGGTTCTTTATTCTTGGGTGAAATAGATTAAGAAAGGAACTATCACTGCTAAGTCTCTGAAGAACTGAGCTGGAGGTTTAGAAAATCATGGCGGTCCAAGCGCCTGGAATCAATGCCAGGTGTGCTTCATTTGAAAACCACTGGTACATTTCTGAAAGCTTGAGCTACAGAGTTTGAATCTACGTGATAAAAAAATTCTTTATGAGATACTGAATAATTTAGTTCACTTCTCTCATTTTCAGTTTCTTCATAATAATAGAAGAATTCATAATACCCTACATTTCTTTAAGAGTCATGTAACACTCAGAATATGATAGGCTGTAGCCTCCCATGGAAGTCAGAGTATATGCATAGAACATTTTTGATAATAAATGTTAAAACTGCTGTGAAAACATTGGCTAAATACCTCAGTATTTTAAATATTTTAATAATGAGACATGATACTTTATTGAATAGAAATAAACATTCTTTTGCAGCTTATTTTAACATTTAAAAATACATGAACCAGAAAAGGAAAGGTGACAGAGAGCTCATATACATATGATGAAGGAAATTACACTGTTTGGGGAAGACTATTTCACAGAGAATTCCAAGTAGATGCAATTAGTGCTACAAATCAGACATTGCAAATGATGATTGAACAAACAAATCAGAGAAGAGAGAAAAAAATTCCCACCGAATTTGAATGTCTGCATGCGAATCCAATCCTATGCTAAGACGTTCCCTGGAGAAAACGTGGGATGGTTGCCATCATCTTTAGAAGTAGGAATACAGAAATCGAGACCAGTTATTGTGGAATCTAATTTCTCAAAAGCGTAGCTGGACGACTTCATGCGCATGCATGTGGCTGGCTCTAGCATGCCGTGCTGCTTGGCCTGTTACACACAGAATCAGCTTCAGTGAGGCCGGTTCTGCCCAGCAGGACCTGTGGTTGAGTGATTGTGTTGGGAATGTCACATTATGATGGCAATGATAGGTGGGAGCCAAGGGAAGGAGAGCAGATGACACGCACGTGCCGTAGTCTTCACCACACGCTTCTAGGATGTGTTTACATGGCTCCACGTTCATAGCATGAATTCAAAACATCAGCTGAAAAATACTTTTGGCTTCCCCAGCCACATGCACCAGTTAAACACACATCATTAAACAGTAAGTATGCGTGTCGGAGCATGCTGTGTAGAAAGATGAAGGGGGAAAATTGTTAGACACACATTTTTATTTCCCTCTATCAATTTATAAGGAAATTCTAAAAATGAAATGACGGTTCGTTTTTTAACAGCATTCTGAACCCCAAAACTGAGTTCCCCTCTTCCCCCTTGGGCTATTCACATAACAGTGCAGGCAACAGGAGTTCCTGCTTTCCCATATTCTGGCTAAGGAAAAATGGCAGAATTTCAATGATGCAATGGGAATCAAGCATGGAGGGCCTTAGATGGGTCCAGAAATCTCCTCATACTGTGCTCCAAAATGTTTTCTCTATCTATTAAGCCATAGACTTTGTAGCAATTTAATTGTCTTTCCAGTCAAGTGCATGTCTTGATAAACCCTGATGGATTTAGGGAGTAATGTGAAGAAACATGTCTTAGCTCTGTGATTACAACACAGCAAAATGCTTAAATCTGCAGCATGTAAAGAAGTAAACTTACAACTGATTTTCTAGTCCCCAAACCCACAGACCTGTCCATGCAGGCTCGCATTTCAGGAAGAGCGAATCCCTTTATGAAGATAAAAGGGTCTAATCTCCCTGTCAGCACGCAGAGCCGGCTCAGTGTGAGCTCACAATGGAACAAGAGACAAGCGAGCTGATTCCTCACAGATTTGCAGCATGGGACCACCTGGCAACAGGAAGCTCAAGCCATGGAACCTGGAGCTCAGCTTGGCTCAGACCCAGGAGCATGAGCTGCTCCCAGGCCACAAGAGAGGAATCTCTGGTATCTGCCCCTTCGTGTGGCCTTAGTGATGTATTCTTAGTTCCTGCACCCCTGTACCCTTGAACATTGTATAACTCCCTAGGTAGTGTCGCTAGTGTATTATGCCATTTGATGGACATTCTGTGGAGGGAATGTCAGGGGCACCTGTGGGTATATTTACTTATTTTGCTTGTAGGAGATAAAGTCTAGCTATGTGGTGCCATGAAGCTCATTATGTAGCCCGGATTGGCCTCACACTTGCAGCAAACCTTGCCTGCTTCCCGGGTTGTAGGATTACACACGTGAGCCTCCCCCTTGCTTGACAGAAAGTTAGTTCTTCACAGCTAGTATTGATTTAGATCTATTTGTCACAGGGACATATCAGATTGGTACTTTTTATGTATGTAGTCTCTGAAGGTATATGTGGATACTCTAATTTCCAGTATTATTAGGAGTTGTTATGTTTGGCGAAGTCATGGGGCCGGGATCCTTATTCTGCTCTTCGAGGGGGAGATCTGACACCCTTGTGAACTGCGATGGTGTAGCACGGTGGGCCTCTGCAGACCCAGGAGCCTACTGGGTGACTCTTCGATGTTTGACTTCTGAAGCCCGGGGAATTTAAATCTCCATTATTGAGCCATTGGGTCTAGTTTTGCTCTAACAACCAGAGTGGATTGAAACACAGAGGTAAAATATAGCAACCGGATGATACGCTTTCGTCAGCAAGTTCACTGTCAAAAACGGTGCTTCTTGGGCTCATTAGGGAAGCGCGTGCATATAGCTGAATGCCCACAGAGTGGAAACACAGATGGTAAAAAATAGAGGGAAGAGACACGGCGACGGGAGAAAGCAGGTCTTTAAGTTGAAAGACTAAGGTGTGATCTATTTCGGTAAGTGCAATCTAGTTCAACCGCGCTGCGGAGAGCTTCACTGCAGAGGAGACAGTGTGGCACTCTCCTGCCAGGTATCGCCCTTGGCACACGGCAGGGGAGGTCGTCCTCATTGACCTCAGGGGCCAATGGCAATGACATCGCTGTTGTTCTGTGTGTCGATATTGAAACTTTGATGCCAATAATTGGACCTGTGTCAGAGTCAGAGAGTCAGATATTTTAGTCTCAGAATGGCAACTCATCTTTGCCCCCCTGACACATGCAATTTTTTGGTTACTAACCTTAGCTACATACGATCTCAGCTTTTATAGCAAATGCATGAAGTCAATAAAATGAGTACCGCAGGACACGGACAGCATTGATCACAGTTTACATTTTTTTCTTTACTCTGATGCTAAGGAAATCCGGTACTTTCTTCTCCTTAGTAAATGACTAATTTTGAGGACAATGAGAAATCTACAAAAAATTTTAAAGACACTTGAGCTAGAGTTTACTTTATATCTTACTTATCACCTTAAGAACATATACATTTAATTCAGAGTGTCTCATGAAAATCTCATACTGATCATATTACACTATGGGAGCAGCAAATATAAAGGTAAAAAAGGCTTGCAGTCCAATTTGTACAGATAATAATATTACCAACCACCTAAATATTTTCAGAGGCATTGTTGGAATACCAGGTTGAAAGATTTCATGTCAGCCAAAGAACAGTAAAGATAGTAGAGCTGTAAATACTTCGCTTAGCACGTAGGTAGGTCTAAGCAGCTGGCATCAATTCCGCTCTGTGATAAGAAAGAGAGGCTCTCATCTGCACAGTGTCCTGAAGTTCACACGTTCCCTGGATTAATTTACAAATGAGAACAAGGCGACGTTTGGTGATTTAATCAGAACTCAAAGCAATACTGCTTTAGATCCTAGGCGCAAAGCCAGGTCAGGGTGAGTTTGCTGAATTAATCCATGTCCACCTACTGCCTTCCTGCACTTGACATGTGGAAGCCTTGGGTCCTACAAAGTGTGGATTCCTCCAAGAGGGTGAAGCGTTCGTGTTCTGTATTTCTGGAATCGTAGCCTTTATATTGCGTGACACAGAGGAGTTAAGTTCCTGTTGGTTCTCCTTAGAGTGTTGAGTCTGAGAGGCAGCGATCAGAGGCTAAAGGCGGCAATGGGCAGTGAACACGTCGTCAGTGTGCAGACAAAGGAATCTGAACGGAAGAACATGCCCACGCTCCCATTCCAGCGTCTCTAGATACCTGGTTTCCACATTTTCCTTACATTGGTGCTTATGGGGAGTAGACTGTTGTCCTTGCTTGTCTCCCAGGCGACAAAAATGTGATCCACTCTTGCTTTATCTCATGCATGTTAGCCTGACAGGCTCCATGTCTGCTCTGGGCACACCTAGTGCCATGGTTTGCCATGTACCCCCTACGGTCTCATGTGTTTGGGAAGGTCATGGCACCTTTGAGAGGTGGAGCCTTGCTGGAGGAAGGAGGTCACAGGGGGTGGGGCTTGAGGTGGATGAGTCCCACCCCACCTCCAGGAGGGGTCTGCCTTTGCAGCCCTCAGCTTCCAAGGTGTCTGCAGTGACCTGGTCCTCTTCCAGCTTCTGCCTGACAGCCAGCCATGCTGTGTCCACCATGACAGACTGTAACTCCCCTGTGGCACCGTAAGCTGCACAAATCTCCCTTTCTCCTTAAGTTGTCTGGCTTTGGGTGTTCTCTCACAGCAACACAGAGAGTGAACAACCCACCTGGCCACAGTGACCTGGTCCTCTGCTCAATTCCGCATCCCCTTTTCGAGGGTCTAGTTTCTCTCAGGGGTAGCAGGATTCCTACAGATGATAACAAAACATTACGATAGCAGTCTACTGTGATAGCAGTCTACTGTGATAGCAGTCTACTGTGATAGCAGTCTACTGTGATAGCAGTCTACTGTGATAGCAGTCTACTGTGTTTCTTCGGCTGTCATTTCCTGCTTTGTGGTCTGATGTGTGTTTTTGAACACATGGAGCTCTATGGAATGTCCTCACTCCTGGATTTCTAGAGCGTTCTCTGCTCGTTCCCATTCTGCGTTTAGCACACAGCTGAGCATCACTTCCCCGATGATTCTCTCTTGGGAGGCTCTGCTCAGCAATGTGGCAGAGGCTCCTTGAGATCTCTCCAGTCTCACCCCCATGAAGCTTGCACTCTATTTGGGGGGCTCCTGCTTGTAGCACAACTCCTGGGCCCTAGCTGTGAGAGCAGGCTGGATAGCAGAAGACGGCGGTGTAGACTGGGGGTCCCTAGGTGGAGTCCCAGCTAAAAGCCTCCCTCACTATGGGTAAAAACGAACCTCTTCGCATCCTTCTCATTGCCATTTCTCCAGCCTTTTCTGCGTCAATGCCTTCTCGCACATGCAATTCCTAGCCAGATTATGATTTTAATTCCCTGTGTTTTTCCCTGTGTTAATAACCCCGTTTCCTCTGAAGGAAGTCTCGCAAGTTTCTTCTCGCTGATCGGCTGGCCACTTTCTCTTCTTAACAGTGCTCAAGTGAGCATCCTCTTCATAGACCGAGATGGAGAGATGTTTTCTGGAGCCCACGACTCCGTTCTGTAGTTAATTTTGAGAACATGACCTTGGTTTAGAGAATTTTTCTCACAGAGTTCTCAGCTTAGACACAGAGATGCCAGGCCAGTTCTGGCGCATGGGACCAGTCATAATATTGGTGGGTCGTTTGTGGCTGTCATTGCGAGAGTCTGAATCATAACTGTACATTAAAATGTCAGTGTCACACAGGACTTAAATGAATGTGGTCAAATGCAAGTAAGAATCCAAGATGGCAGTTTGGAGAGCACATTTACTTTCTTTTCATTCGAAGTCTTTGTACATAGAAACAGCAAGAATAAAAGTAGAAGGGTATTGAAGCAGAGGCAGGGACTACAAATCTGAGAGGGGCCCAAAGAGAGATTTCAGGAGTAAAAGCAGAATGACAGTTGTCAGCTGACACCGGACAGATGCTCCGGAGGTGGCTGGTTTTAAGCTCGTTACAACGGTCCTGATCACTAAGTGATTTTGAGTAATATTTTTAGCCTTCTGAACACAGGGACTTTGAATTAAAGGTCTCTTTCCCTGCAGCCTGGGATGGGCTTCTGTCCCCCATGCAGGCATGTGTACTGGAGAAGAGACTAAATTAATTGTGCAAAGCTTAATGAAGTCCAAGCGCTCTGCCTTTTATGCCCTCTAATTGTACATAATGTAAAATGTTTACTCAAGTCAGAGGACGAAACAGTCTAAAGACAGGAGTCAGCTAAATGTATGGCTAGATAATTGTACCAAAATCACCGAGTCGGCGGTTGGATCCAGAGCTATTTCAGAATTGGGCCCCATCATGAAATGTTCAGGCTGGCAAATGCGCTCTTTTAAAATGTATTTTTGCACTGACCCAGACATGTATCCTATATTTTGACTGTCCTTCATATCTTAAGCAAATTTTAATTTTATTTGCTATGTTACTTAACCAAATATCTCATTTCATCAGAGATTAAAAAAAATAGGTGGCATTTTTACCACTTCTAGTGTGGAGTTTTATCTGTCAATCACCTCTGGTTAGAATAAGTGTTAGAGTATGTCACAAGTCCTACCAGAAATGTATAATCTGCATATGCATATGTGTGCCTGAGAGTTTACACACACACACACACACATACACACACACACACACACACACTTCACAATAACTATACTGAATATTTGAAGCATACCTATTACAATTTTACCAAAATTCATCACCCTTATTATTTATTCCTGAACAACAAATAACCTTCAAACATACCACTGAATCATCGAATCAGAATTACTCTAATTTATAACTTCATAGTCTGAAATTAAGAAAGATCCTCTGTCGAGATCTTAGGCTCCTAAGGTCACCAGGATATGGTCAGCTGATTAGGGACATATTTGAATAACAGACACAATTAAAATGGCTGATTTTAAGCCCAACTCTACTCTAACGATCAGCATCCACGCATAGCTCCCAGTGCGGCGCTTTGGGAAGCATCAGAGCGGCACGACAACAAAAAGCCTGAGAGAATTTCTAAAAGATGGCGGTGTGCACTACTCTTCTCAAAGCAAAGCGAGGCACCAGAGGAGGTCAACTCAAAGAAGGAAAGATTCGCTTTGGCTCACCACTTCACAGGCTTCGTTAATCGTGTGGTTCCATTGCGACTGTCCCAACTCAAGTCAGAGCAGCAGGACAGTGAGGGTGTGTGGAGAAGAGCCTCTTCCTCAGACTGCCAGGAAGCAACCAGACTGCCAGGAAGGGGCTTGGACCCAAGGAGTCTTTAATAAGCACACTCGCCCTGACCTGTTTCCTCCATCTCTGCCAAGCTTCCTAAATTTTACATGTCTCCCCTGTCGTGCCACAGGCGGACTAAGAAGTCCTTCCTGCTCATGGTCTTTGGAGGACATATCAGATGTAAACCATGCCACAGAAGCAGTGGTTTCCTGAGGTCAGGCACACATAACATCTTTCCAAAATTCCCTAGCTGCTTTTGTTGTAATCTGTCAGTCTTGCGATCTCTCCCAGTTTGTTCATATTCAACGGCAATTCCTTTCTTCCATTCTCTGCTACAGAGGAGACAATCATTTCTTCATCTCCCCTTCTAAGGTCTGTCTTTCCTTGGCTTTTAGGCTATTTGGATTCTTTCTATCTTAGATCTCTGAAAGACTCAAGAATAGTCCTATCATTTCAAGGCCACTAACATTCTTTCAGCATGAGTGTAAACAAAACATGGAAAAATTAGCAAAACAAAACAGGAGCATATTTCAGGACCTAAACAATGGTGTCCAACTTAGTCGATGATAGACAAGAAAAGTTTAGAATTATTGTTAGCAAGCAAAGAAGTCATGTGTTTGATTTAAGTAATGGGTGATCAAGTATGAAGGATGCTTACAGGAAGTATGATAGAACAGAGGGCAATTGGCATCATTTTGACTTCTGATCTGAAGTTAGGAATTTAGTATTCGTTAGCCAATGATGGTCATATTGATGCTGTTTCTTTTCATATTCAAAAGAATTTTCACTTTATACTCCAACTTCTGTGCAGCTGTTTGATCTTCCCATCCGGATATCTTCTTACCAACAATAATTCCAGATAAAGTCCCTATTGGCACTGGAGAAATGTATTCATTTATTGTAGAAAGCCTTTGTGCATGGAAAAGATATTAGACAAAACAGCATATACAGTTTTAACCGGTTCAGATGAGATGTAGCAAATTTAGGAAAAATATGTCCAGTCTTAATACTGTTGGAGTTTGATTTATACATTTTAATTTTTCAATCATCAAAAACTTTGGGAATTTCTCTAATGGACAACAATCCTGTCAAGCAGAAAGAAATATGACCTGATTCCTTAAGCAGAAAATGTATTTTAAAATAGTTTCGAATATTCGCTGAAATACAACCAGCTCTAAAACTATCCTATGGAACTGAAGAATGACTGAAGGAGGCCAGACGCGTGCAAAGGAACAAGCGTTTTCGGTGAGGATCAGTGAGCAGTTGCAGAACCAGCTCTAATGCTCCCGGAAGGAAACGAGAACTTTCGTCCTGCTGAGAGGGAAGTAGACGGCTGAAAACACCATCACACAGAAACACAAACAAAGGAAGTTTGATGGTTAAAACTCCATCAGCTCAGCCAGTGCCTCCAAAGGCAAAGTGTGGGCCAGATATCTAAGTGGCTAAGGCACGTTCTCACATGCCTGGCCACCTGAGATCTATCCCTTGAAGACCACATGTTAGAAGGAGAGAACTGACTTCAACCCTTTTACCATAGCATGCATATGCATGCCTTATGCCTCTCTCTCTCTCTCTCTCTTTTCATGTTCCCTATCTTTCAAATAAATAAATAATAATTTCACTAAATTTATACAAAAGACAAAGTATAAGCCCCCATTCTAGTTCAAAAGAAAACGAAGAGACATCATAATCAAATATATTATGAGATAGAATACATGCTATAAAAGACATTGTTGAATGCTTTACAAGACCTGACTGTGTGATAAGCTGGAGAGAAGTCAATGATGTTTCACTTCCCCCAAATAGTGTGTGGGTAAGAAAGAGAATGCCCTTCTGTTCCAGGCATCCACACCGAAGCTTTTGGAGAGCCAGGAGCCTGAGACAAGGCTTTTTCACTGAGACTGTGCCTGGGTGTAAACACGTATGGACCACAGGGTAAAGCTCTTCATAGCTATCACAACAGCTGGGGAAAATGATTTCTGGGGACACACATATCATTCTTATGATTTTTACGTAAATTTAAAATTACACTCACATAAAACCTTACAATTACCCGAGAGAAGAGTGCCACAATATTATTTTAGGTAAAAACATTCTTGACTCCATTTTGCAAATTACCCAAACCCTCTGACTTCGCACATGGGACTTAAGATCTCTGTCTTCATTCTACTTTCAGGGCGACTTTATTTATCTTTTATGATTTGGTGTTGTGCGTGTGTGTTTGTGTATGTAGTGTATATGAGTAGCATGTGTATATGTGTTTGTACGAGGATATGTGAATGTTGTGTAGATACATAGTATATGTACATATACATGTGTGTGTTTGTCCAGCATGTGTGTTTGCATGTGGATGTGTGGGTATGGTGTGGATGCACAGCATGAGTGTGTTGTATGTGGGTATAAGTACATGTTTGTTTTATGTATATATGTTCTTGTGTGGGTATAAGAACATATGTAGTATGTATATATGTGTTTGTGTGCGTATGTGATGTGCATGTATAGTATATATATTTGTGTGTGCATACTATGTATGTGTAGCACATGTTCGTGTGTTTGTGTGGAGTTCTGTGTGTAGTATGCACGTGTGTTTTTTGTGTGTGTGAGTGGGCGCCCGTGCTTGCAGAGGAGAGGAGAGTAGTGTCCTTCTCTAGCTTACTCCTTTGTCACAGCAAACATCACACTGAACAAGAAACTTCATGTTGGCCCGTCCAGCGGCCACAAACCCTATCTCAACCCTTCAGTGCTGGTTAAATGCACAGCCATTCTGTCCTTCCTGCAGGTGGTGAGATCTGATCTCAGAGACCCAAGCTTGTCCAGCAAGTGCTTTTCTCCATTAAGCCATCGCCTCAGCCCAGAGTTTAGTGATACTGAGAAATACTAGCTCCTCTGTAGTATACTTCATGATGAAAAAAATGTTGTTTATCAGGTAACACTGATGTGTGAAAGCTTTGAAACTATGAAGTCCTTTAGTAAACTCCAAGTCCTCTGTGTTTGTGTCTCCTTAAATTAAGAAGACACTTATATCTTGCAATTTGTTATCATACCAATTATCAGATTTTAGAAAATTATGGGTGAGTTGATAAGAATGATATTATGAACTGTATATTATGGCTTAATTTCGAGAACATATCTGTGAAGTGGACTGACTAAAAATGCCACCATTGGCTTGATTGACCCTTTCGAAGAACTTCCCCTTGTATTTAGATGCTCTGAAAAGCAGAGCGAATCATTCAGACGTATATCATATGCTTTAACGCAGCATAGAGTTTCCTCTTCCACTTTTCCCTCCCTGTCTTATTCTCAAGACTTCCATATCAACAGAGAGCTAAAATCCGTCTGCACACCACATGGCATGGGAAGCCAGCTGGGATTTTGTTCTCTGATGCCACCACATGCAAGAAAAGTTTTTTTTTTTCCTGAGCTATAGGTGTTAATTGGTATCTTTGTATCTTGCTAATTAAGTCCTAGCAACACCTTTTCCCTCTTCCTCCTTTGCATTTAATGAGCTCCTTGTTGTATTAATTTATCAGATAATTAGATAAAACAAAAAAGTTCAATTTCTTCAGGCTTGGCTTTGGATTCTATACCTTGGATAGCCAAATGCACAGAGAAAGGGCTACATCTCCAGACTAGAAGTCGGTTCTGGAAGAAACATATGTGGAGTTAGCATCACACATCGCACTGCTAGTAGGAGTAGTGTGAGCATTAAACTCTGTGCTGGAAGCAAGAGACTGATGGTAGGACACAGGACACAGCATTGATTTTGGTGCAAGCGAATGGGATCCCATATGGCGAAACACCATGAGTGTGTCAGAAACCTCCTCCGCAATATTTAAGCACAACAAACACACCATCCGCTAAGCAATGCGCCTTTTGGACTGCAATTATCATTTTTATTTGTATGCTCATTTTCTTCCCAGCACTCTTTTGAAGTCACTGACTTGGCCTCCTGAGTTCTGAGGAGCTCGTTACGAGGCTGGGATTTATTTGACACAAAGAATGGAAAATCACCGGTGTCCAGTGTGAGGATGAAGCATCGCTCAATAGGACGGTGCCATCGCTTCCCCGGCGCCTAAGGAGCTGTGGGAATTGTTTAGAGTGAGACCTGCAGGTGTAAATGATCGCCCTCAGTTCTTCTCACTGAAGCTAGTCTGGCCATCGCTTATTAGCTTGCCGTGGCCCAGCATCTGTAGCAGGTAAGGCCACGTCTCTGTTCCACTTTGGACTCTGTTCTAGCAGCTTCTAGAATCTGAATACTCCTGGTCTAAACAACACAACAGAAATGACCGTCAGCTCATACGGAGCATTCTACAGCCGCCAATGAGGAAGCTGTGTACAGAGATCTATGACAGCACCTTAACCTGGAGCCACGGTTATGGTTTCTGCTGCTCTGGGATCCTTGTGATGGCCCTAAGGACTGCTGCTTCTGACCTAGTTTCTGCAATGTTGAGCTTCCCAGCTGGGATTGGCACATTTTAATAAGAAACCTTGAGAAAAGCAGCAGGCATGCTCGCCGGGAACCTTGCAGTCATGGCTTCCTAAACAAATGGTACCAGGAGTTCCAGAATGTTTTCAGTCCAGCAGTACTTCAAGACAGAGGGGAGAATGCTTGCCTTTTTTTTTTTAATAATACATTTTTTATTATTATTTCAGCTCATACAAACTTAATAGGTACACCAGTTCCCTCCCCCCCTCCTCCTCCCCCCGAACCCCCTGCTCCCCCTCCCCTCACCCCTCCCATCCCATCCCCCGTGCCTCCTGCCCCAATTCCCAGAGTCCTTTCTTGTGCATGCCTGACGCTCCTCTGGACCTCTTCTCCGATGACGTACAAGGACCCAGTGGCATTTCCCAGAACCCTTTCCTGTGTTCCCCTTAAGCATAGGAACACTACTGTGGCTGTCAATCCCTTGCCTCCAAGGATCTTGGTGCCTTTAGCAGATGCTAGACTTTGTGAGGTCAATAGTGTGTTGGACATTGTGCAGGGCATGCAAAGTCCAATTATGATTGCTTCGGCCCTAACTTGTGTGGAGTATCTTGCAAATCATTGCTCCTCCCATCCTTTTGCTCTTACACTCTTACCGCCCCCTCTTCCGCAAATGTCCCTGAGCTTCAGGATGGGGAGAGATTAGTCTGGCCTAGTTCTAGGTGGTTGATATAGAGTCTCTGAAGTTCTGGATAGTGGTTTGTTGATTTTATTTTGCAGTTTTGTTGCTCCTGCAATGCCCTTCACTCCATCCTGATGGGCACTGTATGTCACCCCCTGGCCAGAGACAGAAAGCTGTTAAACTGGAGTCTTATTATAAGAGCACGAGAATGCTTGCCTTAATGCTATACCCACTTGATCCTCGAGTCATGCTCCAGCGATCGCTCAGACACATGTCATCGAAGGCAGCACAGATGAAACCCAGTGGGTCACACATGCTGTCATGGTTTGAAACGTGTCCCCCACAGTCTCATGTGTTTGGCAAGGTCACAGCACCTTGAGAGGTGGAGCCTTGCTGGAGGAAGGCAGCCACATGGGGTGGGCCTTGAGGTGGATGAGTCCCACCCTACCTCCAGGAGAAGTCTACCTTTGCGGCAAGCAGTCTTGTAGCTTTCAGCTTCCAAGATGTCTGCAGTGATGTAGCCTCCTCCAGCTTTGGCCAGCAATGCCTCCACCATAAGAAACTGTATCTCTCCTGTGGAAGCACAAGCTGAATAAATCTCCCTTTCTCCCTTAAGTTGCTAGACTGGGTTATCTCTCACAGCAATAGTTAAGACTAACCATTAACACATCCAAAAAGGACAAGGAAATAGGACAGAAACTAGCAGGGAAGGAGGGTTGCAACAGGAAGAGGTGGAGAGACGGAACTGTAAAGTGTGAGCACATCATGAATGCTCTCTCTTCATTATGAAACATGAAAAGAATAAAAATAAGAACAAAGAAAGCCAGATCTGCAAAGTTGGTGAGCTCAAAAGCAAAAAAAAAAAAAAAAAAAAAAAAAAAAGTGTTTCCCACTAACCTTGTGAGCTTCTGAATGGAAACGGAGGGTTTTTTCTTCCAACTGTCTGGAAGACTCCAAAGCAGGTAATTGACATAGCAATCTCAAACTTCCACAGTTCCTGGTTTCGCTCTTCCCCAAATGCTAATTTAAATTCCCTCTGACTGTTAAAAAGCAAGTGTAAAGGGAACTGTGATGCCCAGAGTGACAATTGGAGAGAAAGAGATAGCAGAGCTGTGGGAAGATTGTTTGCAAGAAATATCCTTCCCATGTGTGGACTTGGCCTTTGCAGCAAAGACTTACAGCAGGAAATTAGGAGTAGGTGGGTGTAGCCTCATAAACAAGAAGAAAATTGTGTCAGCACACCCAGATATTTCACTAGCCTGCTCTTCCCTCAGGAGGCGCACAGGTGGTATAATAGATGAAATCAGCAATCCATTTCCACGTCAAACTTATGTGGTTATTTGGGCTCAGGGGACCATTAAGTTATTTGTAAGCCGGGGCATAAATATAGACACTAGCTGAATATTTATGCACCGCTCCAGAATCCACCTCCATTAATTTGTCTACATATGGAGAACATGACTGCAGGGGGATTGTAAAGCTTGTACTCTGGGACCCCTTAACATCATGCTTGGAGCATGAATGTGCTCTTGGTGTGGGCGGTCCTGGAGCTCCTGCTAGGTGTTGGGTCCCAACTGACCTTTTTATCAATTGCTTTCTTCCAACAATTGGTTATAAACGGAAAAGCTACCTTTCCCAGAGAGCAAATGGCGATACCACCAGACTCATTTCCCAAGAAAATCTCTTAAGCTTTTTCCTAGACATTTTCTGGCCACACTGATAGACATCCGCGAGAGAACAGGGGCCACAGTCCTGCCCACTCTCCCCTGCGCTCAAGGATGACATTGAGGCTCCGTTGCTTCTCACTGAACCGCTGCTGAACTTATAAACTCTGCAGCCTTTGCTATTGTTCATTTAGCAGGAGAAGATAGACCCCAAACAAACAAACGTAAAGGTTGAATATGAAAAAAATACAAATTTTCTAGCGCTGGAGAGATGGCTCAGACTCTGGCCATCTGATTGGCCACAAGGACCTGAGTTCGGATCCCAAGTCCCACTTAAAAACACCAGGCAGAAATGGCAGTGCATATATACATATATACATATATGCATATATACATAGTCTGAGTGGGCAGGCACAGAGCAGTTTCCTAAATCTTCCAAGATTTTCTGCTCTAAAGAGACACAGCAGTTGGATTATATAATGAATCATATTTTACTCTCCTGAGTCTCTCTTGAAGGCAAAGTAAAAATCTATAAATGATTTACATTTAAGTCTTGAGAAATGTCTAAATGGTAGAACAACTGGGGTGTACATAAGACTTTAAGTTCTAACTCTAGTAAAAAAATGAAAGAAAGAAAGAAAGAAAGAAAGGAAGGAAGGAAGGAGAAAGAAAGAAAAAAGAAAAGAGGGGAAATAAAGAAAAAAGAAAGAAAGAAAGAACGAAAGAAAGAAAGAAAGAGAGAAACAGAAGAAAAAAGAAAGGAAGAGAAGGAGGAAGTAAAGAGAAAGAAAGGGAAGGAAGAAAGAAAGAAAGAAAGAAAGAAAGAAAGAAAGAAAGAAAGAAAGAAAGAAAGAAAGAAAGAAAGAAAGAAAGGGAAGGAAAGAAAAAGAAAAAGAAGAAGAGGAAAGTAAAGGAAAAGAAAGATACACTCATATAATCTTTGAATTTGGAAAGCTGATAATTTTCTATTTGAGGCATTTCTCAAAATCAGATGAGTTCTGACAACAGAGAAGGATCTTCCTTTGGAAGTCTTGCCACATTGCTTCAAAGGATATGTTCAGAGCAATGAGTGGGCACTAAGTCTCTTGCTCTTTGAATGTGTAAAATTAGTCAAATTCTGTATTTTCTAAAGGTACAGACTAAGGACTTGAGAAAACAGTTTCAGTATTTACTATGTTTCTGTTTACTCTGGTAAACTCATGAAAATGAGATACAGTGTCAAGGGCTTGCTGCACTCAGCTAGATTCTTAGGATGCGGACAAGTCGAAGGACTTTTCACAAGACATGTCGATGTGTTCTATACAGGATTTATTGATAAGGTGAAAAGTTACCTTTCACTAATTCATTAGACTCCACAATTATAGGGAAATAGAGTTTAAAAGCAATTGTTTGAAGTATATTGGTGAAATTAATGAATAACCTTCACTGTATTTACAAGACATTGTTGAAATACAGACAGATTCTTGTCAAAATTCACAGAATCAAATGAAGTGGCATCTTATCACTGTTCCAGAGAAGAAAGCCTTCCTGTGTCAGTGTCTTAGGTAATAACATGGAATCTTCCACTTACCTAGACAACAACGGATACATTCCTAGAAGAAAGGGCACTGATGTTTGTAGGGAGAATGAGTTCCATTTATAATATTCCACGTACAGGACATGAGGGGGCGTTGTGGGTTACAAAACCCATACAGCAGGCTATATATCCATATATAGCAGATCCAAGTATGCACGGCAGGTAGATAGCCAGAAAACTGAGATTCCAAGAAGCCATGTGATTCTATTTCCCATGGCAGATGATTCTGAACTTATGCCACCAGGTTTGGTTCTCAGTGAGTCTCGCTACTTCCTTTTTTGCCTCTCCATGTTCCTTTCTTATAAAAGCTGGGGAAGGAAGTAGCCACACGCCCTGCTCCCAGCCCTTCAGGAGCGGGGGCATTGCACAATCACGTCTTTAGGATGACTGGGCTGAGATGATGTGTGCGTGTCATGTGGGCCATCACCCACAGAGCTTGAGAGATGGGAGCCCTGCAAGGATAAAATGTCAGTGATGATCCACACAATGAAGACTGGATGATAGTGGTGGGAGAACGAAGCGGACACTTCATTCAGTGAGGTGGTTCTGAAGAGCTAGATGTCTCCACATTCATTCGATCTAGTGACAACTAAATTTTGAAAAGATGCTATATGGTTTTAAAATGAAAATACAGAATTTACAACACTGAGTCATCCCCGTTTCTTTTCCAAATATTGCTCCAATAACATAGCTCAATCATTCGTGTGAAATTGCATGGTTTAAAAGAATGAACATTTATTCCTCAGCCAGCTAGTTTTGATATGTTGAATTTTGACTTCACTTAACTAAGCTTAGCTGGGGGAAGATCTGCCTCAGGGGGACGGTGTCTCTGTTCAGTCCATCTTGGTTCGTCTTGAGCCATATACTTGTTCAGGGCAAGTAAACCCACACCATGTCCTTAGAGGGCAGCCATGGGATTCTGGGCAAGACTGGTGTGTGATGACACTGGGCTACATAAGAAGAGACAGGACCCGCAGGGCGCACATCCTACACTGCAGACAAGTGGAGCACACACAATTCCTAAGTGTGGGGTATTTGAATCAACCATTCACTCTCTCAAGCAGTATAGGAAATTGCAAGTTATTCATGCATAATTATAACCACAGAGATGTATTTAAAATATGGGGCTATAATAACTGCTTGTCCCCAGTAGTATTTTTTTTCCTTAACATGTAAAGACTGCTATTGTGGAAAGCATGCTGTGACAGAAAAGAAAATTATTTTGGAGACTAGGAGCATGTCTTCATGAGAACGAAGAAGCTTTTATTCAAAGTAGGTCTCTGTTTCCTGGAATGGGCTAGAGAGAATTCTTCACATGGGGAATCTCGGATATGCAACAAGGAACTGAAAATTCAACCCCTGGCTGCTTCTCTCAGCCCACTGCGGAAACACTTTCATTAATTATCACAGGATTTCAATGCTCTGACTTATTTGTTCTTGATATTTCTATTTATCAGGGGATGTGTCCTGACTTTGGCCCCAGTGAACATGCATTGTGAAGCTTCATGGACTATTCTCACAGCCTCAAGGAAGTTTTATTATTTCTCGGATACAGTAAGTACTTAGTATTTAATGGTAAAATTTTGCTTAGCTTATTTTTAAAAGACTACAAACAATTTGAATATTAAAAAGGGCTGTGATCCACTTATTTCCAACTACTAGCACATTTTTAGCTTTGCCATAAAACCTGAAACAATAGAAAACAACTTGTAGTATTGCTCCTGTTCTTTGGCTGATAAGCCACCCACTCACCAAGGGCACAGAGGCATAGTCAGTCTCTACCAAAAGAAATCGCAGTCGTCATTATCACCAGAAGGAACAAAATGTTATGAAAAATTAGACCAATATTTATTGTTGAAATGATACTAAATTTAGGTAACTTTACTGTTGTAAAAGATATCATTTTTGTGTGTGGGCGTATGGTATGTGTGTATAGTGTGTGTGTGTGTGTGTGTGTGTGTGTGTGTGTATGTATGGCATGGATGTGTCTGTGTGTTTCGGAAAATGGATCCCGGGATCTTTCATTCACTAAGTATGTACTCTACATTGAGCTCACACCTGTCCTGATACAAACCTTTAGTTGAGGTTTCCCATCATGTAAACTGGAGAATTCAAATGAGATAAAATTATACAAAACTATAAACGTTTCAGTGTTGTGGTTTTCACATTCTATGGGATATTCGGCTAATGCTTTAGTGTCTTGAATGCCTCTATGCTATTTACAAGGTAACAGCTACCTTTCAGATATCGGATGACATGCTCTGACTCCTTGTCAGGGAAACAGAACCTATATTTAATCATTGCAGATGTTCCAACAGCTGGTTGACAAAGATGAGTCAGTTATCACGATAATAATATCGATTACATGATTCAATGAGAGGCCCATGTCATTGAAAAATCAGGCTTCTGAATTTGCTCGAGGTAGTTTATAATATTTTCAAGAAGCGTATGAGATTGAGGAATGGCTATGTAAGGGACTCTCATGCAACCTCTCAATAAACTAGGACGCTCAGTGCCCTTCATTAAAAAGGTGGCTCTGGACTAGAGAGATGGCTCAGGGGCTAAGACTCTGCCTCACAAGCAGAAAGTCCTGAGTTCAGATCCCAGATCCCAGACAGAAATGGTGGTGGTCTGTATTTCTGGAGCTTGAAGGCAGAACCTGGGAAATCCCAGAGCGAAACGAAGAGGTGGTAACACAATCCAGGACGATTCCCAAAAGTCACCCTTGGACCTCACAGACACACACGGGGTCCTCTGACACACACATACACGCACACACACACACGTGCATACTCTAAATAAATAAAAATTTGAAAAAGTGTATCTGAAAGAAATGAATAACGTTTGTAATAAACAATGTTAATATGACATTAATATGTTCATGACAGAAAGAGAAAATTGTGTAATTGGAAGCGTAAACTTTTTAGGAGAAATAAATGGAGATCAAGGGACCCTAGGAACACATGAGAGTGGTAAATGTGTCTGCCAGTTAATCGTGCTCTGTGAAACATGGCGCTCTCCACAGGAGGCAGGAAATGAAGAAAGGCAACTGAGAATGGGCGGTACTAAGAATAAAGGGAGAAATTAATTTAGACAATTTCAACTGACTTCTTAGAAAACATGATACACTTATTTTTATCTGAGCAGAATGAATAGAAAATGATTGTACTTTCATAATCCAGTGACTTGGGGAGATCAGCGAGTGGATAAAGTACTTGGCCCACAGTGTGAGAACCAGAACTTGCCTCCCCAAAACTCACACAAAGCACATGCAGGCGCATCTACCACCCATAATCCCATCGCTTGGTTGGCAAAGACAGAATCCCAGGGACAGGGTGTCTGACAGGGCTAGTCAATCAGCAACCTCTGGGCTCGACTGGGCGACCCTGCTTTAATAGTAAGCGATTACCAGCCTGGAAGTCCAACACTAGGTGAGTGGAAATTTGGTCCCTATACATAATGAAA
Source organism: Typhlomys cinereus (assembly GCA_023101885.1). Taxonomy (NCBI): domain Eukaryota; kingdom Metazoa; phylum Chordata; class Mammalia; order Rodentia; family Platacanthomyidae; genus Typhlomys; species Typhlomys cinereus. Next base: position 6,830,453 of record JALPQD010000083.1, on the reverse strand, counting down.
TACTCTTTAGGTTTCAAGAAAAGCAAAAGACAGTGGATGGATGGTATCGAAGGATAATATTGAATGACATATCACAGACACAGGAAGACAAATGCCACATGTTCTCTTTTATACCTGGATGTTAGCACAACTGGCCAAAGTACTAAGTGAAAAAGTCTGTGGATAACTTGACCCCAAACAGGGCAACTAAATCACTTCAACCCCATGGCTCAGTGTTGCAGTCCGCCAGCATGGTTGCTGATAAATGACCATCAAACAGCTTAAGGGAACAAGGGGTTTATTTCCTTACGACAGTCTGGTTATAGTTCTCAGTCCAGCTTGAAGGGAGAGCATGCACCAACACCAGGGACAAGGGAACTGGCCACACCATCACCATGTAATAGCTGAGAGAAAGACAATCCTTACTTTCCAGACCAACATGTCTGGCCAAGTGAACAGAAGGATGCCAACTCTCTCAACCAGCTCTCTGTGATTTATCCAGGACCTAATTCCACCCACCATGGGCTGGGTCTTCCCCATTAGCTAGACAATATCCTTCAGGTTTGCTCTGGGCTTAACTCAACCATCAACTTTCTACAACTATGCCCAGAGCTCAAACCCTCAACAGTCAAGTTGACACTTGTGCTTAACTCCGACACTCAGGGAGCCTTTTAAAGAGACAGTAAGAATAGAAGAGCCTAAAGGTGGGAGAAGTATTGTCGGACAGTAGCCTCTGTGCAAATCAGGGCTGTTTTTCCCAAGAGCATAGTGCAGAGATGTCTGCTTCCATTATCCCTCCATAACTGCTGGTCTACCAGTTTGTCGCCATGGGATCACCATGGGCTAGGGAAGACTCCAGGAGTTATAGTCTCACCCTGTGAAATAGTGTGGGACTGGTGCCAGACAGGAGAGGGGAAGCTTCCTTACTGGAGGGGTGATCCACTTGTGGCCATTCATATCCTAGCAAAGTTCTGGGCATCCTGGATGTCTTCCAATGAGTCACATATGCAGAGGGACAAGGGGATGGGTGGGACAAGATGGGAAGGAAAACTTGGTTAATGGAATGAGAGGGGAGGTGGGCACAGGTATTAGAAAATGAAAACAATCAAATTATTTTTTTATGTGAAAGTTTCAAAGAATAAAAAAATAATAAACAATTACTTTGGAAAGTGAAGGAGGTATCTATCATCAGTTTAGGGCTTCCAACACACACACACACACACACACACACACACACACACACACACACAGCACAGAATACACAAAGTAATGATTTGCACAGAAAAAGAACATAGGATATACAAAAGTACATATGAGAGTTCTAGAAAAAAATGGCAGATTCCATGAGTAATTACATAAAATTCCCAGAAAATATTTATTCACTAGCTCCTACAAGGTGTAGCTGTTTCATGGATGGCTGATTACCCAACTTCTGCTTTCTTTTACTTGTTGCCAGATTTCTAATTGGAAGAAAAATTATTGTTCAATTGACTAATTATACTGTGATGACTACCTGGAAAAGTTTTCTTGAAGCAAGAAGCAACTTCAGTTGTAGTGAGTTTTGCTGCTGCGATGCTAGCTAAGTAAGATCATGACTCTAACAATCAGGTTAAAGCTTGGCTGGCATTGTATTGCATAATCCTATTAAGGTGCATTCTTATTTCTGTATTCATAATAACAACTCTATTAACCCAATTGCTTTCATATTATTCCCACAGAGCTATTAAATAATGAAAAACAGAGAATTTAGTGCAAACACAACTTTCTCAAGTTTTCTTGGATAAATTTCATCTCTGTCAGAGTCATGTGTAAATGGAAGAAGTAATTTGTCAAACATCCCTTTCTACCAAACAACAGTGATGTTTCTTTGGAGAATTTTCACATTAAAGCATCGGTTAGTTTTGTGCTGATAGCACACGTCAGTCCTGGGGTCTTGGGGTCTCTGAGGAATGCCTTCAGAAGAAGCTGTTGCCAAAGCAGCTTCGTTAAAATGTAGAACCAGATGGACCAATGCCAGAGCACACACAGTATTTGCCTGTTGCCTATGCTCCTTCTTAGATGCTGGGCACGTGCAAGATGGTTGCTTTCATCCTGAAAGGGATGGACACTCGCTTCTTCATTGGGGCATCCTGTGGCAGAGTGAGTATCTATTATCTCAGGAAATTTCTGAGTAGGTAATTTAGGTTGCATGCACACTTTTGAACCATTTTTTTGGTAGCCAGTAGAAAAAGAACTTTGGTTGGCTCGTCTCTCTCCATCTTATATTTGGAGATGATTTCCACTAAACCACAGGGATCTCAAGTGGGAGAGAAATAGCTCATCCATCTTGAGAAAAATTAACATAACGTTATTGACAAAACAAAAACAAAGCAGGACCTTTGAAACACAGGCTGGAGAGAAAATGAACCAGACAGGTTATAACCCTGAACTCCTTGGCCTAGAGCTTTTTATTTCATTTTCTGGTACTTCAAAATTGAATCAGTAAATAGATCTCCCTTGGATAAAAGCCATTGTCAGCACAACCAACACACTAGCTACGTGTGAGTGGTTCTCCATGGCGCCCTGATAGCCATATTTATTTCCCGAAGTGACAGGATTTGCATTACGTGTATGTCTTTGTTTCCTCGCATGTCATAATGGCTAAATACTTCTTGGGAATTTGACACGTGCTAGGAAATATGGATGTGTATTCCTTGGTAGGATAAATCCTACGAAGCATTTAGTGTATATTAAAGTTACTGCTGGTCTACATCCATAGCCAAACAAATTAGGGGAAGAAGGAGTTTATTCTTGCTTCTGATGCGTGGCGGGAGAGCTCATAGCAATGCCAGGGACGGAGGGAACTAGCTGCACCACGTGCAACAGAAGAGCTGAGAAGGGGGCGCACTTCTGTGCTTGCCTAGAATCCCAGCAGTCCGCATCTCCTCCTGCTTTATCCCCTTCCTGCCGCCCAGCATCAACAGATCTTGTCCTCGCCTCCTGTTTCAGATGTATCACATTCAGTCACTGCATTTTCCCCCCTGGCATGGCCAACACTTCCCTCTCTATCAGGTGAGTTTCCTGGCTAATGACAAAGTTCCCATTTCAAAACAGCTGGAGGTTGCTTGCATAATTTCACTAGGCAGTGTCACCATGAATACAGATTTGATGGGTCTGAAGAAGCATAAACAGTAGTGTTTGCACAGTGCCAAGAGCTTGTTCCACATGAGAAATGATTGGAATAGTCACAGAATACACTCAAGGCTTTCAGTTCCTTTTGGAACTTACCTTACTTCTTCATAATTGTTGTATGATCTTGAATGAATGAACTTTTCAAGAGGTCTTCAAGGATAGCTGTCTTTGCTGAGTGACACTTTGTAGCCTTTGTAGTCAAGAGTTGCAATGCTCAGAATTCACTAAGCCCTGTGAGTGGGCTTCTGTCTGTTGTTTAATGAGCTTCATTAAGGGTGAGGTGAGTTCTGCTTTACAATTGTGTTGTAGGAAGCCAGGGATGATGAATTACTCGACAACATGCTGCCTAATTAACTGCTTAAGCTGGAGATTAAGAAGTACAAATTCCTGAAAATCAACAGTAACTGATGATGAGAAAACATCATTTTTTTCACTGGTATTTTATGGGACGTTTTGATAGAGTTAGGTATTTCAGTGATACATTACATATTCAGGAATTTTAAGTAGGAGCAAATAGGAAAATAAGTTTTGTTGTTTACTTTTATTTTTAATGAATTTTTATTCTTTGACAATTCATAGATGAGTGCAATGCATTTGTTCATATTCACCAATATTACCCGATTCTGTGCCTCTTCTTACCCTTCTTACCAATCGTTCCCATGTCTTTCCTGAATGTAGCCCACTGCATTTACTGGGGTTGCTTATATGGCCTGAGCTTTTATTGGAATATAGAGGGTTTATCAGTGTATCTAGAGAAATTAATCCCCTTCCCAACAGCCAGCTTTGATAGCCCCTGGGTGCAGGACCTCATGAGGTCATCCACCTTCCAGGATGAGATTTTTATAGGCCAAATCTTGTACAGGTCTTGTGGAAGCAAACACAGAGATGCAGTGAGCTTCTGGCTTCCCCCGGTCATGTTCATAAGGCACTACTTGGGAGCCCCCTTTCTACCCCTCATGCCCTTACATTCTCCCTGTCCCTCACCCCCTTCCATCTCTTCCACAATGCTCTTTGAGCCTTGGGATTGGGGTGATCCACATATTGCCTTAGCCAATGGTGATTCTCTGTGTTTAATATCTTCCATCACAAAACAAAAGGATGCCTTTCAGTTGCAACTGAGAGGTATGCTGATCTCTGCATGTAATGATAAGTATTTAGAAGAAAGTCAAAGAACAAATGATCATTAGGAGCATGCTAGCTCACCTTCATAGATTGGAATACTATTTTGGAGAAGAGTACAAATTAAGGTCAGGAACTGAAAAAAAAAAAAAAAAGCAGTGTCTCTAAAATCAAGCCAAAGGATTTGCTCTTTGGAGACAGACAGGAGTTTGAGAAGCTCAGAACTGATCTCACAGAAGCAGAACGCATCGTGATGTGCCAAAGTGCCCAAGAAAGTCAGCTGGGAGAAATTGGCAGCTGTAAGCATCCTGCATACTGGGAAAGAGCTGGGGTTTCCACGAGGAATTCCTGCGTGAACCTTAATGAACCATCCCTACACCATAGAAGGAAACCAGAAATGACTCCAGCCTTTGAATCTGAGTAAGTGACAGAAACCCAATGCCATCAAGCTTTAGAGCAAAGGTAGCAATTAAAGGATTCTATAAAAGTGAAAAGTGGAATGGCTTATTTATTTTACAAGTAATTGACGTATCAAGAGATTTCCGAGCTGTCAGAAGTCTCATGTCCTGTTTCTCAATGATTTCAGTTAATAAAGAGAGCATGCAAGTCAGCATCCAACTTCATGGCTTTGTGTATGAGCTGCGCGACTTTCTTCAGACATTGTACAAATGACTTTTGAATGGAGAAGTTGTATTTTCCGATTTCAATATTTAAAGAGACACACCAGTATTGCTCTTCAAACAGATGTCTTCATTAATTTTTTCATGCACAGCATGTCATGTGCATATTCTGTCTGTGATTTAAACATTGGTAAAATATCACGAAAGAAGGCATAGTGCCCTAAGCAATGCAGTTTTCAGTGTTCGATGGAAACTCCAAATAATGTATGAATACATTTTTGACCTACTCTTTCCTGTTAAGAATCTGAAACCTCATTGTGTAGGGCTTGAAGATGAAGTTGAATATCTCTGATTCTAACTTACACTGGATAGAAGAGATGTGCATTAGAAATGGCAATACATTATCATTTCCCAGTAGAACAGACTGAAGCCATCTGGTCGATCTCAGGAGGTCTTGCAATCACCCATGGTCACTCAGCCTGGCACTTTTGAAGGTCTCTGGGATTTTCTCCTTTCATCTGCTTTTCTGCTTGATGTGGAGCTCTTTGTCACAGTGAATCTTTGTGTTTATACTTTTACTGACTATTCTTTATTTTTTTAACATTTATCAAGATGAATTAGCTTCGAGGGACTACATGCCCCAATGGTTACATCACACATGTTTATCACTCACATCTGTAATCTGGAATATTCACATCAGGAGCAGCAAGATGGCTTGGTGGGCGAAGCTGCATATTGCCAAGCCTGGTGACCTGAGGTCAAAGTCAGAACTCATATGGTAGAAGGGAGGAGCCACCTTTTGCAAATTGTCCTCTGACATCCACATGAATGCCATGACGTGTGCCCCACCCAAATTTAGAAAGCTCATGTGTATATATATGTGTTATACATATATATGTATAAATAGTGTTTGTTTGTGTGTGTATATACATATAAATAGTGTATGTGTTTGTGTGTATATATATATTATCAATATACATTATCGATAGTATGAAGGAATAAACACAGCATAAACATAGCATAAGCATGTCTATGATCAGTAAGCAGCAAGAACCAGAATCGAGATATTTTACCTATTCCTCATGGAAGGCCACTAACAGGGTAGACATATTAAGTTTCCTCTTAACTCTCTTAACAGATTCAAATTCATATTCATGGTTTCAGAGGTCTGGTCATGTCTAGAGATGCCATCTGCTGTGCGTCCTGCTACCTTAGACTCCTGCACTCTTAGTAACCTCATCCATGATACTTCTAAGTCTCAGTATAGGGGATGATTTGGATGTCCTGTTTCCACAGAAATTTATTTACTCTTCTTTGATCATAAGCTTCTTAAAAATGTTTTTAGCATTATCTATCACATCTTCTGTGGATTTTCTACCTCCTGTTTCTTCTTTGTATATTTAGAATGAAGAAACAGAGACCCGTATAACCTTATAGCTTTTATGCTTAGACTGTGACTGTGTATAGTCCGTAACCTGAGCTATTCCTCCATCCCCCTCAAGGACAGCCCCTAATCAAGCCCCCAAGTCCCACTCTATAGTCTCTCCAAAGTTCCTTGACTTTGTAAACACCTTTTACACAGCTGTCATTCTCATGATCTCCTTCTTAGGTTAAAAAACAAACCATTTCTCACTTTGCCTTTTGGAGAATAAGTCTCACTTAGTGGTCCTGATTCCTCTTATGGCTATAACTGTGTAAGTAATATTTCTAAGTGAAAATCACTTCCTAGATTTCAGAATGTCAGTGGCCACCATATCTACAGTAGGCAGCTCAAATCCTGTGGAGAGTCCCTGATCCGTCTCTGTTTACGGGGACATCCAAGGAATCTTCCCCAGCCTCTCCTTCTGCTGCATCATCCACTGAACACCACTTTCCTCCAGCTGTCCCCAGCCCCCTGTGGATTTCACCCTACCGATTCTGCTTGCTGCTTCTCCAAAGCATTCACTCCATTTTGTGACTACTCTCTGAATGAAGCTAACACAACTATTTTACTGAAATACAGTAAGTGTTTCAATAGTATCCGCCTTTTTTTTTTTTTTAAATAGAATCCATTCTGGAGATTTTTTTTCTTCAATGAAGCTAATGTCATATTATTCATTTATTTAGATAATTGAATTCCTTAGTCCATGAACTCCTTGAACTCCACCGATAAACTCTCAGCATGTTACCGTAGTTTTTAACAAGGTGTGTTTTCAGGGCTGAATTCCTCACATGCAGTCCTACGGGGTCGCCTACACTCCCCTTCTTGACACAAGAAGGACAGAAGAACTCTATGAAGCTGCAACCTTTGCTTCCCATAGCAATCTGTTTGCAAAGTCTGTACAGTAATCAGAAGTGTGTGAATCTCCTGCATTTGCATCAAATTGCAGGCCTTCTTCTGAGTCTTGCTGGGCAGACTCTCCATCGGTCATATCTGTTGTTTCATAAGTATTGTATCTGCACTTTTTTTTCACAATGGACAACTTTTCACAGTGTGAGCTGGTTTCATGTCTCCTTCTACCCCTCCGCCCTGAAGCTCCTCTGCCCTGAAAAAGCTGCTTCATTTGTGCTTTCACAGTGTATAAACATCTGATTCTAGTGGCTTTCCAAGAGAATCGTCACTTTTCAAAACAGAAGACTTCTGCATTCTGAGGAAGCCCTTGAAAGGTCTCTTCAAGGTTTGTCTATTGTTCTTCTCTGTTTTTGCCAGATGAGCATGTATTCAGATAGAAACTGAACTTTCGATCTGGATGCTAGACAGAAGTCATGAGGACTCAGCCTTAATCAGCCCACAGCTGAATGTCACATGATGAAAACCACCATTGTCATGAGCCATGGAGACCTGGGGATATTCAGCAATGCAAAGTAAACTAGAGCAACTGGGCAGACGCTGATGATCACATCCACAGATTGGAGTTCATTTTCCATCTGTATTTTAGCTTTTCCCCAATTATTTCTAAAGGATAAATGGTTTCTTCCTATAGAAAAGGGGAAAAATGAAAGGAAGGAAGGAAGGAAGGAAGGAAGGAAGGAAGGAAGGAGGGAGGGAAGGAAGGACGGAGGGAGGGAGGGAGGGAGGGAAGAAACGATGGAAGGATGAAAGGAAGTAAGGATGGAAGGAAAGGAAAAGGAAAGCGGGAAGAGGAAGGAAGGAAGGAGGGAAGTAAAAAAGGGAAGGAAGAAAGGAAGGAAGGAAGGAGGGAGGAGGGAGGGAGGGAAGGAAGGATGAAGGGAAGGAAGAAAGGATGGAAGGAAGGAAGGAAGGAAGGAAGAAAGAAGGAAGGAAGGAAGAAGGAAAGAAGGAAGGAAGGAAGGAAGGAAAGAAGGAAGGAAGGAAGGAAGGAAAGAAAGAAGGAAGGAAGGAGGGAGGGAGGGAGGAAAGGAAGGAGGGAAGGAAGGAGAAAAGGAAGGGGAAGGGAAGAAGAAAGGAAGGAAGGAAGAAGGGAAGGAAGGAGGGAGGAAAGGAAGAGGGGAAGGAAGGAAAGAAGGAAGGAAGGGGAAGGAAGGAAGGAAGGAAGGAAGGAAGGAAGGAAGGAAGGAAGAAAAAAATGGAAGGACAAAAGGAAGGAAGAAAAAGAAAGGAAAGAAGAGTAACTAAAGAGGAATAAAACACTGCTATCTTCTCATTAGCACAGTGCAAATTATAAGTCTAGATTTCTTTATGATTCCAACCAGCTTCTACAGGCGAACAGGACTGTTCAGTTAAGGTGAATGAAACGTAAGAGAGCATTTGACACCCTTCTCCGTCTGTGCTGTTCATCAACAGTCATCGTGAATCTCACCGAAGTGTTCTGCTAGGCTCCCTTCACTGGCCATGCCACTCATGTTCCTTCCTTACACTGTGTTCTCACTGCAGGTAAGCTGAAAGACGCTTCCATGGGCTTCGTGGGGGCGTCTCTAGAGGAGGCACCCATTGCATCTGCCCCGCACTGCTGCAAATGGTCTCTGGACCGTTCTGGCCTTCAGAACCTAGGTCCACTGTTGGTTTCCATGAGCACGATCACCTCTCCTTCGCTGCCTCTGCTGCAGTGCAAATTAATATTTAAATAGCTGAATATTTAGCGCCTTCACTTGAAACTCTCAAGATACATCTCAAATGTAGCATCCCTGAGGCAAATCTCATGAGTTTCCCTCCCCACAAATGAAAGTGTGTCATTGAGAAGAGTCTTCCAGCTGTAGAACTCAAAGTGTAAGAGGTGTGCTTTGCATTGGGTGTCTTTTACCCAGAGTGATGCCGGTCAGATTCACCTATGTTGTATTAATTGCAAGATTTAATTATGGGCAATTCATGGCATGGATATTCCAGTCATTGGATATATATGTAAAGATTTACCAAATTCATGTATTTTTGTGGCTTTATGCTTTTATTACTCTCAGAGAAATGCTTAGCAATGGCATTTCTGCTGGCAATGCATAATACCTCCATTGCATTTCAAAATGTAAAGCTTTCTCAATGCTGTTGTTAAGTGTCTAGGGTTTTAACCTACTTACAAGTTAATAAATTAGTCTGTCATGTTTGGATGGATGTAGGCAAAAGTATGAGATTTTTGGATCAGTGAAAAAGGATTATTACCAATCACAGCAGAAGAAACTATGAACACCATGTTTGCGTTGGTTCAGTTTTTATCATTATCATTGTATGTATGTTGGTGTGCATATCAGGGCAATCATGCCCAGTCAGGAGTCAGGGACAGTTTCATGAAGTCAGATGTCTAATTCCACCTCCATGAGGGTTCCAGAGATCCATCTCAGTTTGTCAGGGTGGCAGAACACGTGTTTTTACCCCATAAACCCTCTCACTGGTCTTATGTCAGCTATAATATCTTCAAAATCCCAAGGGAATGGCAGACAACTTAAAGGGATATGTGAATACATGAAAGGGGAACTTCTTGTGGGGAACCCCATCCTAGCGTACATAGGAAGAAAGATCGAATGTCATCTTGAATGGAACATTTTGTTACTCTTCAAAGTTGCACATTGCAAAAGCCATGCAGAAACATGGTCCAGATAAAGGAGATTTGCAGTCATGGATACACTGATGTGTGGTAGCAGGGATCCCTGGCCTATGAGTTACACAGTGGATAATTTACAGATTCATTAGCCTGAAGGGAACATTCTTCACTTTCAATCATTCTAGGATGCTAAACTGGCTATAAACTCCTAATGAATAATAGAGATAGAAATTTTTATTTTTCTTATTGGCCACTCTTTGTTTTGCTCTGTCTTACAATGTGTATATTCAAACATTATTTTTTCAGGAAACCATGTTTGTCATTTTTTTCAGATACGATTGTTCTTTGCACATGGTGTATTGTAATTAGTCAGGTTCATATGTTCAAGTCTATGGCTTAGTTTTCACATTCTAAGTAATAACTTTTGAAAAGCAAGGCTTTATCTTGATGTTATATCTGTATCTATATATTTTTATAATTGTGTGTTTTTGTGTGCTAAGAAATATCGTCTATTGAAAGATCTACAAATTTTTGTCCTGTATTTTCTTTCAGAAGACTCAGCTGAATTTATTTGCTGATTATTTCTGTAAACTAGAGAAGGCATTGAGTTTCATGTTTCTTATTCTTATTCTGCTACCATTTACTAAAATAGCTTCCTTTTCTTGTCCTTTCCTTACTGAATTACAGTTGCATTTTCCACCACTGAATTATGTTTTTACTCAAAGTCAAATGGAAATGTTCGTGTATTTCCATTTGAAGAGTTTCTATTTTGTTCTATTGACATACAAATATGAGCATTCTAGCCAGGTAGCACGCACTTGGCTGTACCGTAGTGTAGTGCATTTATTACCCCTATTGTAGTTATAATAATAGTGCTTGTGGTTGTTCACAGCAAGGGAGCTTTGTTCTCTAACACCTTCTCTGCTCCTGCTAACAATCGATATTCTATTTACTTGCAATTTAATAAACTATTTCTTCCCTTAATACATTGGATATTGTCTCCAGTCTGCTTGTCTTTCCACTGGAATATCAAGGTAGATCGTCCTCACCTTGAATCTGGAATTGTTTCAGTGAGTTGATGATAATAGAATATTGGAGAAAATGCCTGATGACTGCCAGTGCTAAAAGTGTGAATGAATCCTTGCAAGGCTGTTCCAGCTTCAGGGAGGTTACCGACACAGTGAATGCTGGGCTGCCATAGAGGAAGCCCAGAAACTCGAACATTGCACTCCTGGGAAACACATAGGGAGATACCGTGATCAGCATTTCTGTCTGACTCAAAGTTCTGACGGTCACTCTAAGATGCTAAGTGTTGCGTCTTCCAGACTCACTTATTGGTCAGCCAGGCAGGTAGGCAACTCCCAGCAGGTCACGCGGAAGAGTCGCTGGAGACACATGGCTCTGCTGTCGGTGGAGCGTCGGCTGCTGCTGGCTAAGGCAGAAGCTTCAGTTTTCCGGGGCAGTGTTCTGCATCTCTGCCCCACCAGTGCCAACACGGCGCTTTGCTCCCAATGGGGCTTCTTAGGACACTGATTCTGAGGTCCCACAGACAAGGTTGGCCATCAGGAATTTGCATTTCCCTCCTTACATTGTTTTCTGTCACCCTTTTTGTCACCACACCCAAACAGAAGCTTACAGATGGTCCTCCCATCTCTGCAATTTCACACCTGCCCTGACCCCGGCACATTATGAATTTTATTTGTCCTGTGTGTGTTGTCATAAAGCAAGGCTAGAATTGCCTATCTGTGGAAAAATCTCTACAAGACCCTTCAAGAAAAAACTGAAACAACCAACTGAGGATTTTCTTGATAAATATGATCGCTAGTCTTGCACTGGAGAAGGAAATGTAAATGCATAGTGGAGCCAGTGAAACACATGTCCATGTCTCTGTTTCCTTTCCTTTTAAAGCTTTTTGGATTTATGTCAGAGCCTCAAGAAAATCATTCTCCCTAGGTACTTAAACAAACTATATTTTAATCATGCCTTTTTTCCTAAGAAAATATAAAGAGTAGTGGGTAATAATTATTCATTGAACAATTTGACTCATAGAGATGTTCAATTCTCTTATAAAGAGATTAAGTTTCTAAACTGCCAGGAATTGAGCTTTTCCCTTTTGCTCTCTCAAATTCTACAAAAGCAACAATTTGACTACAAAACAAACCATTGCCCATGTAGTACCAAAAGTACTCATGTACCTTACAAAGTAGTACCTTCTATTGGTCCATTGTGCTGCCACAGGCCCCATTTAATCAGAGCTAGACAGGGACGCATACGCCTTTGAGGCATTTGAAGAGGACAAAGCCGCACACACATCCCGTCATGTTGGCTGCTCGGAACCTTGTCTAATCAGTATCATTTAGAACTGCACACTTAGTTGACTGCATTTGCAAATCATGAATATTTCCCCATTAGAATAATGCAGAGTGTGGAAGTGCCTTCCTCTGCAGGAAAGCTTTTGATTCATTTTGCTGAGTTTTTGGAAATACAACTTAGTGTTTACCTTGTGTAGAAAAAGCAACCTATAGCAAGCACAAATTTAGAACAGTGGTTGCACATGTAGCAATTCTGATTCTGCTCCCTTGTATTCTCCTGACTGTGCATTGGTCACCGCATATTACTAGAGCACAGCACTTAGTGCAGGCTGCTACCGATCTGAGGTTAAAAGAATGAGATATGCCCATAACAACTAGGTAGGCAGGATATGATTGCATGAAACTACAAAAGAAGAAAGTCATCCTAGGAATGGACAGACAAACATCATGTCACAAGCATGAGAGAGAAGGTCTTGAGATGCCAAGCCACTCTGGAGGGAATACAGAGAAAGCTGCCCCCTAACTCTTATGGATGCATGAAGCGTGTAGATGGTGCAGGTAATTCAGAGAAGATGAGTTTGGGAGGAGAGGACCAGGGAACATCTTAAGGAATAGCAGACATGACTATGTTTGCACAGCCAACAGTCATTTGTGAAAGAGCAATTGTAGAAAAGATTGGAAAAGAGCAAGTCTTTAAAACGGAAGTCAGAGAACAGGTAGGGATGCTGAGCTGAGTGGCCATTTGTCTGTCTTGTGTGATTGAGTGACCCAAATACTCCAAAGACTGTCTTTTTAGCCACTCCATGGAAGACGACCAATTCATTATGTGTGAGCAGAGATGATGAATGTGCCGCACACACAAGCAGGAAGCTTCCACAAAGTGGGTGTGTCCCAAGTGCTCCTGGAAACAGCAATCGCAACAGGCACAGAGGAGAGAAAGTCATGTTTCTCAGTCGGCTCCACCCAAAACACATGGCTGCAATATTGTCCCAGTAGTGAAATGTACTTTTTCTGTATCTCAATCCTGTTCAAAGTCCTGTGCTGCCATTTTGAGCTGCTCCTGTTCACACCTTTAGCTTCTTCGTCATCACACATGTGGAAAGACAGAGGTAGATTCTAGAAAGGGGGCCAGAGAGGCTCTGGGAAAGGATTTGTAGAATCATATCACCAGGAATGGGAGATGGGGTCCAGTGTGCTTAGCAAGAAGGAAGCTGTGTCTGCTGATTTCCTTGGGAGTGGAGTGCATTGTGAGTTTTGCAGAACTGGCTGTGAGGATTAATGGAAGCAAGCTAGAAATTCCCTTGCAGAAAAGAGTGTTAGCTTCCAGGCCAATGATGAGCAGAATCTGGAGGTGACATCTGTGTTGACATCATGTCTCAATAATTATTGCATGAAGAATGCAGCTTTAGCTAGAGCTTAGCATCTGGGAATCTTTTAAAAGTTTCTTTTTTATTTATTCATTAGTGAATGATTTCAGTAGATTGATATATTTTTTACTGTGGTATAATTTTAGCTGCTGTTTAGTTGTTACTGCTGATTTGCCTTTCTATTACAAGTATATTTCTAACTTCTTTTCACACTCTGAGATTTCATTCTGGCATACTTTCTTTCTAGACATTATGAGTCCGTGACTATGTAGTACAACCCATAATCTCACAGTGACACTGTTACATGCAGAGACAAACATTGTGAGATAGATAGATAGTAGTGGGTTGGCAAATTAACCTACACAAAAGACTCTGGAGTTTTCCTATTGCACTGATGAAACACAAAACCAGGACCAATGACAAAGACTCCTCATATAGATGCTTAGCAACCATCAGTACTATGAAGGGTGAAGCACATGGAACTTTCTTAATATAAGGTCAGAGCCCTACCATACAGTGAACCCAGGCAACCAGAATTTTGTGAAGTTGCATGCCAAACCAGAACCATTTCTGCAGAATCCACACCTATTCTGCTGAACGCGCCTATACTGAATGCAGTTATAACACTCTAATTTACAATGTATCACATCAGCTCCTAGAAAAAAAGCGTAAGCACCTCATTATTTTTTTAAAAAAACCTGTTAAATTGATAAAAGGGAAATCTGGTACTGATTCGTTGAGAATTATGCAGTGTGCTTCATTAGTAAATGCTTGAGTGTGCTTGATCTAGGATTGCTCCTGCCACACCTGCGCAGGCTGGAGAACTAGGAAACCAACAGAACACTTTAAAGAGTGCATATGTACATAAATTATCCCCAAATATGTGTTAAATTACAAGACCACAGTTTGGAGAAGATCACATCATTGAAGCAAATGGTTCATTTCATAAAAAAATGTAAAACAGAGAAAGAGCATTCAGTAGACAAAACCTATAGTTTTGAAGCATTTTTTAACTGCTCAATATTTCATTAAAATGTCTATGCATGTAAAGTCTCTTGATGCAACATGCTTCCCTTTTCTCATTGTTCTCTAACCTATTTTCCACTGTGAAAAAAGAAAAGAAGCAAGAGATAAAAACCTTAAAAGTCTTGGAAAATATCTTTTATATACGAATCTTTACAGTGACAAGAAACAAGAATTTCAGTTGAAAACTAAGTAAAGAAAAAGCCTACAGAGGGAAGCAGAACTCTAACATTGTTTTGATATAGAGGATATTAAATAAAAATGCTGAATTTAGAAAGTGCTGTATCTAAGTGTGCCAACCACAGGTGTGATGGCCCAGGGCTCCGAGGAAATGGTCTATCCCTGTCCCCCGGGAGTAGAAGCCATCCAGGGCCTACATCTCCTAGGAACTGGAAACAAAGCTAATGCCACTCTAGGACTTCAATTGTTGATCTTCATGGTGTGAATGTGAGGGGTCCCCGCAGTCTCAGGGGTTAATGTTTGGGAAGGGTATAGCACCTTTAGGATCAGTAGCCTTGCTGGAAGAAGGCATGCTAAAGAGGGCGGCCTTGTGGTTTGGTGGTCCAGACAGGCTTCCTCTGTTTGCTCTTGTTCTCTCAGTGTCCTGATGGCAGCGATACCATGAGCCGTCTTTCTGCATCTGTCCCAGCCATGCCTTCCGCTGTGCAAATCCTACCATGGTGTATTCTGTCTCCCCTCCAGAAGCATAAGACAGATACATCTTCCTTTCTCCTTAGGTTGTATCTGAACATCTTCTACCAAGCAGCAGAAAGAGTGATGGAAACGCTGATAAACAAAACAGGAAGCTTATGAACAACATGTCAATTTCCCACCCATCAGTTAAGAAAATCGAAAAAGGGTGAAAGGCACAGCTCACATTCATGGTCTTTGCATAAGAGTTTTAGTTTGCTTGCTCATTTTAGCATGGTTGAATCAAAGCCAAAAGCCGCCAAAGAGCTGAAGTCATATTTTGCTGCAGGGAATCTTGGGAAAAGTCTGTTCTGAGGGGCACTGCATGGTGGTGGGAGCAACTGGTGTCTTGAGGCTAAAGCAATGGACAAGGGGTCATGATACAGTCAAACCATAATGCAGGGGGGAAAGTAAATAAAAATTCATTGTTTTAAAGTTAATTTAATGTGGAAAAATGAGACACTTCTGCTTTACACATTAATCATGTTGAATAATTTTCCTTTAGAATCTTAGTGAGACAATGGGCATTCCTAGTCTAATTCTAATGAAGAATAAAGAAAGAAATTTATGAGAGGATGGATACTCAGTAGAATGTCTTCAGAAGAAGAATGAAATCATTTATCCATCGGAAATAAAACCATTTAAAGAGTCTGTATTAGTTAGGGTTCTCTAGAGTCACAGAATTCACAGAACGAATATATATATATATATATATATATATGAAATTTATTGAGTTGGCTTACAGATATGGCCAAGGTAGTCCAGCGAAGGCTGTCAGTAGCCGCAGTAGTTCCAACGATGGCTGCCAACAGCTAGTTGCTCAGTTCGGTAGTCAAGTAGGTGCTGGCTGAAGGCTGGAGAACTCCTGGAGTCTTGGAAGGTCGAAGGAACCGGGCGGCTGGAAGGAAGAACGTTTCCTAGCACAGCTGCAAGAAGGGATCTGTTCTCCTTGGTGGCTCCTTTTTATATGATGCAGTATTGAAAGAATCCTTTGAGAGCTTTGGAGTTCTGATAGGATCTAGGGCAGTGTACTATCCTTTCAAGTAGTCTCAATTGATCCTTTTCCAGAGGTGGTCTCAGCCCAGCTTAGTTAATACCCTGTGTGTCAAGTTGACACCCAGGCTTAACTATCACAGAGTCAAATGCTAATTAGCACACAATAAAGTTCAACACACAAAGAAAAGATTCAAAATATGATTAATAAGAACCAGAAGGACTAACATGGCGGCATCTAAAATAGCCAAAGAGAACAGCTGTCTCTGGAATGATAACTGGCATTTGTTGTAGTAGCAGGCGAGGTGAGTCTGAGAGCCGTAGGAAACACTGTGCTTGCAAATTAGCTGAGATTTTTCTGGAAACAAGGCAAAGGAGCTGTGAAGGACAAGCATTGTTCATGTGCAAGAGAGGGCAGAAATGTACCAGATCACTACTGGCTTCAATCAATCAGCAGTGAGATTATTAAACACTAATGGATAACAAATGTCAATCAGGTTTTAAGTAAGCTAAACCTAGAAGGAAGAAAAGTTGTGCTAGAGGGTTTGGAAATGTGAGAAACTCTAAATTCAACTAGTGGCTAATGGGAAGCACATATATAGGAAAAATATCCTCATGAGTTTGAGGAAAAGAAGAGAAGGAAGGAGTCCTCCTGGAGCTTGTTCATGGGGCGATTAAGCAATGGATGGACAAGGATCCCGTCCAACAAGACTATGGCTTTCACATGGAAGATAAATATTCAAAAAAAGTAGAGAAAGAAAAACACAGCTCTTTGGTCCTGACACTAGGAGATGAAACCTGGGTTTTCTGCCTATGTGATGCAACGCCTGTTCCTTTCGTCTTGTCTTTGCTGAGAAAGGAGCATGGGAAAAACATGATCCTTCAATTTTGACCAGCTAAATGGAAATAACAATGACATTTATCTTTTGTTTTTCCCTTTCCCTCATCTTACGAAGTCATTTCATGTCAATTCCTGAAGGTTCTTTGTGTCTCTGTACTATAGAGATGCAGACGACTCGCCAGCCATGCAACTCCTGGAAGTCCTTGTCACCGTTTGCACAGCACTACTATTCCTGGTTATCGCCACTTCATTTCCGGCGTGGAGGATTGTTGTGTTCAAGAGTTTTTAAGTCTAGTGTCAACAGGTGTGTCAACCGGCCAATGATATCTCATGATGTGCTCTTGCAGCTGCATTTTCAGGAAGATATTCCACACCTAAGTCTCCTAAGCTTTTCATTGCCGAGTGTGCCTTGGCATGTGTCAGTTTGCATGATAATTCAGGATCCAGTATTCTTCATTCCTAGGTAAGGTCACATGCACAACACATACCATTATACAGACATTACTTCACAAGAGACATCTTCAGTCCTGTAGAAGCCACACTGTCCCATGAAGAAGTAGAAAACGACGGCAAACCACTTCACTGTGGCTCCTTGCTGTTGGGGCTTAAATTCATGAAGAGACCTTGGAGCAGTGTCTGACCTTCTGATTTTAGGTGGCGCATGGCGTTGCAAAGTGTACCAGTGATGAATTCAGTGAGCTGATACACTGTGTGACTGTGCCTTTCACTTGGAAATAGGCGTGCACATCTCAGGAGAGGAGCTTTCATGGTGTGGGGGGATTGGTTTCTGACTGTATCCTTGCATGCCGGGTTGCACAAACAAAAGGAATATTATTGGCATGGTTTAGTAGTCCAAGGATTTCATGCATAGTCTGATGATAAGAAAGTTAACTGGGTGACAGTTTCAGTAAGAGAGTTTTAAGTGTCAATTTATTGGATTCAAAGCTTTTGAGCTTTTCTATTAAAGAATGCTTTGAAAGTAGGAAAATCTGAATCAACATAGTATGGCTCCAACCACTTTAATTGACTAGACACACTCTGTGACGTGGGGTGGAAGGGACAGGAAACGGGGAAAGTAAAGCTCAGGGTCTTCTCACTGAGGTGTGTCAAATCCTATTAGACCAGGTCAGCTGTGGGCCGGCAGCAGGACAGGCCTCCTGTTGTCTGGCCTCCCTTGGCTGAAATCACTTCTTCGTTCTCCACGTTTGTTTCATTTGCAGGATGTTCAATTCATGTTTCCACATTTGCCACGCTGGGTCTGTTTCACCACTGATTTTAAAGTTTACAATGAGGGATGTATTTGTTTAAAAAATTGCTGTTAGGATTTTCATTTTGGTACTGAAAGCTGCATGCTTCAGATTTTGTTTTGAGTAGATAACTATTCCTGGGGTCCGTCACTAAGGTTTGGAAATGTGTGCCTCCCACTCTAGGAAGGGTGTTTCTTTGAAATTTGATTGCCTGAAAAGGTTGGCATGAGATTTATCCTCCTTGTGAAACAAACCATTTAATTTGGAATGCATGCACATCCACCCGAAGCTTGAAGGAAAGACGTCGTCTTTGGCTTGCATTCAAATACCACAGACTTCTATTAAAATACCTGCAGGTTAGATGTGAGGGTCAATTATTAAACACTTATTATTTATTATGTGGAGAGCTTGCACCTACAGGGCACAGAGAGTTCATGAGAAAATTTCACACCCTCCTGTCTTTTCCATAACTGTCCCCTGAGTCTGGCATCACCAGGAGATAAAGTAATTTAGCTTCAGTTTTGTAAAGAGTGGTCCATGTTAGTCTTGGAATTGCCTCCCCCCCAAAAAAATCACTCAGTTTGCCACAATGTCAACTCTGAAATATTATTATTGAAAATAATCAGAATGCAGGCCTGGAGAGATGGATCAATGTGCAAAGGTAATTACACACCAACCTGGTGACCTGAGTTCAAACCCCAAAGCAAACATAACAGAAGAAAAGAAAGTTGTCCTCTGACATCCGCCTAAATAAGGTGTCATGAATGTTGCTATTTTCCTTCTTTCTTTTTTCTCTCTCTGTCTCTCTTATCTCTCCTCAATAAGTAAGTAAGTAAATAAATAAATAAATGTAGATTATTGCAAAAAAGAAAACATGGGTTGTTTTAAAGGTGTTGCTCATTGTTTTGTACACAATAACCCAATAATGAACACTTGGCAATTTCCAACCCCGAAAATATTGTGACAATACTGAAGAAGAAGACCGAGGAACAAAGACCTTATGCTTCCACCTAACAATTGTAGTGCATTTTTGTAGTTCTCCAATTATTCTTCCATCTCGAAGAGTTCTCTCAGAGACAGAGTAGCCCAAACCATTTAATTTTCTAAGTTATTAAGCAGTCTGGAAGTGAGTTGAGAGTTTTAGTTCCAGGTTATGGTTATAATTACTAACTGCAAAAATCCCTGTGCCTTTCATTAAGTAGTTACAATATTTAATTGAGACCACAGGGCGTCTTTGCAGCACAGTATCACACATAATTATCAGTACACAAGAAGGAACACTGAAGGTACCTCTTAACAATGAAGTAGATTATCAAAAATTGTGCTTTTAATTTTAGTTTTGATGTCAATCTTCTCAGTGATTAAAATACACATCTCTGCATTTTCTCAGCAAGCGAGGACATTAAGCTAAATAAATAGGCTATGAAGTGGGAAAAATGGGAAAGTTTGAGGTAGCTCAAGAGGATATATCTAATGTGGATTAACAAATAGCACCAGGTCTTTATTTTGAAGCAGGTCTATGAACAGGGACAAGCAGGAGGTAACTTAGGCAGTGAAATACTAGCTGCCTCATAGGCCAGCATCCTCTCCCTCATGAGTTAAGGCACTGAGGACTCAAGACAGCAAGTGTCTGGGTGGACCAGGACCCGACGCTCTGCTCCCACGACTTCGCTACTGACAGAGCTTTATCTTTTTGACCACTGGGAAACTACTAAGTTAAGGACTTGAAAGACACTGGTGCTGTCAGTGTGGATCTCTTTGAAGGTTTCCACCTTCCAGGTTAGCCTGCAAGGGAAGTCCCAAGCTCTGAGGGACATGAAAAGATAGAAAGGGTTTCACAGTGAATATTGCTTCCACGTGCATAAAAAAATGGCCCTAGGGTGTTAGGATGAACCACTCAAGGTGTCTAAGTATTAATGACAAGAGTGAAGGCAAACCTCATAAAACTGTGAAATAAAGGATTTTAAGCAATGTGAGCAAAAGTAATGTTATTATTTAAGCAGTGTCTTCTACTGTGTGACTAAAAAATGCTGTGCGATAACTTACATCATCCACCCCATCCCTTCCCTGAAATGCGTGACGGCAAGCCCTGTGTGTTGTCAGTTATTATCCATGTCTATGCTAACATTCTCCCTTTGTTGTAATCACAAATGATCATTTTTGTAGAGATGGCAAATAAATGTTTGGCTGCTTCTGTTGGATTCCCCGCTGACAGTTACAAATCAACCATCCTAGACACATCACTGATTTCTTTGCCCACTGGGAAACTTCTAAGCGAGTAACTAGAAAGCTTTAGGGCATCAATCAAGGCATCTAGTTGGAGGGGAAAATTACCATTAGAGATACGAATTCAAATCTTTATGAAATGGCCAAGGTTGGTCATTGTGGAGATTAGTTTGAGAAGCAAACAACAGCAACAAAATAACCACTGCATGATTAATTTCTAGGTTTAAGTGACACATTAGAAGGTGGTTTTGCAGGTATCACTGAAAAATTGCAATTTGCAAACAATCCTAGCTAATGATTAATAACTAGTGCTTGCCAAGTGGTGTGTCAGATACAATACAGGAAGAGGAACCAGACTCCGTTCCTCTGTTCCCAGGGTTCGCGCATTGGGGTCCATCTGACCTCTGGTGGGTACCAGAGACTTCCTAGTGCAGGAATCTTAGATGGAGTCATATGATGTCACAGTTAGTAGCACACAGGTGAGGTGAGTAGGGGCGGGGGAGTAAGGGAGGAGCACTGTCCGAAGCAGATAAAGGGTAAGGCAGGACACGGGGGGGGAGGGGTAGGTAGTAGGTGACAAAAATGCACAAATTCATTTTTTGATACAGTTATGAATAAAGAAGGGAAAGAAAAAGCAATTATAAACAATTGAAAACTTCTCAATGCAGTGAAGTTGAGATTGTGTCTGACACACAGGTAATAGACTATAACTATGGAAGCATGAACAGTAATATTTGCTATGAGACAAGACAGAGGTGTAAACCATAGGTTCAGAAAAATTAAAGAAATGCCTTCTCAATGGTCATAACCTCTCAGCTGAAAGATATATTAATCTGTGAAATACTGATGAAGAATCTGAAACATCACATTCGTGTTACTCCTCAAAAGAGTAAGAATGTTGACCAGTCCAGTACTGGAAATTCAGCTCTTGGCATCTGAATCAAAATTAATTTAACTGAACTGGAAGTATGTTTCATTTGTATCATTTCAATGAAATGAATAATAAAAGTTTATACATACATACTTTAAATGCAAAGGATCTAGAGTTTTAATAAGAGGCATTCACATGAAAGTTTCCAGTAAACGTAAGTGAAGAAGAGTATTCTGGCTAACCTTAGGGATTATTTGTCATGATTGAAAGCAAATGACACAAAAGTTAAGCTGCTGTTGCACAGTTATGAATAAGGAAAGCATGAAATGGAAATTATATTTTCATTTTGCGAATGCAGTTTTGATGCAGTGTAGTCCTGCAAATATTTTTAGTAACAAGAAGAACCCAATTTAAGGAACATGCTGAAGACACACTTTTTGGATATAAATAATAGCGTGGCACTATTTTACTTTGTGCTGGTTTTCTAGGCTTGGTTCGGCCATTCATGTCATCAGTACTGTCCACGGGTATTGGTCAGGAAACATACTTTGCCCTTCATGATATAGTTGAAAAAGTTATGATCTCGCTGAGATGTAAATGACTCAGGATACATTGCTGTTATTGCTAAGTCTACCAGCAGACACCTCAAGATTGTGTGGACATTCCTTCTAATTCTGGGTTCCTTTGGGGTGCTTCAGAAATCACACCTCCCTGAGGGCTTCCACTGCAGGGAGAATTTTGTAGCTTAACGTGGGAAGTTTACATTGTTGCAGACGTCCTCTTGTTAAGAATGTTTCCATGAAAATACAGTTTAGAGTGCATTTGGTTACCCTTCCCATTCTCCAGGCTGCCAGTCTCATCTCACATGAGATCCCCAAAAGATGCAAAGTCTCCCCTACCCCGCTTCTGCCTGGAATCTCTTTTCCTAACCAACACTTAGATCGGGACATGGTCAGGCCGTAAGGGGAGGCAAGGTTGGGTCAAGCCAGAGGAGAGATGTAAGGAATCAGGGGAGGATTCCAGTTCAATGTAGAAAACAAATGGTTTTGAATTTATGCTAATCGGCATTCAGCTGAACAGCTACCACATGCTGTCACCATCCTAGGCACCATTATACAAAGCACCCAGACATCATATGGTAGCGATAGAAGAATTACAAATTTGGCGCAGCACCCTTGGCTGAGTGCTTGGATGAGAGGGTGTGGTAGCTACTTCTCAGGTCACTTGATTGAATTACAGTAAGTCATACCTTTGGGCACGAATAGAAAGGCATTTGCTTAATTGACAGGCATGATGACCCTCTCCAAATGGGTGGCAGCATCCCAGGGAATGTGGCTCCAGAATGCACTACAAAAGGATGTGAATGTGCACGTTGGCTGGGCGCTGGCTGGGATCTCCCTTTTCCTGGTTGCTTGCCTTCTCAGATGCGAACCAGCATTCTCCCACCACAGAGCACAGGACGGGCTCTGCTGCTACCGTGCCTCGCCCACTGTGATGGGTCGCATGGCCTGGCACATTATTTGAAGTAAGCGCTCCCTCTCTTGCTGCTTCTGCTCAATTATTGGGTCGTCACAATAAGAAAAGTAACAAACTTTACTTTTACTTTACTCCAGGAAGCTGCTGGAAGAGAGGAACTGGTGTTTCTGTAACCCCGCAGCTGGCTGGACAACTGCGCAAAAGGAGGAAAGCCCCGCGTGTCACAGGGTCATGACGTAAGCAGCAGAGTGAGCGTCACTTCCACGCCCCCGAGCCCTCCACGCTCAGCTGTGCCCACTCTCAGATGTCCATCCACATCCGCGTGGCAGCATCATTCCCAAGAAAACCTCAAGTATGCAAGGCTCAAAGGCTCTTCTCAATGGCTTTATTTTAAAACAGAGAGAGAGAGAGAGAATGCGTGCATGCTTATGGTGCAAGATGCAGGTCAGAGGATAACTTTCCTTCTACCATTTGGCTTTCCGGGGATCAAACTCAGGCCATCTGGGTTTCTCACTGGCACCTGATTGGTTTTCTTGCATCCTGTAGTTGTGCTCTTCTGGCAAGGGCTTTAGCAAATTCTTTTGAGAGTGGGCAACCCAGTATGAAGGAATCCAAAACCATCGATGCTATGACCTGATCATTTTTAACTGTCGTGGGATTGGACCTGAGTGTTCATCTGAGGATGAATAATTACCCTCACAAGATCTTTTGAGTTGTCAGGGAAGGAAGGATTTCTGGGTGTTCTGATAAGCACATTTTGTAAATGGGAACACGGAGGTGCACAATGAACACACTAGAGGGGACAGAGGAGACTGGACCTAAGACGTAGGCTATAAACTCACTTTTGAAAGTCTATTGTTATTTACTAAAGCCATTTCTGTATAAGACAAGAAATAAGTGTTGATATATTTTCCAAAACATCTCAACTGAAAACAAGAGAAATACTACAACTAACAAGTTTCATATTATGGCCTGCATGAAAAACACACAAAAAATCCCTCAAGTCATGTTTTTGTTTATAGAAAAATTTTACAGTGAAATATTGTTAGATGCACATCAACATAATTCATTCTTACATAAATTTTAATTTTAAGATACTCCAAGATTTTTATACTATTCGTTCATCTATACATTTAGTGTTAGATTTCTTCCTCTTTGTATAAACTACCTTTTCTGCATAAACTACCTAAAATGAACCACGAAGATTATGTTGTCATTTTATATTTCCTCTGAAAGAGCAGTTGTGTGTGTGTGTGCATGTGTGCGTGTGTGTGTGTTTATTCATTTCTAGAAGTCCAGCTTCTTATGTGAACCAATTGGAGAGGTTAATTAGGAGTTGATCTCAGAATCGTGGCCATCCATAGAGCATAGATATGATCTCAACTGTAGACCATTTTGCTATGTGTGCAGGTTAAATGATGTCACAGATCAAGTCAGCCTGCTGGACACTCAGAATGGCTATGTGTTGAGCGGCCCATTAAAGACCTGGATGGACTCATCTCCTGACAGCACTGAGGATCCGGAAATTGCGCTCCCATTCCCCAATCATTGGAGCCAAGAGGAATTCCAGACCTTTAGAATTGTTGCTCATTTATTAATTTAGTGTGAGTTCTCATGGGAGTTCTCCTAAGGGCTATCGACAGTGTATCACCAGTAACACTGATCAGTTCTGCGCGGAAGGACTCACGCTCACTGATGGACAGGCTCAGTGTCTTCCACAACTGGCCCAGATAGAAGCCATTTCAGCTGCCTCAGTTACATTTTAAGTAACTGGGTTCTTCCATGCCACACGGTGGCAGTGGATCCTGCTAGCCCCCTCCCCAGACCATCCACGGACATCACTTGAGGCATCATCCCCAGAGATTCTAAGTCAAGAGGCACCACAATTTCCACTTCTTAGCAGTTCCCATGAGAAGCCGACTCTGATGTTTCAGGCCACAATGGAAGCCTGCTCCTCGTGCACACAGGGAGTGTCTGGGGGCATCTGTGGACTCAGAACCTTTTAACCTATTCGTGTTCTGACTGGGCTATTTGAACAAGGTAGGTAACTTTTCTCTAGCTCTTTTTCTTTGCAAAATGGCCAGAAGACCGTGACACCCAGCGTTCATTCAGTAACTATGGAGCTGTTAAATCAAAAGTCTACATGACTTCACAGGTTAGAAAGTAACATTGTAAGTTTTGGTATATTCAGTGACGTTTTCTCTATGCCCCATAATAACTGCTTTGATCTGATACTAGCATACTGTGCATTCTAAGTCAAACAAGCTATGCATGTGTCCTCTTCAGCTTAGATCTGTGTGTATGTGTTTCGTGTATGTGCATCTGTGTGTGTTTAGTGGTTGGTGTGGATCTTTGTGTGGTGTTTATCTTAAATCACTTTTTGGATCTTCTTAATTGGGCCTAGGAAAGACTGAGAATTATGAATGACTGCAAAGTTAAAATGTGTAGTTTTCATTAATTGGAGCAGTTATTTATATCCCAGATATGGATATACATATTTTTATCCTCAGCCAATATTTTTATATGAATCCTCACATCTGTGCAAAGACTTGCTTTTAGCTTTAAGAATGCGTCCCTTCTGTTTCTGTGCACTCGCACAAATGCACAATGGCTCAAAGATACTTGCAGTGGATTTCATCCTATCTATCAAATGTAAAATTGCAGCTAGTTGCGTTTATGAACTAGTGCTGTCACCAAACACTTAAATGAAACCTAATGCTGAGTGAAAATAGAGTATATTTACTACTTATGCATCTCTTTCCTTGGATAGAAACCGAGATAGAAAAAAAAAACCTTTTGGACATTTTCTGTCCTCCATTTGCCCTGAACACTTTTAACACACGCAATACCCAAGGCAAAATTTTTGCCTGGAAACCTTGAGAAGTCTGATTTGTTCCACCTGCTTTCAGTCAATTGAATTTGGGCTGCTTCTCCTGGAGTCTAGAGTGTAAACTCGCCTTTATGCCATTGCTGTTGAAAATCCACCTAAGCAAGTCAAATTCAATGGCTTCCTTACAGAAAGAGCCCCCGGGAAAGAATTAGCCGGAGTGGTTCCCAGGGCGCGTCTGCTACTAGTTTTCTATGCTTGGTTGCCTGTCACTTGGCAGAAATCAATGGTTCCCTTTACTCTGCAGAAGAGCGGAGAAGACAGGCAAACTCCAGCTCTCGCTGCTCAGAATGTGGGCTAAACACTTCAATGTTGTCACTCCAACATGCGCTCTGAAACTACCACTTGGCTCAGAGACACGAAGGACCACGTTTAGCCACCCATTAATTGAAAAGAGGCACAGGTGACAGCTCTCTTATTTTTGCACGTTGAGATGTATCCACAGCTGTTTTTATTTATCTCAGCTGCAGATGCACACACGTGTTGTAATTATTAGTTTCCGATGTCATTAGAGATAAATATTTCCAATGCCTGCTGAGGCCAAATTAAATGAAGGAAAATCACACTTTCCAGCCCCAGTCCCCCTTGCCCCACATTCTGCAGGGAACTGTCACAGCTAACCTCTTCCCTGCTCCTTTCATGTTGCCTTGCATTGCCAGAAGCGCCTCACTCGTTAGTTACTGGTTCCAATATTATTGTTTTCTAACATGCTGCTGCTATTTTCCTTTCATATTTAAGACACCAAAGTGATTCTAGAAGGTTTTAATAGATGCAGCAAATATTTTTGAAATTTAATTTTGATAACAGGAAGTCTTGGAACACATGTGCAAAAGAATCAGCATTCCACATCTTCAATCTTCTTTTTTCTGAGTGTCAGGCCCACTTTGCTTCTGTTTATGTTTGTTGTTGGACTGAGCATTATTTGCTGTGATTGACAGGTGGAAAACCAGTTGAGGCTTTCCCAGTGATAGGAGGGACCCGGAAAGCTGGGAAGAGATGACTCATAAAACAAAGGAGCAAATTAGGACGATGAAGTAGCAGGATTTTTTTTTTCAAGGTTTCTGGTTTTGCAGGTAAATGTATGATTGTACCTAGAAATGTAAAAGGGACACATTGAGATATGTCTCCAAAATTTCAAATGATGTTACTTATGGCAAAATAAGTAACAAATCTAGTTGATCCGGAGATATTAGAAAATTGGTTCATCTTCACATGGAAAGATATTGATATATATAATATATTATATATATATATTAGAAGCAAGATTAGAATGCTATTGTCTAAGTGATGTAAGTTTACATTCTTTTTTGGTCTTCATAAAATTTCCTTAATGATATACAGTGTGAAAAAGTGAGTAGAACCTTATCAAACTGTCTTAGAATAAGCTAGGCAGTTGTCCAAGATGTGGGAGATAAAAGCTAACTCAACATGCATAGACTCAGAGATGAAAATTGCCCATCTCCATGTGGTTGCTTAATCATACAAGCTCTCCTTGAATTATCACAATCTTCTTCTGAAGCAAGTACCCAAGCACTGAGACATCCAGTGGAGGGGTGGTGCTAACATTCCAGTCTTTCGTGTCTTCCTGAGTCTAGTCATTTTTCGTCCTTTTTCTTCCATCTGTTACTAGCCACTCTTAGAATAGACATCGTATTTTCCTCAGTAGAACAATCTTTATCTGATACTTCGTGGGCCCCCAAGGAATGTGCGTAAACCTTAGTCTTGATGGGATTCTCAAAAGAAGGCAATAGACCTCAGTGATAAGCCCCTGGGGCTAAGCCTGTACCTAGGAGAGGAACTGCTGAAATTTTTATCATCAGCTCAGCCACCCAGTCACTGCCACCACCTCATTAGCTATGTGCACAATGTTTTAATTCCGTAATTTGTACATTTAGTGGGTGGGGCGTATGACAGGTGATAATAGAGGCTATTATCTGTCATGCTTGTTAAAATATTTGAAGGCATACTTTAGCACATTTTAATAATCATTGAGGCTACCTAGAATAACAGTGAATCTCTTCTATGAAAGCTTTGGAAATTGCATGGAATTCAAAACAAAATGTTAGCTTCCATCTAGCTCTTTATAATATCTGTATTATAAAAGTGTTTTCAAGCAAGTATTAACTTTTTATTTCAATTGGGAATTAACATTTTAAGAGCTAATAAAGCCTGAGAAAGTCTCCAAGTTGGGTCCATCCTTTGGCAAATGATTATGGAAATGGACTAAAGTTGTTTGGGGTATGTCAGCAAGAATCATTACATTTCTCTCTCTAACTACATTGGGCACATTAACTCCTCAGGGGAACTGATCGACTGTTTATTCTCCTTCCATTTCCGCCCCGCCCCAAGGTCTTCTCAGCACAAATGAGAAAACTCACATCCTGACGCTGGATGTGGTCAAGTTTTCAAGATTCTGGAAGACACCACTGTGTCACTTTACATTACCATAGCAAGAGAGCTGAAGGTGGTCTTGATGAGTGGAGGAGACGATTTAGTTCACAGGGTGGGAATGTCACGTCCATAACGTTGGCCATGGTGAGCTCTGGCGAAGACCTAATGGCAGATGTCTTCACACGTGCCATGAGAGGGAGAGATCATAGACGCCCCAGGAAGCCACTGTGTGTGGAAGGACCACCCTTGCACTTTGGGAGTACTGCTCTCAGGAGTATTAACCTGAAATCCTCCCGGGGGGTCTAAATGACCCAAGCACTGAGCTCCACCTTTTCCTTTCATCACTTAGCAGATTAAATTTCAGCACATGAACTCTCAAGGGACTGACGGAAACCATTTGAAGACCACAGCACACATTAAGAGCACCCGTGACCTTTCGTGTTAGAACAGGGGATGTGCCCGGCTTCCTTGTTCCGACAATCAACTTCCGGCTACGTTGAATTGGATGTCAGGCTGATATATGAGCCATTATTGACACTATGGCTGCTTCATACATTCTGAAGAACTTTCTTCTGCCAAAACAATATGCTAGTGAAAATGTATTTGACCGAGTTCTTCACAGTGAACATGAGATCTGACAGGGAACTGTTTTCTTTGAAAAGTTTGGAGCCTCCAGATAGAAACAAATAAGAAAAAATAGACACATGTTAAATCATGGAACAGCAAAGAGGGTACCGTATGGAAATGAACTCACGAGATAATAATTTGAATTTGACAAGGTGATAATTAAAGTCCCTAGACAGAGCTTTGCCACATCTGTATGCCTTTCAGTGAAGTTGGTTAGCATATTAACTACTGCTCAAGAATACTAAAAACTATTTATGGAATGTAAAGCTGCAAATTATTATTCAGTTCTTTTTATATAATAAGTGTTGCAAAAATGCAATGCATACAGTATTACAGGAGAGGTATGTGCTTACAATGTGCACTTCTAGAACCCAGGCGAGATCTGAGAAGACAACATTTATCTTCAAACACTCAAGACATTTCTACAGCTTAAAAGGAATTTTGTATATGCTAGATGTTCTTTAGAAATATTCAGTTATCCATTTGAGTGGCTAGAATAATTCTTGGTGTTAAGTATTGGGACACACTGGTACATACGCACAGAATGTGTACAAATGAATTCCAGTGTAAACCATGCACAGTCTTCCCATATATTCTATTCAGTCAAAAAGCTAATTCAGTGATCAGAGAAGAAGGTATAGGACATGTCACACACATACACATACACACACATATGCATGCTCAAACACATATGCACATTTCAAAGTGATTAAGTATATTCTCTTCATACTTATGTTTCAATAAGATATATGGATTTTAATTCAATATTTATGTAAGAACCTTTTTGAGTATGATTAGAAGAAGAGACTGCATGGAATTTTAGATGAGAACTATCAAGTGTGCTCACATGCCGTGGGAAGCTGATGAAAGATTTTAGCATGCCCCCAGAAGGGGCTGACACAACCAGAAATTATTTTCTGTCAGACGTATTTTTCATCTAAGAAATGAATCACGAGGTAGAGTGTGCTGCAACACTTTGGCTGAACAAAACTACCAGGTTTGATGAGTGGAAACTTCTGGAAATACAGTGCCTCCTGTGGTGATATTTTGTGTGAGCACGCCAACCGTTTTCTCAGCCTTAAATATCATAACCAGTTGTACTTATGCTGCTGAGTAGCTCCACGGACATCGATGACGTCTTTCCATCATTTGAAACCACTTTGGGGGCTGGAGTTGGAAGAGGTGATTCTGAGTTGGAGGGTTAGGTCACGGCCTCCTTTGAAGCACACATTGGAACCCCAAACCACTTCTTTCTGTCCTTGCTTCACAGTGGTGATGAAGAACATGGCTTCCTCTCCACGTGTCTGCTGCCGTCAAATAGAACCAACCACCCTGAACTGTGAGACAAAGCAGACTTTTCCCCATAGTTGGAAAAGTTGTCAAAGTCATGGAAAACTGCCCATGGCAGATGATTAACTGTGAAAAAATTTTATTCTCCATAAGAAATGATGACTCAGATTGGACCTTTGACATGAAGTTGAGTCAAAATGGAGAGAAAACGGTTTAGAAAAGTCTTGAAGGAAAATTCTACTTGGAATAAACAGAAGGCATAGAGGAAGACAGGGAGGGAAGAAAGGAGAGAGAGGGAGAGGAAGGGAAGGAGGGAAAGAGAGAGAGGGAGGGAAAAAAGGAGGGAGAGAGAAGGAAGGAGGGAAGTAGAGGGAGGGAGGGTAAGAACAAAGACTTGTTTAAAGTATAATCCACAGCTCTCCTTACAGATTGTATGAGAGTCTCATTCTAAACAATCCAAGTTATCCATTTACACAGTTACTTTATGATGGTGTCCAATCCTGTGTGAATCTTTTAGACTGGGTATCTTTGCAAAATAAAAGCACGTGTGATTTCTTCCACTGCCTTTTGAGAGCTGCACGTTGCATTCTTCCGATTAGCTCTGCACACGCTGAGCTGAGCTATATTTCAATGCCTCATCTCCATCCATTCCTGCAGAGAGCCAAACAGACCCGGATCTGAACCATGTCGCTCCTGGGAGAGCCCCAAAATAAGTCATTTCAAATTCCTGTGTTTTAAACTCAGGAGCATTGATTTTCTTATTTTCCAGGAAATACAAAAGATTCTGGGGATAATTCTGAATTTACTAATACCAATTGATTTTAGGACTATTTATCCACAAACAGTCCCCTGGGTAAGGAAAGGGAGGTCACATTTAAAGTCACGAGTGATACATTTTTCTTTCTTAGTGCAAGTCATGTTTCTTTATTAAAAGTAATTTTAATGATATTTTTTGTGTGAAATATTCAACTTTTCTAAAAGATTCATAATTATTTCTATTTATCCCCTGACCTTTCCCTTTTTAGATAATTATACTTATGGATATGTAGATATGTGCCTATTTCTTTCAACAAGAAGCTTTCTACTCTTATTTAGCAAAACATAACTAAATTCCTCTAATTTGGCACAACTTTAAATTTAAAAAAAATTCTATTTATTCTTTTGAGTAATTTGAGTATCTTTCAGTATATGTCAGATGATATCTTACTGAAATTTTTACTTAGGTCTCAGAGAACTGTTCACACGCACTCCTGGGTTTTCCCATGAGTTCATAGTTATACTTGAGCTTGTAAAGAAGGACAAATCTGCATACAACATAATACACACCAGCTCATGGTAGAGTCCAGAGCTGGTTGGATCAAGACTTGGAAATTGTGACCATGTTCTTAGGAAATGTAACCATCTCAGGCTCATTATATTTTATTTAAAATATGCTTTCGTCACCAGCCTCGAAAGTTATCCATTCTGTTGTGATCATTCTTTCCTCTGTGAATGTTGAGGGCATTTGTGGCAGCTGCCGGCCCATGTATGGCTGCTTTCTCAAACAGTCCAAAGTGGCAAATCCCTTGCTGATTAAAGCAGAGACACTGGTTATCCATATAGCACAAGGTTCTCTCACCTTGGCTGGGTTCACATGGCTGCTCTGCTTGTGAACGTCCTTAAAATTGTCTTTCTTTTCTGAAGCATTTGCTGCACGCATTTTGCAGTCGTAGCTCAGCCACGCATCAATGCATTGACAACTGATGCAGACACCAGTGTAGGCCACCCTACAGTGCCCCAACTGGCACTACGTCATGGCGAGCCTCTCGCTTGCCTTCTTTCAGGAAATGGAATTCTGAACAGTATCTTTATACTTTCTACAATGTTAGGGCCAAGTGTGGCTGTCTCCAAAGTGGCTCTTACTCCCCAGCTCCTGACAGTTAAATCTTTGGACAATGCCTTCTGGCTCTCTGTTACTGTCTTGACTTTCTTGATGGGTTCAGAATGCATCACAGCAATGAGGGGTTGTGTGAGATGAGACACCGCATGGCCAACTAGGACCAGATCTTCCTGCAGACTTGGTGCAACTATTAGCATTAGCATGTCCATTCTCCATGGTGTGTAGATGGTGCAGGACACTTCTGGTACTAATAAGAATTGACATTCACAGCAACACAATTCTTTGGCCATAAGGAATTACACTCTCCTCAAGGCTGAATGGTCCCCAGAAGTGTATCTTTCTCACACCAATAATGCACTGTGGACATTATCACAAGAGAACCCTGGGACACTCTGGGCCAAGGTGTTTGGTGTGTGGTCTTCGTAAGTATTAGGGTTGTTATAGTGACCCTGGTTAGAAGCTAAGGCAGCAAGGAGTTCATCGACATTTAAAATCTCCCCTGAGACGGTGATACTTCTTCATCACACCACAACTGAATGATGTTGCTTTTGAGCTATTGGTGAAAGAAATGCATGTTTGTTTATTTCTTTTATTATTATTTATTTTATCACACACGGGATCCTTTTTCTCCTCTAGGAACTGTAGAGCCAATGAAGCCAATGATGTGATTGAGCATCCATTGGGCAGAGAAGAACACATTCACTTAGCCAAGAATAGAAGTGGGAGATAGACTCACAAGTCGGCGTCACCGTTCTTGTTGCTGGCTAGGTTAATGAAAGGTGTGAATATTCATAACTCTTTTGGAAATTCAGGTAACACCTTCCTCTTCCTGTCTTTGTGTTTGCCACACGCCTGCTCATTGCCATGCAGTGGGAAGCAAGGTGCACATGGATGGGGTTTTTCCCGACCCACCATCACTATGGCAACCATCTTACTTGTTCCTACTGGGTTGCCCGAGGGTGGATCATGCCCTACAAGCATTCGGCCCTCCAGGGCTGGGAAGAACACATCAGAACAGGCTAAATACTCAGCCTGATCACCTAGGCAGTACTCGGGGCAACACATAATGGGAATGAAGGCCTGTGGTGGGTTTTCCAATTGATAGTGAAGTTAGGTGAAGAAAGAACCAATGTTAACATCTACTTCATTACAGCCAAGCCTCTGCCTTCATCTCGGATCTGCGATTTGGATCAATTCTACTGAGTGTACCAGACAATGTTCAGTTACTGACTTCAGAAAGAAATAAAAAATAAATTATTTAACTTTTTACACTTTTGCCTATAATTGTATACGTTATGGCATCTGTTTCTTGTAATAGTTTTTCATTTTATTTATTTGTTAGAGAGAGAAAGAGCTCATACATGCCTGCCATGGTAAATGGATGGGAGTCAAAGGACAAACTTCAGAAATCAGTTCTTTTTTCACCATATGAACTTCTGGGAATTGAGCCCAGATCACCAGGTTTGTGAGCAGGTATGTTAATGGCTGAGCTTTCCTGAAGGACCCCACTGTCTTACAATAGTAACAGCCATGAAAATTAATTCTAAATATGATTCAAGCCTCCTGATCAAAAAATAGTAATTTCCATCTTTGGACAGCTAAAAAAATAAAAGAGAGCAGTTCACAAGGTTTTTCCTCAGCATCAGCCCAGATGCAAAACTGACTTGTTAAAACTGAAAATATGTAATTTGTTACAATTGTTTTATTTTTAATCTATTTATAGACAGCAGTAACGTAGTGCACATGTATGCTCAGGAGGAGGCACAAGACTATTTCTATGTGCTCGTCTGCCTGTGTCACTGGAAAATAAAAATCACGAGTCTACATATAATATATATTAGATAAATTATACATATCATAAATAAAACAACCATATATTTACACATTCTGTGTGCCACTTAGAAATATTTATGTAAGTATACATATAAATATATTTTGTTAGTGTGCTTCGATTTTAAGATTAACAGACTTCAGTGACATGATTAATTATCTGACTCTCAAACAACACAGATGATTGACTTGCATCATATTAGATCTTATAGTATGTAGAATGAACAAATCCATATTGCACTTAGCATTTTTTTCTGATTTGATGTTAAAATTTAAAATGAAAATTGCCAGGATAACTGGTTAAACTTCCCAAAGTTGAAAGAGCTAGCTGGATAATTATTGTTGCATACATTTGGTGTCAAGTCAGATTGTTATTCTGAGAATTTTGGAAAGGAAAGTATCTCTGTTGCAGTAGCCTCACTTTTGATGTAGTTTTAAAGTAAAAACATTTTTATAATATTCCTTATTACTTCCTCAGGTATTTCCATATATATTTTACTTCTCTCATAAGTTTCAGAGTAAATGCTTATAAAAAAATCTGAGGATATTGAATTAGAAGTTTTCTAAGACCATGACTAGCAGCCAAAATGCAATATTGCAAAAGATGCTCATCTAGTTTGACGGATGTTTTAATGCATCCAAAGTTAAGTGTCAGAGTGTACATAGTTATGTAAAGTATACAGAGCATATTCAAACAGGCACAGAAATGTGTCTTGTTGTTCATGACTGCAAATTTTATAAACCAATGGTATAGATACTACTGGATTACCACTAGGAAAAGTATGCAGATTAACTGCTGCATACCATAGCTGGATGTTTGTATAAACTCTGGAGTTGTTATTGAATGAAATATAAATTATCATTTGTCATATGAATTATAATTTCTAACATAATAAATGTAAAAAAATAAATTATCAATAATATCAGGAATTCATTTTGATGTGTCAACTTTGAAGGGTGTGAGGAAAATTCATTTATTAACAGTGTGTAGTTTGTTAGAGAACTATGTTTTTATTAGAGTTTAGAGTGTGAACTGTTAACATTTTGCATAAGTAACAACAATATTTCTAAGTATTTTTTGGTTGTTCGTTTTTTACCTAATTCTTCCCTATGTTCAAAATTTATTGGAAATAGACAAAACACTATCGTGTTCGAGTTTCACGTTTATTTGAGAAATCTGTAGACTGAGCAGATGCGCATTGTTTCCTCCTTGGATGAAAAGGAGCAGGATTGACTCAGTAGCAGGACATGCTCAGCAGAGGGTGAGGCAACAGGAGGGAGCGGAAGAGGCTCTGCCATATAAACTAAGAGACCCCGTGTGTCTGACCAGCTCTGCCAGGACAGAACCAAGCTGGGAACACACCTGCCTATATTCCCTATATTTGTGAGAGTTTTAATTTTAAAGAATTTTTATACTAATGGTGCATTGTGCTACCTTATATTGTTTTTCTCAAAAAAAAAGAATGTTTTCAAATCAAATCTCAGTCTCAAAGACAAAATATTATTTTTAATCGATATACTTAATTTTCTGGAAGACTACATTGCTTGTTCTTTTTGATTTCCATAGATATAAATGAAATGACAAGACCTAGAACATTTTCAAAATGAACTCAGAAATGTATTTAAAGTATAATGTACAAAAAAGCACATCTATGACTTGGAAACCAGGATGTCATGATCTGATGTTTCCTGTGACAGATTAAATCTTACTTGGATTAACATATATAATCTCTCTCTTTCCAAATATATGCCCGCATATGTATTATACTACAACTTACACACATACGTGCACACATACATACATCTCACAAATGTGAGGCCTGTTTTGATTTTAGACTTTCAGACAATGCAGTGTGTTAGTCACAGATGTAGAACGCAAGGATAAAAGGGAAATATCAAAGGCGTGTTATGTAGGAAGGAAGCTACATAGTCATTTGCACTGTTAGGATTTGGCTTAGCTACTAAACATTCCTTAGCCACGATTCGCTCGGTTATTAAATAGAGATAGTGAAATGACTTATCTGATAAGTTTCTGAATCAGTTAAAACCTCAAGAAAAACTTTTGTCCCACCCTAGGCCACAGAGAGAGCTGGATAAATATTAGTGGCTGTGGCAGGATTACTGCATGCTATGTATTAGGGGCCGAGAAGCACTGTGCGTAATAGATTGGACATGCTACTTTGCATTGAGCTTAGAAGGCTGAGTTGTTCTGTGCAAAGATTTATATAAATGTAAACCAGGTGTCTCACACTCGTTCAGCCTCGGGGGTGGGTCATGCTTCCCTTTAATGCCTAAATAGCAATCGCTCATGTCCCTTTGTGTATTATGGCAGAAAATCCAGGCTTTTATGGGGTTTCTCTCCCCAAGTATGTCTGAGAATCCCTGAAAAATCCTTCTGCATCCCACAACTTCGTGTGCAGTAGCCACCGCCTGCCCTGAGCGAGGCCGCTGGGCAGTTGCTGCAGGAGCTCTTTGGAGGGGGCTCGAGCTTCCTGACGTGGAGTCTCTGCTAGGCTGTTCTCAGTTCCCCTTAGTCCTCTCGCGCTGTGAAGTCAGGTTTTGGGCAGGCCTGGGGGGCTGCTCATGGGAGAGGGCAGCACGGAATGGAAATCCTTGCAGCTGTCATTGCGTCGGGGAGGTTCTGTTGGATGGCGGCGCTTTATAGAAACCCTGTCCCCAGTCCATGCGTCTCACGGTCAGCTGTGACAGAGACAGGGTCTCCTGGGACTTGCTAGGTATGGTTCCAGACTGTGGGTGACATGCGGGCGGTGGATCCACGCCCTTCTCGGTCCTGTGACAGCTATAGTGTTTGTTTCCAGATGGTAGATCCTAAAAGTGGTGCTCAGACTGTATCTGCTCATCATGCCAGCAAGGGAACAAGTCAGCAACCGAGGCCAGAGCCATACAAGGCCCTGTGGCTCCACAGGACAAAGGTGACATCCTTTGCAGGAAAAAGCTGAGCTTAGGACATTGACTTTGTCTGCACAGTGACTTTGCTGCTTAAACAGCTCCCCCAGGACTTCTGGAGTGGTTATTTCTCCTCTTACCCTCTGGGCTTTTATTTTACATCTTGCAATATCCGTGATACCGTGAATATCCCTTTGATGTTTTTCTTGCCAGACAGATGTTTATAATGTCCAGAGAATAGTAGCCGCTTCTTAAAAGCAATAGTCTCCCAGGATGGGATTTCCAACAGCCAAGAAAATACTATATAATATTCAGACATCCAAAGGTATGTTTCATTCCTGATTCAAAGCTGCTATGCTAGGAGGGGAAAGTTGACTTGTGTGGGTTTTTCTTGGTCTATTTGTTTGTATTTTCGTGTGACCAAATGTCTCACTTCTTCTTTCCCCTCCAAACCAAAACGAGTATGATTTTTGAGTTCAGCTTGTGTGAACAGGCATCTTGTCACTCTTTTTCTATGTTCTACATCTAACTTTGGTATTTCTGTAGGACACTGAGAGTTATGCAAAGTAGTCGCCAGAAATAACAACTGCTTGCAAGTTTGATGCTTGCCATGTTGGGGAAAAGACTAATCCTTATGAATGTGTGAGATGAATTTCAATGGTAAGTCTTCCCCCACCATTAGAAGAGTCTAGTCAAACTTGCCATTTTGCCATTTGTCAGCTGTTATTTGATCCAGAAAACGGATTCATGAGAATCCTCGAAATTGTCTCCCAGTTGAGGATGCTTTACAGCTGAGGAGAAACCTGAAGAAGGCAGAATTTATTCACTGTTTGTTACTGGAGCGCTTATTTCACTTGCCTCTGAGAAAAACTATTTTTAAAAATTATAAATATTTAACATTATCCTCTAAAACAAATGTTAGTGTATTATCTAACAGAAAATGTACCGTAGATCCAATTTAAACTCAATATGACCATGCGTTACCTTGAAGGATGAAATTTCGTTTTGCAGTGGGCAGAGTGGAAACTTTAAAGTGAAGTGTCTTTTCCATTGTCATAGAACTCAAGAATGTTGGAACAGGGTTCAGATCCAGAACTTGCCAACTTGAACATCCATTTCTATGCATATTACTGTTCAGACTCCACAGTGTCGGAGAATCCACTCAGGCCCTTGCAGAAACTGGACAGATGCTATGCCCCAGTAACATCTATTTTTATTCATTTACTTATTTATAACTTTGAGTAAACCAACTCAGATCTTATCTTTGAGTACAAACTTGCTTGTCTCAAGAAAGATTTGTGTGTGGTCGCATCAACCCGCATTGCGGCTCAGCATTCCTGTGCTTGTCATCTGGTATTGATGCACGCCCCGTGGCAAAGATTTCCCTGATAGACAGTTGATTCTCTGGATGCAGCTTGACTATTTATTACATGTCTGATTATGCTAAGAAATGCAGCTCTACAACTTGCATGTGAGAAAATTCATCCTGATGCTTCTAAGTCTTCCCAAGATCAGCTAAACCATGTTGAGAGATCCTAACTCCTCCGCCTGGTGTCCCTCGTAGCATCTCAAACACAACACGCTCCTTTCATAGCTCTCTCACAGACGGGCCTGACTATCTGTAGCCTTTGAAAGGCCGGGGAATACAATTCAATGTATTTTCTGCTCCATTGCTAAAGTCAGCCTGGCTTGGTGCTTTATGAACCATTCTCACTTGATAAGTAAATTCATTCTTGAAAATACTGGGTTACAACCATCTGTGGATAAATAGAATAGTATAATATTTTGAAATAATTGTAAGGCAAAAATGGATAATCACATTTTCAAGGCCTTTGAAAGGTATATGTAACACATTACATGCCTGAGGTTAAATACAAAGATAAACAGTTATAGTCATTGCTCTGCAATATACCAATTACAAATAGTATTGTGTGCTTTGTCCAGATAAAATCAGACAAAGATGAGAAAAGATTATAACCATGTTAATAATTGGATTTGTTCCCTTCATTCTTTTGAGCTATGTTTTTCATAAAATTAGATACCTTGATATTTCTTTCTACAATGTTGGATGCTTCAGGTAAGAGAATATTTTCACATTAATCAATGGGGACAAGAGTGTTATAGCTGAAGAAAAGAAAAGAGAAATTGGAAAAAAAGGAAGTCTGGCAAGCTGGGTGTAGGAAGCTGCAAGTGAAACAGACTGAGGTTGGAATTACGTGCTGCCAGAGGAGCTCTCTGGCTTTTTAAAGGTTCTAAAACTATGTCTATTAGCTTCCAAAATACAGCTGTTTACAGTGATTGATAAGCTCCCTTGCTTTTAAACTTATTCACATCCATTAGTTGTGCCTTTCCCCCTGTTAAAAATCTGAAGCTGTCAGACTGAAGGATTGGAATTAGCTAATGTTCCTGTCTGATTCAAAGCATGTCCCGTAGGGGTGGGTTGGGGGGACTAAGTCTGTTAGCAGAGGCTCCCCCCATACTGCCTGTTGACACCCGTCACTCCTTTACTCTACCAGAAATGTATAAATAGATGGCTAGCAATGATAAGAACTTCATCCTTCACACTAGACCAGGTAAGTTATTTGAAATTCACCATTGCATATGACTCATTTAAAGTAGTATGTAGTTCTGTGCACTAAATTGGTGACCTGTTTTCAAGTTCTCACTTCAAGTTCACTAGTGACTGTGTAATTCCTTCTTTCTAGCAGTTGATTCCTATTTGGTGAACTGTCATGGTTTCTGCCTTCCCTGGCAGTAGTAGTTTTTGGGTTTCTTACTTAATCGCCTTTAAATATATTTTGTATGAAAGAAAGGGGAGATGTGTCACCCAGAAGAAATGATTTCTAAAATGTAAATTTGCAAACTCTGGATAATATAAGTGATCTGCAATACTGTGTTTGACAACACAGAGCTCCCAGGTTGCTCTTAAAAATGTGTGACATATATCTTAACATGCATGCCTGACAAGCAAGAGGACCAGAATTTTGCTCCAGAACCCACAGTGAAAAAAAAGAACATATGCCAGATGTGGTGTCACAGACACATTTATAATTCTATTGCTTGAGAGTGGAGAAAGGAAAATCCCTGGAACTAGATAGTCCTGGTGAGCATTCCATTCCAATGAGACATCTTGTCTCAAAAACCAAGGTGGACAGAGAATGACACTGGGTTAAGCTCTGACCTCTGCATGCACATACCAATGTACCCATGCACTTGAACACACATCACACACACACACACACACACACATCTGTACATGTGCACACAAAATAAATGCATAAACACACAAGAGAATGCATAAACTGGAATACTACATAGATCAGATCAAGATTTTTAAGGCTTTAGCATCAAAAAGATAGCAAAAGAAAGATCTTTTGGGAAGGCTGATTGAAATCTGCCTATTTTTGATGTTTACTTTAAATGTGGAAAGCTATGAGTACATGTGAGAGTGAGTCTTGGCATTTTCTGAATCAGCCAGCAGATTTGTGAGGGTCTCTGAATTCTAGTGGATTACACAATTTCCTTAACTCTCCTCTTCTGCCTCTGTTGTTTTCTGTCCTACTGCCTGGGTTATTCTCACCCAGTAATGTGTGTTCTTCTGAGATGTTTAGATGTGATTGGTTCAGCCCACACTTGGAATGAATTAGAGCAATCCACCTAAAGTGCAGTATAGAAATATCCAAACACTAGGTGTGTATAAGAGCTGATTTCAATATTAATGAAGTTGAACAAATTATCATGCTCATATACAGTGCATTGAAAGGATGTTTTATGTTATATCTTATGTTTGTGAATTAGGCAGTGAGTATATTGCCTTGTGTACATATGGCAGTCTAAAGAAAGGAACACAGAACCAGAGAAATGTCTGAGTGACAGAGGGATTGTTAACCTGGTTCCTCTAAGAAAACAAATCTCAGGTTCAAAGAGATAGTTAAGTGGGTAAGACACCTGCTGGCAAACTGGTGCCCAGAGTTCATGCCTCAAAATTCAAGTGGTAAAAGGAGAGAATTGATTTCCAGAAGTTGCTCTTGTGCCCCATGGCATATCTCCCTCCTTTCTCCCTAATAAATAAAATATAAAATAATGTGCATCTTAGTATGTGCATATTATTCAGAGAAATCAAGCAAAGTTCATGAAAAAGTGGATCCCGATAATTAGGAGAAATAGTCTGTGATTCAGAAACAAAGGAAAAATGATTATCTTTAAGAAGTATAAAAATAATGCAATGCCATCCTCGTAGGAAACAACATATGTGAAAAATTGATGATTTAAGTAAGTCAGACTGTATCTGTCAGTTATTCTGTTGCTGTGAGACAAAACTGTAAGACAGAACCAAGGTGAGTGTTGCAGTTCATCTGCGTGGTTGCTGGTAAATCACCAACAAATGGCTTAAGGGAATAAGGGGTTTGTTTTCTTACGATAGTCTGGTTACAGTTCATAGTCCAGATGGACAGGAGCACTCACACCAACAACAGGGCTGAGGGAACTGACCACACCATCTTCACATAATGGCTGAGAGAGGGATGATCCTTACTTGCCAGACCAGTATGTCTGACCAAGGGAAAAAAAGGAAGCCAACTTCCTCAACCAGCTCTCTGTGTTTTAGTTCAGGGCCTAGTCCCACCCACCATGGGCTGGGCCTTCCCCATCAGCTCGACAATCTCCTGCAGGTTTGCTAACTCATCCACTGAGTCTCTACAAATGTGCCCAGAGCTTAAACCCTCAACTGTCAAATTGGCACCTGTGCCTACTATGACAGGGAGAGAGGGAGATTTATTTGGCTTACAATTGCTGAGGGGATAAGACTCATCACGACAGGAAATGGATGGGAGGTGGAAACCGAAGGTAACTCAGGTCACGCCGGTCAACATGGAGTCAGAGAGAGAAAACAGTAAGATAAGAACAGATTGCTAGGAAGTAGGGCAGAGCTCCTTAACCTCAAGAACCGAACCCAGCACCGTCCCAAGCTAGGCAGTTCTCCCAGCATTGCAATATGTCCTTAACACTTTTAATTTTGAGACAGCATCCCACTAATTTGTCCGGGCTGGCCTTGAAATCACTCTGTAGAATAGACAGGCCTTCAAGTTGGGTCTCTCACCTCAGTTCATATTCCCAAGCACATGGGATTCAAGACCTGCACCCCCAGACCAGTCTTAAATGTCAAGTATTCCACTAAAAATCTCTTGATGGTTATTTGAGTGAGTTAAGACTATGTAAAAAATTACTAAATATTATGTAAAGATTAGTAATCTTAAAAGAATAAATTGGTAAATTGGGATTTTGAAAGTAAATAGCAAAATCCTTAAAAAATAAAATGTAATTCTTGAACTTTAAAAGTCACTGTTGGGTTAGAAGCCAGTCTCAACTGTATAATGAAACTAGAATATTACAGTAATATTACACATGTGGAATTTTTAATCACAGTAGTAGCTGAGTTCTAGAAAAGAAAACTATAGCCCATCAGCAGGTGGAGTGTCATAGACACTGTGGTGGGGTGGACCAGATGTGGTCGCAAGGGCAGACACTCCCGTAGATCCTCCGGTGTAAGCAGCTGCTTCTGTGACACCTGAGTGAATGCAGAGTGAGGCTTGGGTGGGGAGGAGGGTGACGGAGAAGAAGCAAAAGCAGGAAAAGGGAGAAGAGCTGCTAGCAGTGACAAGCTGGGCTGCCTGAAAGGGTATGTTCTTGTTTTAAGGACATATTCTTTTTTAAAATTTTTTTATTATTATTATTATTTATTCAACTGTGCGCATGTGCATGTGTATGTGCCCGTGCGCGCGTGTGTGTGTGTGTGTGTGTGTGTGTGTCTGTGTGTGTGTGTCCGTGTATGTGTAGAACCACGGACGAATTCGTGAACCACCATGGATGCCTCCACCTGCTTCTGCCCCGGGATTCACAGGCTCCGCCCTACCAGGACCAGAAGCGCAGGCCGCCCCCGCTTCTGCCTGGCATCTATACGTGGGATCTGGGATCCGAACTCAGGACCTTCCGCCTGCAAGGTGGAGGCTTAACCCCTGAGCCACCTCTCCAGCCCCAGGACATATTCTTATATTGTCATCTAGTGATTCTATATTTTAATTGTGCAAATGCACT
Organism: Typhlomys cinereus; assembly: GCA_023101885.1. Taxonomy (NCBI): domain Eukaryota; kingdom Metazoa; phylum Chordata; class Mammalia; order Rodentia; family Platacanthomyidae; genus Typhlomys; species Typhlomys cinereus. The sequence continues at coordinate 6,787,683 of JALPQD010000083.1, read as the reverse complement.
GTGTAAATTATGCATTAATAAAGAGTGGGATTTGTATATATTCAAGTTCACAGTTTTATATTAAACTTAAAAATGACACTGTCAAAGTTTGAATGTGAAAAGTTCACCATAGGCTCCTAAGTTTGAATGCGTGGTTTCCAGCTGTTAGTGCTATGTGGGAAGGTTCTGGAACCCTAACGAGGAAGAGTCTTGACGTGGGGAGTTCATCAGCAGGGGACTGGCCTTGAGGTTCAGTACCCAGACTTTTCTCATTCTATTTCTCTGTCTGTTTCTGCGTCTGTCTATCTCTGTGTCTGTCTGTCTGTCTGTCTCGGTGCTTCCAGTGTGTGATATAATGTAACAGCAACCAGCCTCCTGCTTTCTTGCTGCCATGTCTTCTCTGCCTGCAACACGCGTTTCCAGCCATGATGGTCTCTCTTCCCTGGGCACCGGACAGAATCAACACTTTCTCTCTCTCTTTCTTCAGTTGCTTGGGCAGCACCAGAAGAGTCTAGAACATGGGTCCAAGTCAAGGCATAGGAGTTCATGAAAGGGGCTGAGGAAAGTTGTGAGAGTCACAATACAATCCAGTGGTCGGGGCTTCCATTTAGAAGCCAAGTTTATTCCTGCCAGAGGTCATGTGGTGAACTCAGGTGAAGATCAAGGTATGTGAATGAGGCAGCGGGAGAAATAATGAAGTAGAGATGGCAAATGTGGAAATTCTATAGTCTTGTGTGTGTGTGTGGGGGGGTAAAAACATGAGCACATTAGGTTCTGAGGAGCAAGATCCATGGAAAGAGGAAACCTAAACCAATAGGTATTTTTCTATTTTAATGGAAAAGAATCAATTCATGACTTTATGAAGGGGCCTTTTCTTTGTCGAAGGAGGGGGAAGAAGAGGAGGAGAAGGAGAAAGAAGAGTTGTCCATTTCCAGGATTACAGGGGTAGGGATTAGAACTTCACCTTCAATGGCTTTTTCTCCTCGACTAAGAGGACAGTCCTTTCTGAGATTTAAGGTTCTACAGAGGCGTCAGATATTTAAAGAGCACGATCTATTCAAAGCTCCCCTTCCAGAGGGGGGCAGGTACATACATGCTGTCTTGAATATGGGTTTCTAGAGTGGCATGGATTTATTTCGAATTCTAACTCCACTAAACACTTGTGGGACTTGGTCAGAAATTTAATTGAGCGGACTTCCAGTGTACATCTCTCTGTCAGAGCATCGAGGTTTTACCTGTCCTGGGATACTAGGGAGTAATAAATGAAACTTCAGTTTTATTATTTTCTCATGACCAAAAATTTGCTGAGTGTTGAAAAAATGATGTCCAAGTTGAATCTCTTAGTATGAAGCCCAAGGATATAGCACTTACACTACTGTCAACTGTTATTTCCTATGAAGAGAGCTCAGAAGGATCAATGGCTCAGTAGCAATTTCTTGAAGTGGAATTCCACAGCATCAGGCTCATGTGAAGATTCTCCTCAAAGTGGACATGGATGCAAAAGAGTTAAGTCCAAATTGGAAATGTGTTTCAAGCTCTGCGTTGTGCAAGGACATTTTGAAAGCAAATATATTTGAAAGCAAAACCAGGTAAAATTCTATACAGTATTCAACCCCGAAGAAGAAAATAATGTATCTGTTGTCTTCATAGCTCAGCCACACATATTGTTATTCAAGCACTTACCCCAGAGATAAACTCTCCAAAGACTAAAATCATTGGCTTTCATTTACATGGAATAGAAAGAATAATTAATGACCATTTCATTTTTTCTACTTCAATAATTAAAATGTTGCTTGACAACTTTTTCATTGGCTAAAATGATAAATAATACCTGTTATGTTTGTAATTAAAAAGTTGTTTGTAGGAATACCTAGAAGGGAACAGATGTATGAGGGCCTTTACTAAATAAGGCCTCAGAGACACAGGAAAGAATAAATGAACTTTTCTGCAAATTACCTAAAATTCAGGAACATAATTGTGTACTTCTGTGAAAAGCACTGCCACTGGCTCTTAGTGCATCGCTGCATTTGGAAATAGAGTCGTTGCAGGCACAGTAAGGGTGAAGTCATACTGGAGCCTTAGAATCCAATAATGCTGATGTCTCTAGAAGGAGAGAATAGGACCATGTGACAGTCAAGTCGAACTAGAGTGTTGCAGATCCAGCCAAGAAAGTGTAGGGATTGAGAGCCAAGCCCAGAATCTCTGAAGGAAGTTCTGAGTCCCCCTGGAGCTGGCTGCTGGTTTCTTCCTGTGGGACTTCAGGGGCCTGTTGTCTAAGCCACTCGGCTCCAAAACAGGTCCGGAAGAGTTTCCAGCCATGTGTCAGGAGCTTCCAGTCACAGGCCATGGTTCAGAAGCCTCCAATCGTCCCTTCCTTAAAGCTTTGCTGCATTTGCTCTTTCTCTGTTTTCTGGTTGGTTGAAAATCTTGACTAAAAAAAAATACAGAAAGGAATGAAAACACAAGTCAAAACTTTCCTGGGGTTGGAAGTCAGCACAGAAGAGTGACAGTTCTCGGGTTTTGATGTAGAAGAAGAGCAAGTCACAGAGGTGCCAAAGAAGCGGCTTGTGTCTCTCTCAGCGCTGAATTAAGAGGACATAGCACAGCACTAAAGGAGATGTTGGAAGCCAATCAACAGTGTTCAGTGAAGCACAGTGAATAGTAAGCAGTGGTTCAGTGAAAGACTGAATGAACACATGAATGAACAAATGTGTGCTTGAGTAACTGTGGGACACGAAGCCCGGGAAAGGAGTAGACCGTGGGGCTGGGCTGAACACTGAGGTCCTCACATGTATTTCAATCAGCAGATATCTGAGCATCTGCTGTATATTTGGGTTGTTGTTCTACGGGCTGAAGAAAATGGGTCAATAAGCAAAGATGCACATGGAGCAAATATTCTCCTCATTTCGTGGAAAGGGCACATTTACCGAGAGAGGTAGTATGTGCTGTGGTCTCTACATATGGGAAGGAGAATCAGAGGTAAAGGGGAGTGTCTCATGAATTCAGGTCAGTATGTGTCCTGGGCCAGTCAGTGCTACAGTTCCAGAAAAAGAAATAGAAGAAAAACATGAAGTAGATAAATCAGAGTCTGTGGCAGTTTGTTTGAGGATAACTCCAACAATTGATTGATAAATAGTTGCTTGATAGATATATGACAGAAAGATGGCAGAGACACAGATATCAGAACATTTGTGGTGGAATGTCCCAGAAAGAGAGGAAAGAAAAGGAGATGGATGCATGAGCATTTCATGAACCTCTTGAGCTCAATAGTGAAGTGTTCAGTTTATTTAGAGCAATTAGAGACTTGTTCTTTTATTCCTTTTACCTTCAGCCTCCACCAGAAAAACAAAGCAAAGCAAAACAAGAAAAAATATAAAATATAAAAAGTGTGTCTAGTCTCCTTCTTGTTAAGAAGGAATGAGCGACATTTCTTTTTCTGTCTCCTTTTTTTTCTGTCTTTCTCCCCTATGGACAAATGGCTCTGTCCTTGTTGACTGACGGGCATGTATTTGATTTGTTCAGGAAGAAAAGAGTTCAGGCTGTCGTGCCCTTCAGAACCAGTTGATTATTGGCTATGCATTAAAAAAAAAACAAACACTTGTCACATAAAAGCACGAGTGAGCCAGCCCTGAAAATCCTGTAATGAGTGTGATGCTCCCACTAAATCTATTTGACAAATGGGGACAGACAGGGGAGATGACTCAGTGGGCAAAGACCTTGCTGTGAGAGCCCAAGACCCAAGTATGATCTACAGCACAGTTGGAAATGTGAGAGCATCCATTGGCCATCGTGGAGCTGGAGAGCAGGGAACGGGAGCATTCTTGGGCTGCTGGGCAAGTCGGTGGAGCATCATTGGCGAGCTCTGGGCTGAGACCATGAATCACAGAAGGTGGATGAAGCTCTTTTCTAATATTTCATTTCTTTGTTTGAGAGAGTGAGGGAGTAAAGGAGGGAGAAAGGCAAGGACGGGAAGGAAAGAAGGAAGGAAGGAAGGAAGGAAGGAAGGAAGGAAGGAAGGAAGGAAGGAAGGAAGGAAGAAAGGAAGGAAAGAAGGAAGGAAGGAAGGAAGGAAGGAACGAAGGAGAGATTGAAAGAGACAGAATGTGTATCAGAATTCACTTGCTTATAGAGGTCAGGGGACATCCGTCAAAAGTCAAGTATGGTACTGTGGAATTGGTTCAGTGGTTAAAGCCTTTATCTCATAAGCAAAAGGACCTGAGTTTGTACCTCCAGATATTGTATATGTGGATATCCAATGCTATCTAGATATAGCAGTGACCTGAAATTTCCAGTCTTGGAAAAACAGAGCCTGGGAAACCACAGAGCAAAGCAATGAGATAGAGTAGTCCAGATTCTCGAAGTTAGCTTTGGACCCTCATAGGAACGCACACTCAAGTGCATTCACACACACCAGCCCTGCACACATGGACACCATATACCCACACGCAAACATACGCATGCATGTATTCTGTTCTCTCCTTCCACCATGTGGACTCCAGGAATTGAATTTGGCTACCCGGCTTTCTCCCACGTGCCTTTACCCAGTGAGCCATCTTGCTAAACTTTGGACGGTGTACTTGAGAAGGATACCCTTGAGAGTCCTCCAGTCTCTATATGGAAACACATACATTTCTACACACACACACCCCCACACCCACACACCCACACCCACACACACACATTATAAGCACATACACAGTATAAAACAAAGGAAAAAGGACATCTGTACTAGACGCATTTCTAAATTCCTAAACTTGAATTTGGATTTCTGAGGAACTGTTTTTAGCTTGACGTTTTTGCCTAACTGAACAGCCAGGAATAACAAGGAAATCACATACATTTTATAGCATCAATCACCCATGCTGACTGCTAAACATTTCAAGTACAGAGCTCTTGGAAATTATTTTCGATAATCAATTCTGCTTTGGTTTGGGTCAAAGGCTGAAACATAAGTGTTAAGCTGATGTATAAAAAATATCGGACAAGTGAAGAAATTACTACCCCCAGCACAGGATTGTTCATTCTAAAGAAGGTGCTACATGTTCTTCTGCGGCTGTGGAGTCTCCGGTCTGTTCTTAGTGATTCCCCCACCTGCTATTGCCATGTATCTGTTACAAAACCTTTTTCTGGGCTGGAGAGAAGACTCAGTATATAAAGGCTTGTGGCACAAGCTTGAGAAAACCTGAGTTGAGATCTCTAGACACAACTGAAAAGCTAGGCACACAAAAAAGGAGGGGGTGGATACAGGAGAATCCGGGGTTTGTGATGTCAGCCAATGGCTGAAAACGGAAGCTCCAGATTCAGCAACAGACCCTGGCTTAAAACTTGGTGTAAAGAAAGATCGAAGGAGACATGGTATATTGATCTCTAACTTCACAGACACGAATACATGCATACACACATTCATGCTCCATGTTCATTCTCACACACATGCAGATACATGTGCACGCACATTCACACTCCAAGCTCATCCTCACAAACATGAATACATATGCACATACGTTCACACTCAACACTCATCCTCTCTCTCACACACACACACACACACACAAATACATGCACACACATTCACACTGCACACTGATTTCACACACATGAAAATACATGTGCACATTCACTCCATGCTCATCCTCACACACACGAATAATTATACACACATGTTCGCAGTTTTAAACTTATGTTTCTGTCATATTTGATTTATTTGCAAAATATTCATTAAAACTTTTAGTCCAATGATTTATTCTTTCAGATGATTTATGACCACATTTTGGAAACACTTTTAGTTTATGATTTTAATATTTTGTTACTTTTTCAATTGATTGGCATTTCAGTAGGATATGTGTGTATGTATATATTTATGCTTATATGAATATACATATATATTTGTATGTGTGTATATACACATATATATGCCAAATGGCTTAGAAATGCAACCTTTAGAAAATTGCTCATTAATCATGTTGGAGAAAATGTAATTTAGAGGGAAAGTGGAAATTATCTGGCAAATTCAGCCACAGATTGCGTTCCAGGTATGAAGGGCCATACTATCGGAAGCACCTTAGGTGAAGACCACGTCCACCATGCCCACCGTGCCCCACCCAAGTCTGCAACTGACTTTGAGTCCCATTGTTGAAGATTTGATCTTCTGGTATAAAAACACTGCTTTACATGAGAGGAGCTTAACTATAATGATGTAAATGCAACGTAATGATGTTAATGTAAGTGTAATATAAAGAGAGAGGCAAGAGAGAACAGAGGAGAGGGGCACATGGGACCCAATGAATCTGTGGAGAGCAGCAAAGCTCGTTTGGGTCTCACACTGGGACACTGAAAGCTGTTAATAGGAGAGCTGCAGGGACCTATTCTGAGATGCTGCCAGGCCTCAGACTGCTAACAGGGCAGGAAGACAGGCCCGAGACTCCGAACATGGACACTGTCTGTGATGTCCAGAGACGTGAGTGAAATGGTGTGAGGACCCTAGTGTCTCGGGGCCACTTGGAACGATAACACAGTAACATGACTTGGGTGTCAGGAAAGTGAGTAATTGCGGCTGGCCAGAGACTTCATAGCCTATCTGTGGGTTGAGCAGCCTTAGAATGCGGTAAGGAGGCCCCTGGCTCTTTCGTGCATCCCTTCCTTATTATGCCCACATCATCAATCACACAGAGGGAGAATTAGGCCTGCTGACCTCCTGTCTTATAGTACCTCATATGTAACTTAAAAAATGAATAAAAACAAAGACGGGTGTTTTTAGGGACAACTAGATGTTTTATGTGAAGGAACAGCATAAATTTCAATTTGCCTAAAATACCTCTGGGTAAAGTTATGAATATCGTCAGAATCTTTAAACTAATTATTTTATCCTCACATAGTTCTACACTTTAAAGTTCGTATCTGACAGCTGGAAATGTCTTTATGGTCTCATTATTGAAAGTAGGGGGCAAGGAAAGAAAGGCCTAAAAAGACAGAAAGAAAGGGAAGGAAGGAAAGAAAGAAGGAAGGAAGGAAGGACGGACAAGAAAAACAGAGACAGACAGAGAGTGAATGAGAGAGAAAGAGAGAGATGACAGAGAGAGAGACAGAGAGAAAGAGAGAGAAAGAGAGAGAGAGAGGTGGGAAACTCCATGTCTGGATGTTCCCAGACAAGTGAACTGTGAGAGGTTCAGTTTTCAGATAAGAATACTTTTCTGTTATTACTGATTTAACTACATTGTGGGCTAAATCCTACTGCATGCAGCTTGAAAAATTAAAGCCCTTGTCCGTGTGGATAATTACCCAGAGTAATTCGTAGTCACATGGCATCAGTTTGATCAAGCATAGTGAAGCTTTTCCTCACGTGGCCACTTGAACACGGCTGTTTGTAGCTTCTTTAAAAATCAAGCACATAAACATATGTGAACAATGGAAATCACTGTACGTACCAATAAGACACTCCAATAAAAACAAAGCCGGGGTCCACCATTGGGTGTAAACAACTTTTCCTGAACATCCTCAGAGAAACAAGACAGCATGTTAAGCGTCTTAAAGAGTCTTGCAGTGATAATGCCCTAGAAGGTTCTCTGTTAATCAGTTCCTCCTTTTGGTTTGCACAGATGCACCCTTTGATTAATATGGGCTACCACTCTAACAGTATTTCCACTTTAAGGCATTCCATGGGAAGAAAATTTACTTTTTGGTTCTCAAGTTCCCCACAGGAGCTTGAGTCATAAATTTCCTCTTTTTTTCTGAATTTGTTCGGAGGCCCCTGGGACCTAAGTCCATCACAAGGGACCATTTTAGCACCAACAGTACAAAAGCGTCTGTGTTCACAAGGGAAATGTCTTCCCCTGAGCTAAACTTAAGCCCTCTCCTACTCCCATTTAGCCACCTGATAAATCCACTTGAGCTATCTTTGGGGGAGAGAGAGGTATGGCGGGAACAATAACACTTCCTTTCTGAATGGTTTAATAAAGCTCTGGAGATTTCCAGATGAAAGATAACGTGAAATGTTGATAGCCCCTCCGAAGCTCTACATTCATGGATCCAATTACAGTTTTTGTGTGGGTAAAAGCCACCGTGGATGTATTAAATGCGAGTGTGGCTGAAGAAGGAAGGCCCAGGAGTCTGGGCTCTGGTTTCTCAAGTTTACTTAACTTCTGCTCTCTTATCTACCCAGGGGCTAGCAGCTGCAGACCTCTCCCTCTCCCTGTCTCCCTCCATAAAATACCTAGCAAACGTCTCAGGACTACTTGTAAAATGAAGGTACAAACAGCCATCTAAAACCTCCCCCGATGAGTGAGCATTAGCCAAGGGAAATGCAGTCCTCTGCTTAATTCTAGACTTCTCATAAAGTTTCCTTTCACTTTTTAAAAGTCATGAGATTTCCAGAAGTTTGACATTTCTAGCGCATAGGACACTTGTTAAGTTTCGCCTTTTCTGCCTTTCTTCATTTCTCACCAAAGTTTTGCCCCTGGCTTTTCTCCAGATTCCCTCCCCCCCCCCCCGCCCCGCTCACAACCTTAACTTTTCAGATTCTAACATAGTTTTCTTTTTTACAGTTTGAACACATTTATGAAATTTCTATAGTTTGTGCCAGCCAGATTTTATTTTCTCTATTATGTGACTTCCTATCTTAGACATTCCACTCTACGATTCATTTAATTATCGAATACTTTATACTTAATATATGCAAGTTTATTTTTAAATTGAAACATGGTGACCTATGGCTTACTCTTTTGTCTTGAGACAATTTGGAAGTAACTGACAGCAGTGTATTACTAAGACAGCACCCAAGATTAACAAATGACCATTTCTTAATGTAGCTACATCTTTTCCTTGTCTGGCAGTAAACAATCTTATGTGAATAAATCATTTGACAGATACCAATAGTCTAAACTAATTTCTTTTGTCATATATGGCTTCATAGTTCAGATAGGTTTTGAATAATATTGCATATATCTCATTAGCATGTAGTCAACAAATCAAAGATCCAGTGTAAATAAATAACTTCATTATGTATAGAAATTCAAGTTGTCATGAAAACCTTTGTAACTTATTATGTTGCTTATCTTAGAAATACTCCATTCCCTATAGGCTAATAAGACATAGATATCTTCAAATTAGATTTTCTAGAGAATCATGAAATGTAGTTTGTTCTCTTTGGCTGAATGAATTTCACATAGGAATTTTGAAAGAATGTGAAAAGCTTTGCTGCTAAACTCCTTGTTCCAAAGAAAATTTTGGTAAGAAGTCTGGTGTGTGCTTTCATTTCAGTGCTATAAGAATTTATTTCAGCAGCTTTCCTATAGTCCAAAGTTTAGCCAGCTCTAATTAGAGCTGGACTGAAAATTCATAGAAATCACCTTTTTTAGAACTTGCTTAAACTTAATTCTGTTTTAAATCAATAAACTGTGGTCTCGATTACTCTGCAGTGTGTGGCTTGCAAGAAGTGCTAACATTTGGAGTGGGCTTGCTCTGTAGCAGAACCTACTCTGTACCTCTAAATATTTCATTTATTGTTGTCATTTTCCAGCATGCTCAGCTATACTCTCCCAGGATAAACCGAAGTACTTTAGGAATACTAAAATGGCAAATTAGAGTGTGCATGGATAAAACATGAATAGACAATACTAAGTTTATGTTTTCTAAAATATTAATAAGATGTTGAATTTCAGAAGTATTTTTTCAAAATCATTTTTTCCAGTTGAGTTTAACATGAAGTCTTTGCTATATAGTGTTAGAGAAGTCACTATGATGTCATTTCTGGAATGTGCCTATCCTACATGAAATAAAAGGCATCCTTTAGTTCATCAAGTAATATATAATTACATAGGTATATTGATAGTACAAGACAAAGATAGAATTGGATATTGCATGTAACACCTTGAAAGTTAGGTCCTACACAGGTTTAAAAAATCATGGGATATAAGTTTTAGGTGTTTTATATTTAACAGAAAAACTCAAGTGCACATGTAGTAGATGCTATGTTATTTTGGCTTTTCCTTCCCATGATTTTCCATAGGCTGCTCCCTTTCTTAATAACATTGCTGCTTTTAAACTGTGACCCATTCTTACAATCTTCCAGGTTGATTGATAAAAGCTGCCAAAATAGCATAAGAAAATAGGAAGAAACTGGTAAATAAGTTTATTGCAAAATTGCTTTAAAACAGGTTATTTCTCTTTGTTATAGAGAAATATATAACTTTGATCTTAAAGAAAATGAAGATCAATTTATTCTAATATTTAAAAGTCTAGAGATATTGTGGTCATAATGTTCATAATTAGTGTTAGTTTTCTTATTATTGATGATGAAATGTTGTAGGTGTATTCTCTTTTTAAGATTGATATACCAAAAGATGGACTCAAGGTCATAATCATCTTTGCAACGCCACTGTGGAACTTGAATTTTCCATAATTCTTCATTTATCCAAAATCTCAATGTCCCCTACTTCCTTCATTCCTTCCTTCTCCCTTCTCTCTTGTTTATTCTTCCTTTTTTATGTAGGATTACTTAAGTCTATATGCTATGTAATCACTACACCATTAAATGATTATTATTAAATGATTATTTTTACTTAATATTTGAGTTTTCTATTACAAGTAAAGCAGTTGAATGAAGTCTCTGAATGAGCTCAACTTGATACTTGCAACAGACATAAATTGGGGAATGAAAATGTAGTCAAGTTGATCTGTGACCCCATTATCTACATGGAGATACATTTGCATTATTTAATTTCTTAAAGACACAAATATCAACATTCAAAGAACCAGGTACTAATTGTAGTATTTCAACTTTTCTTCCAGAAGAGTTGTATATATAACAAGTTCCTGACTTTCTAAAGATGTTGTCCTCGGTTGAAAGGTCTCACTTTCTGTGCAAGAAAGCTCTGTGGAGCTTCTTCTGACTATCCTATTTTCTCTTTCTTCTTAAAGGGGAGGAATCTAAGGTGTTAAAATCTTAGAGGAGTTAAAATTAGGTTAAATGATTTCCTCAGTTCAGATATGAAAAGAAATTGAGTGTGATATGGAATGCAGAGAAAATTTGTAAAAAACGTTGGTGTTGATAATGTTGGTTTAAATCCAACATCCAGTGCTGACCTCCAATATTGGAGGTCTACAATTCACCACTTTTGAGCTATTTTATACCTTTTAAACTTTTACTCATAATACTAACGTAGCTTCTTTCATGAAAGTGCAAAGATGTTGGCATCAATGAAATGTACTTACATACTTGCATTTCACTCTGTGGGTAGACCTCTCTTTTAATGTGACTGTAACATCTTTTCTGCTTCTATTAGTTAATGAATCAAAAAGTATTTTCTTCTTCCAACTAACAAAGAATTACGTGATGTTGTTATTCTTATTTAAGCACAATCATTTTCTATATATTTTGAGTGTGAAGAGAGTAATAGAGGAAGAGAAAGAAAAATGAAGAGCAAGTACACATATTCCACAGTATACACGTGGAAGTCAGAGGACACCATTTTGGAAGCCAGTTTTCTTTCCTAACAACATGGATTACAGGGATTGAACTCATGTCACTAGGTCCCACACAGACCTCTTTGCCTGCTGAGTCATCTCGCTGCCCATGTAAAGTTCTCTGAAGAACATGATATTTCCACTGCGATTTGCTATTAGATCATTACTAGCATCTCCCTTCCCTTGGCTATCAATTATTCTGCAATTGATATCATTCTTACAGAACTTTATCCCTTTTCATGAAAAGGAAATATATTTGGCATTCAGTGGAGTGAAATAACATACCCTATGCAATTATTCTAGGTCATATACCAAATAATATTTTATGACAGAAGCATGTTGGACTGATTTTACAAGTATTTTATTATGTACATACAAATGGACCCTCTTTGGAAATTTTGCTTTTATCAATATAGTCTTTACATTTATGAAATAATAAATAATAGAAAAAACTTGTGAATATTTCATTTGAAATTTTGTGGGTGGACTGACAAATGAGAAAAATAATGAGATGAGATTAAAGTTATTTTAATTATCACCATTGAAAAAAATTAAATAAAGAAAGATACCCACATGGCCATAGGCTCTTTCCAACTGGCAAGTAAGGACATATTTCATGGGAACTATCTACTCAATGTGGGATTAGATAATGCTTTGTATTGGTAATTTGGTGTTCGTAATTTCTAAGGGATTATTTTTCATTTTGATGGCTTGTTCTGATTATAGATAAAATAAGAATATAACTGTAGTCTCCCGCTGCAAAAAAAATGTAAATGGGCAAGAGAGTTGTTAATTCAGTGAAGAAAAATGTCAAGCTGCAAACTGCAGACAAGAAAATGGATCTCTTTAGGATTAGGTGGAATAACCAAGTAAAAAGCCAGCAATGGAAATGTACTGTGACAGGACAGAATACGACATTATTGTGGACATCTAAAAATAAAAATAGACCTCAAAAATGATGTAAAGGAAATATGGTGGGAGTCTCACTTTATGCAAAAGAAACAGAATATAAAAAAATCCAGAAGGTTACTGCTGCTTATGATTAGAGATACTATCAAAGGAAGCTGACTTTAGAATTTCTACATGATATCACAAAATTTATCTTGAAACTACTTATTTTCTTGATAAATTCAAGGATTTCTTTTGAAAAGCTAAGTCAGAGTAAGAACTAATGCTAGCAAAAAGCCCAATTGAGTCTACTGCAATTACTTTTAAGTAAGGAAAACGCAATTGGAAGAAAATTTCCAACTTCGAATTTGTCAAATCTGTAAATGCTTATGAGAATGGTGAATATGGAATAACATCACATTCTCTGGCCTTTCCTAAATCCTTTATGGCAAAAGAACATAAACATAGATCCCCTAAACTACTTCTCAGAAATATTTGAATTTTTTTTCCTTGGGGCAATACTTGTTTTCCTCATCTTATTTATTTGTTTTGCATAGTTTTGGTGACTACCTGAAAGAAGGTGGCTGATTCTGGATAACTGACTTTCTTATTTGTTGCTCATGTATGATACTGAAGAATTAGTATTAGTAAGTGGAAATTTTGTTAAGAGAAAGAAATACAGGCTGGGATCATGATACGTGCCTTGGAGGTTATGGATGGGTAAATGGCAAAAAAGAAAACATTAGCTTCTGTATTTAGATTTAGTATTTTGTGTAGCACTCTGATTATTGGGCTATCTAGAATAGTGCTCCAACACTGAAATGAGATTATACAACTTTCCCATTCATAGGAAATATAAGTACTTACCTGCTTCTGCATACATATGGTTGAAACATATTCACATCTGGTGATTCCCAAATTGTACATTGTTTTTGTAACATCAGACTTTAACTGATGAAAACAAGCATTTGGAAGCAATTGTTCGACTATTTTGACTTTTCTTTTTAAATCATGCATCTGCACAGCCATTAAGAGTAGCCTGAGAACAGATATTTACTCCAAGATCTCCGTTTTTCCAGCGTCTGGTTTCTCTCTGTTTACATGCAATGATTTTCATGATATCTTATTGTGATTCTGCAAACTAGGGACACAAATGTCTGAGGGATGCTGTGTTTCAAGGCACGACTGTCATTAGAAGACAATAAATGTGCTTTCATCCAACATCTTCACTTCCCGAAGGCTAAAGGGGGAAATGAGCCCGCCTGCTTCACGATGAAAATAGTTTGTTTATTTTGCTTCCTGGAAGCATCAATTGGACTTCTAAAACACATTCCCTAGCAGTTAAGTTCAGTCAACATTTGTATTTTCTCAATGCTGCTCAAGAGAAGCTGTTGAAATATGGTCATTCTACAAACAGAAGTGGGTATTGGAATTGCCAGAAGCATATTAAAATAATGATTTTGGACATCAATGAAAAAGAAGTTCGAGACGAATTTATAAATGTCTATCTTTGGCACTCAAGATAAGCCTTCTGCATGATTCAGGAAAAATGCAATTCAGTTAGGAAAACCTTATGGAAATCTGTGTATTTTATGTAGCAAAGGTATTCTGTACACATGATTAATGTTAAGCCCTCTAAGGAGGGAGAAGGTCTTTTGTTACTCTGGGGAGATGCACTATAATAATCTGAGTCCTTAAAAACAGAAACATATTTCTGCCATAATAAGGGATGAGGGCAGTAAAGGAAAACTCGCTTGAAAGGTGCTCATTTCTGGTACTGCATCCAAGAGGAGGTTTGTAGCTTCCAGCAGATGGGAAAGGAAGTGAAAGGATTCTCCTACCCAGCACAGACGTCTGGATGCTAGCCTGGTTGAAAGGGTACTCCACATTTATTTAGCTCATCATGCACGTGACATGAGATAACAATGTGTGATTCTAACTAAGTAGGTGGCAAGGCAGCTTGCTAGAGCAGTGGTAGAAAACCAATTTATTTTGGTCAGTGCTACCCTCTCCAAAGGCCAATTAAACAGACAAGTAATGGTGAAAAGCAGAGAAGAGATTTATCCAATGTGGCCTCTTTGGGGAAGAGGAATAAATAAAGAGATGACCACTAAAAAAAAAAAAAAAAAAAGAAAACCAATTTATGATCACAACTGGCCATGTAAATGTTCAGTTATCTAATATAATTTAGAAATACCTCGAGAAGCAGCTTTAACAATAAGTTCGATTAAAAACAGTAATCATTGCTTTTTTTGAGATTTAGCAGAATAAATCCCTGATTCATTATTTAAGGAATCATAGACCCTGAATTTGGTATAACATCATGTTTTCATGTAATAGCTCAGAGATAATTCTCACTGTGCACGCATAAACCACGAGATGGGGAAAACTTAATTTTACCTTTTCATAAGGAATTTATTTATTTTATGAACTCTGAAAAATCTTCTCCATGTTTTACAAAGTATAGTCTTTGGATTATATATATAAATGTTTTCGATACTTTGGAAACTAAAAGTTTTATTTCAGTTTAATGTCTGTATCTTTCAAATTGTTGCAGTCTGACTGCATGTTACTATAAATTCAGGACCAGCTAGCTCAAGGAAGCAAGGAGGTTTTATTCTTCATATAATTCTTGGTTGTAGTTTTTAGTTCAGTTTGGTTGAAGTGATCTTCACACCTTGCCACAGGATTGCTGAGAGAGGACAAACCTCACGTAACAGACAGCAAGAAAATAAGAGTATGCTGAAGAACGTCAAGCTACTGAGCCAGCACTTCCCTCCGTCTTATCCTCAGCCCACAGAATGGTCACACCCATTACGGGATGGGCCATCCTACCCACGTCAGTCAGGCAGTCTCCTACATAGATGGTCAGGACTGGCCTTGATTGCTAATCCTTCATTAACGTGCCCAGAATTCAGCCTTCAACTGTCAAGTTGACACCTGTATAACTAACACACAAATTAACTGAAGTTTCCTTTTTTAAGAATAAGGAAACTTATTTTCTCAAATTTAAAAACATATCTTTGCTGCAGTATAGTCTAACTTCTAGAACCAAGGCAAAGAGATGAAGTAACATAGCAGTGGAATTTAAAAAGCTCTCAGATTTTTTCAGATTCAATTTTATAAACCTATGACATGGAATTTTCCAAAATGATCTCTGAAACCAAAAATTTAAGCAAATGGTAACAGTCTTCTGATTCCTTTCTGCCCTGCAATTAGGGGCAGAAACATGGAATGGAAGTGGAGCAGATGACGTGCATCCCTTCTGTCCTGTGGGACATGTTCATCTCTTCACAATTCAGACACATGAGCAGCAATGGAAATGGAGAACCACATTTGCCATAACTGGCAGCCAACACCTGCCTGGCGGGAGCATTCAATCCGACTCTGACCGACTTCCAAACTTTGCCTTTTCAACATCTGCCACCGGAGCGATTCTCCCTTTAACTAAAGTCCATCCTTGTGTTTGGGCGTATGGAAGCGGTGTGAGTGTATCAACAGTGCCGGATACTGTCTGTCATCCTGCTGCTTCAAGCCATAGAACTGAATGTTTCTCTGAAAGCAGCGAGAGGAAGAGCAAACCAAAGATCAGGCGTGGCAGGTGTCACGCTGTGAGTGTGTGTTGTCCCTCACAGCCACACTTATTTGCATCCTTGGTTGAGGTTGGTATTTTACAAGGTCGTGGCATGGAGCCACAAGGGAAAGAAATCTTCTTTCTCTCCTGAAGTTGCTTACATCCGAGTGGTATCTCACGGCAGCAGAAAGCGTAATGAGACAGCAGGGTTGAGATCATCCACAGGAACCCTGGAAATGTCAGCCGCATGTTTGAAAAGAGGCTGACGTCATGAAAACTGATCAATGCCGTTAGGAGAAGCAACGTGGGTTCCTATTGATCATGTGAATCTGTAATGCCCTAGCTTTTTGATTGTGAGCGCACACTTTTGCTTTTTCTAAAGTCCCAGACAAGCAAAAGTAGTAAAACAAGTCACAGTTTCTTGCCAGGAAATAAGATAAAAACAATTCTTTATGTCCAGAGTAATTTGAAACCACCAAGATTATCCAAAATGTATACTTGTTGCAATCGTGATATTTTAAGTTAGATCTGCTTTCTTATTATAATTAAAGATGGAAAACCCAAGCCAAAAAGAAAAAGATTGTGTCTTATATAAAATCATTTTTAGAAATTACAACAAGGAAAGTATTCTTCCAAAAAGTCATTCAATATCAAAGTCCAATTAAACAGTAAAATGGACTAAATAGATTCGCATATTAACTTGACCTAAGTCTGGGACTTGGGCCAGAATTTTCAAATTATACTATCACTGTTTACAAAAAAATGGAAAACGTTAACTAACATTATTGAATAAAACACATATACACATGCATAACAGGAAGTAAAATAAATGTTAGTGTTAACACATGTTGAAGCCGTGTATATATACACAGTGTGCAAATGTAATATTCTCTTGAGTGGTATTAGAAATAGAAGCTATGGCAGTGGAGAATTATGCAGCCCCCTTGCCTGCACACTGCACGTTTATTGTGTTATATAAATATACAAAAAGCCACTTCCACAGTTGCTGGGGACAGAAATTGAAACTGTACGTTTCTCATTTTAAGTTTTTCTCAGTGTGTCACATCTTGGTGAAAAGCAGATAATGAAATTTAGGTGTTTCGCAAACAAATGTGGTCTCAATGCTACCTCAGTCTTCTGTGAAATTCAAACACTTTTCACATGTTTATAGGAAACTTTGTCTGTGTTCAGAAAGTTGATATTTTGATTTCCAGACTGACCTCATTTTAGACTGTGTTTCATCAGCCACATGTTTGGTTTGGTGAAGGTGTTTTGATGCTTTCTTTGAACAACTTTTTTATTTTTCTTAACATAATTTTCCTAATTAGATGAGACATTCAGGTAGTTTTTTCTAATAGTCACCCACCTGGCTGTCTGAGCGTTCCCCACACCCATGATCATCTAAATGGGAGGTCCTGCTCTCTCCATTGACTTGGCCAATCAGGAGCTGGCCTAGTGAGTTTCTAAGAGCCCAGAAAAGAAGGTGTTGATGACCGAGATGTATGAAAGGAAGCTGCTCCAGGGAGAAGAGAAGGGTCTTTCCCTTCTGCCTGGAATTCTGCTTATTCTTGAAAGTCAGCACAGATCATGTACCACTACAGACAACCTACTAGCTGCAGATATGTGCACAGGGCATGCCAAAACCTGATTTCTGTGTTCATTCAAGGAAGAAGAATCTGTCTCTTAGAGATGTTTCCAGACTGTCATTGTGAGCAGTAATCCAATGTTTCAGCTGAGAATTTAAGATTGCTTTAAACAAGCAGAGATGTATTACATGCAGAAACCAACATAAATAGCAGCATTTACAATAAAATTGGAAAATACAGGATTGAAACTGAATGTTTTGAATGTCTTAATATGCAAGTCTTGACTTTTGAAACCCATAGGATTGTTTAACATCAGGAAAAAATAAAAAAGATTAAAGTGTTAAAGAAAATCATAAGAAATATTTCTAAAAAACAAATTAAGAATGTTTAATAATTTGTTATCAACTCTTAGGAACAAAAGAATCTTCTTGGGGGCTGGAGAGGTGGCTCAGGGGTTAAGCCTCCGCCTTGCAGGTGGAAGATCCTGAGTTCAGATCCCAGATCCCACGTATAGACGTCAGGCGGAAGCGGGGGTGGCCTGCGCGGTCCTGGTAGGGCGGAGCCTGTGAATCCCAGGGCAGAAGGAGGTGGAGGCGTCCATGGTGGTTCACGAATTCGTCCGTGGTTCTACACACACACACACACACACACACACACACACACACACACACACACGCTCGCGCGCGCGTGCACATACATACATACACACGCACAATTGAATAAATAATAATAAAAATTTATTAAAAAAAAGAATCTTCTTAAAGTTAGTCTAGACTACAAAATGATGGTTGTTAATACATTTTAGAGTTTGTATTTTTTATTATGCTGATGCTTCTTGCCAGTTACCTAATGCACGTCAGCAGACCTGATATTTTATTTATTTTTATAAAAGGTTGTGCTTTTTCATTGTAATTAAAAAATGTCTAATTCCAGTTCCAAAGCATCTTTGTCACACTGAGACGGGATTCCTCAGCACACCTCTCTCCAGGTGGTGGCCACCTGCTGCCAAGGACTCTCAGCCGACCCCCACCATACACTGTCTCCGTGTTGCCTGCAACAGGGTTAATTATTCTTAGGTGTTTCATCAGGGTTTTAAAATTAAATGCAATTAGCTTAGCGAACATTTTCAAAATAAAAATATTGGGCTGGAGAGGTGGCTCAGGGGTTAAGCCTCTGCCTTGCAGGCGGAAGGTCCTGAGTTCGGATCCCAGATCCCACGTATAGACGCCAGGCAGAAGCGGGGGGCGGCCTGCGCTTCTGGTCCTGGTGGGCAGAGCCTGTGAATCCCGGGGCAGAAGGAGGTGGAGGAGTCCATGGTGGTTCGCGAATTCGTCCGTGGTTCTACACACACACACACACACACACACACACACACACACACGCGCACATACACACGCACATGCACACAGTTGAATAAATAATAATAAAAAATTTTTTTAAAAAAATAAAAATATCACTTTCTGGTGCAGATATGCAATGCACTGGGAAGTGTCATTCATTTCTGGCAATGACTAATTTGAAATGTGTTTTGTTCCTGCTTGCGAACGTTCACATCATCTTATGTGAGGTAGCAGTCACATTCCTAGGACATCGAGGAACGTATTTGAAAATCTATGTCCTTGTGAAAACATGCACTTAGTATTTCCTAGAACCTTTGTTCATTCAAATTGGTTTCAATTGAGTTACGTTGTACTTTGGAAAAAAAATAGCAATAATAAAGTGCCACTGGCTTTCGGGGGGGGGGGCATCCCTGAAAGTGAAGAGGAGTAGATGGAACATGAGTAGATTGTAGATAACAAAGTGATCCCAAGATTTTAACTAGAAGCTTATGACAAACTTCATAAATGTTTACTCACACAAGAAAGCACTAACACAGCCACATTACAAAATATTGAGGGATTCAAAATTGCAACGAAGATCATGCCATAATAATGACAATAAACTGAAAACATGTGGAGTAACTAAATGAAGAGAGTGTGTTATGTTGGGGGCACACTGCTGACTTCTGTGATTTTTGTAAGTGAGTGTATCCTGCAGGACTAAGAGTGGATATTTCTACAGAGAACTTCTGTCCTTGGGTTGATAAGGTTGTTTTTCACAAAGAAGAGAAAACAGCTTAGTAAACTGAAATATAGCCTGTGGAAATGCAGCCTATTCTCTGAAAATAGTGCTGCCCATTAGACCAAATGTTTGCACAGGGTCAAATACCATATTGGGACCCCAAACAATTGTATGCCAGTGTGTATGCAACATTTATTCCCTTTGTAGCTTTACAGCATTTCCTTCTATTAAATGTAACTAAGTGGTGTGAAATTTAATTGTATTACTCTTTACTTGACTAATTAATTAACTGAAGATAGGGCCTGATATATCCTGGTCTGGCTTCACACATAGATGCTGTTAATCTTGAATTTGCAATTTGTTTAACTTTTATGTAGCTTTGGGAATGGGATCCAAGAGGTAGGCAAACACTCTCTCTAGGGAGCTATATCCCCAGCCCCAGAACTTAATTCATTTACATCTTCTTCTAAGAAGAGATATGGTCAGTGATTATCTGGCCATTTAACTCTCTCCATACTGACCCACGTGTTTAGCCAGCTTGATGCATATCTTCGTACAATGCACACATTTTATTCATCAGAATTTCAATTTTTAAAAACAACTGCTAATCCGTTTAAACCCACACTCATAACATTGCCGTGCAGAAACAAGTACGTGAGGATCAATTGTATTTATGTGCTGATTATCTAAGGTAGGAGAACTTATTCATAGAATGCTTGAAGCTAGCAAAGATTCACGAAAAGTTTTCTATAACTTTTTTTGAAGCTTAGTTAAAGGGCCTGTGATATAATGGGGAGGGGAACCACATGGATTTGGGAGCTATGGGAAAGAGAGCCAGTCCTTCCAGTTCTCTTCTCACAATCTGTCTCACTCCTGATGAAAGACGGTTAGTGAAAGTGCTTTAGCCACTCACATTGTCCGCCATGGTTGGACTTCAGATAGCTTAGGGGTCTGATCGCCTCTTTGAAAGGGTAAATCATGTGGACCACATCTCCATCACTCTGCTCACAGCACTCACTCGACACTGAAAGCTGAGAGGTCTTGGAGGCAATGGAGAGACTCCGGGAATTGCTGGTACGAGCTCCCTGGAGTCAGTTCTCCTGCACTTCTGAATAGCACCACTGAGACGGCACTAGCAGTCAGATCCATCCTTCACTCCCCTTTCAGGGGTGACTCATGAAGCATGGCTGAGCCTTGGCTCTGGGGAAAGACTAACAAGGAAAGAGACCATGCTACAGCAGGGGTGGGGGCTTAGGGCTCATTAGAACCTGGAGCCTGGATATCAGTTGTGGGCATAATGAGTTACAAGGGGTCTCTGAGTTTTGTGTGCACTGTAACTGTTTCCTACCGCATGCCCTGACTGGGAAAGGGGTGGGTGAGGAGGAGGGTGGAATGTGGCCAGAACTACAAAAGAGGTACTTTGAGCACTCTGCCTTTGCAGTTCAGGTCAGGACAAATTGCAACAGCCAAGCTCTCGGCAGCTGTGTGCCCCATGCTCAGCTCTAGCACAAGGGAGAACATCTGCATCTCCCCCACTGTGTGTGCACATGCGTCTTCAAGTATGAAGTCAGAAGACACCGCAAAGTCTAGGGAGTACTCTTCATACGTCCCCCATGGGATCCATATAATGCAAAAATAAATGGCAAGGTGTCAGACCATTTAAGGATGAATCAATGTCCCATGCACATTTCAAAATCATTTCTGACATGAAAACAGTTACATTTCACTTTCATGAGGTTGTGTGGAAATCCTGACAAGTTTTACTTAACTGTCCTAAACCTCAAGGTCATCATATTTTTGAAACTTTATTGAAACTACTTAAATCACAAAAAAGTGTTAGTTTTCTGAAGACTTATTTATAATACATATCTAGTGCAAGCTATGCAGTGCTATTAGTCACATTGTTAATTAACTTTTGTAGTTTGTTTAAAGAAGTTTTGTGAGCTCCTATAAAGATATGTAGAGAAATGCTTTAATTTTACAGTGTTATTAGATTGTACTGTTCTAATAATGTTTCACAGATGGTGAACAATCTATAAAATTGAACTGTGTAGTAGAATAACTTTGAAATTATGACCTGAATTTACATTCTGCTCACTATAACAGAATGCATTATTATCATTTCTTAAAATGAGATTTAAAAAAAATAAAGAGCCTGGCATATTCTTTTTAGTGGAAAAAATATTCTTCTGGTGCCACTCAGTTAATTTCTATAACTTGTTGCTTATTTTACTCATCCAGTCACTATGCTTTTTTATATTATTTATTTTCCCCCAACAATACAAGTTCAGTAGGTACCCTGATCTCCTCCCTTCATCCACTCTTCCCCAGTCCCCCTTGGATCCTCCCCGCCTTCTCCTCTTCCTTTCAGCTCCCCTCCCTCTCTTTCTTTCAGTGCCTCTCTCTTCCCCACTCCCATCCCCTGAAGCATCTTTTTTGTGTGAATGCCAATCTTCCCTCTGAGTCCTCCACTCTAGTGAGGACTCAGTGGCATTGCCCAGAGCCCTTTCTTGGGCTCCCATTTAGTATGGGAACATTATTATGACTGTTAATCTCTTGCCTCTAAGGATCCTTGTGGCTATGATCCATGGGGGGGATGTCATTGACATGTCAGTCATTGCGCAGGTCATGCAAAATCTGATTATGGCTACTGCAGCCCTAACTTGTGTGGAGTATCTTGCATATTGTTGGTCCTCCCCATCTTTAGGCTCTTACAATCCCCCTCTTCCACAAGTTTTCCTAAGCTTTAGGATGGAGAGATTTGACTGGTCTGGTTCCAGGTGATTAATGTAGGATCTTCAGCATTCTGAATTATGGTTGGTTGTTGTTTTCAGTTTTACTCCATCCTGATTGGTATTGGAGGTCACCTCCTAACCAAAGATAAAAGGCTGTTTAAATGAAGATCTTACTATTTACAGTAATTTTAGAATCTATTTCTTTGACTGAACAAAGTCATCACTGTTTCAAGACTCTTAAAGTAAAATCAGTCTTAGTGCTATCCTGGGGAAATGTTATAAATGATCATGTTGTAAATTTTGTCAGTGAGAGGTTTTGTTTCACACTACATACCCTTCTCAAAAATATATCTAACAGCTGAGTTTGTGCTATCAGTCACACTTATCCTGTATTTTCAAATATCAGCTCACATGTAGAGTCCTTTATGTGGCAAAGAAAAAAGACATTAATGAAATCTCAATGGAAGGATGGGTGAGATAGATTCTAAAATTACTGTAAATAAGTAGCATTTGTTTGACTGAACACAGCCATCAATAGGGTCTCACTGTTTTAAGACTCAAAGTAAAATCAGTCTCAGAGCTATCCTGGAGAACTGTTATGAATCATCATGTTATAAATTCTATCAGTGAGGGGTCTTCTTTCACATACCCTTCCCAAAAATATATCAAACAACTGGGTTCATAGGATCAGTCACACTTATTCTGTGTTTTCATATATTGGCTCACATCTATGTATAGAAGAAAAAGACATTAGTGAATCTTCTCAATGGAAGGATGGGCAAGAGGTAAACTGGGGCCATTTGAATGCAGGAATCCTCTGTCAATGGCACTGGCTTAAAGCTAGTGTTCAGAGAAGTCTTAATAAAGAATTGTTGAGCAACTGAAGGGAACCTTTAAGTTGAGATGAGCATGAGCAAGCTCGTGTATTTTTTCCATTGATTTATTACTTTCATTTTTAACTGGGACAGGAAACAATCTGTAGAAACCTAGAGCCTGGAGTCCAGCCGAGAGAGTGTGAGATGTCCGAGGAATGAGAAGAGCTGCCTGGCCCAGGGGGCAGCGGAGGCCTGCGGTGCGGGATGAGCTGCAGGAGGCTGACCGTGCAAGGGGTCTGGACTCCATCCAGGAAGACTGCAGAGCCGTTGGGGGGATTCTCTCTGGAGTGCTGCTGTCAATGTGAAGATTCACCATGTGCAGCTCTCAGATTTCAGTATGAATAGATGGCTGGATGAGATACAGTGGGGGAGGAGCTTCGGAGAAGCAAGGCCAGAGATCTGCTGGGAGTCCCTGAGGTTGGTGTGATGAGCGAGGTGTAAAGAGGGAGGGGAGGAATGACGACACCCTATTTGCTGTCTTGTTTTGTCTTGTCTTGTCTTGTCTTGTTTTGCAAGTAGATAAGGACTTCTTGGATGCAGGCACACATCTCCAAGCAGCAGCAGGGGCTGACCAAGGGAGTACCTCCCCCCCAGCACTGACTCTGCATTTCAGTTCTCTGGGGAGTGATTCTCCAATATTCTTTCAATTCTGTAGAAACTCAGTAGGGTGGTTTCATGGCGCCTCCTGCTTTGGTTGTAGGATGGTAAGACTTTTGGTAGCATGTGACACATTGTGTGCAGTTCCACGGGCTTTTCTTTTTATTTGTTTCCTAAATTTATTTTTCATGAAGTCCTTTAATCAATTGCTAGGTATGATAAGGTATCATTACATGCATTGCATGCTGTCTGCTCTCTACTGATGCATAATAAGGAATGATTGCATATATCACTGCATATATTACATTCTCTCTCCTCTCTTTGTCTCTGTCCTACCAATATCAAGTCCCTGGACTCCATCCATGCCTGTCCATTGATGGAGCTATTCTTGGGCAGACACAGTGCAAGCTGTGGCTACTCTGAGCTTGAGATGTGACCACGTCTAGCCAGAAGAGGACATCTGAAATGCTTTCCTTACCTTCCACACTTTACTTACATTTCCTCACCACTTGCACGGTACTCCCTGAGCCTTAGAGGAGATGGATAAAGGCCTTATTTAGGGATGGGCTCTCATCCAACACTTCTCTAAGCACCTAGACATGTCTCCTCATTCAGTACCATCCAGGGGAAAGACACGTTTCACTGACTGACACTGAGAGGAGCACTTGGGATACATCTGTATGAACTGTTGGTCAGGAGACCCCTGAACACCCCTCCCCCACACAGCAGAGGGTCTTGTCTGCTTCTTTGTTGCTCACCAGAGGTAGACAACAAGATTATTGCTGAGATGTGACTCAACGGCAGGCGAGATTTATAGAAACAAAACTGGAACTGAGCAAGAAGATTGTCCTACCCCCACCTGACTAAGTTTCCCAGTGCCAGAAGGCTCCATCAGGCTACTTGGAGAGAAAAGGAATCCTTGATCTCACCCATCCTGAACCCCATTGGCTAGGATATATATAGTCAGGGAGGATGAACCAATTTGTGAAATAGTGTCATCACTTTATCTGGAAAAACAGATCACTCTCTGATTAGACTATAAGTCTGCACCAAGGAGGAAATACATGCCTAGGACGGTAAACCTTGTGGGGGGAAGAGCAAGCAGAATTTAGCTACATTGACATAGTGTGCAGCTGCCTGTTATTTTTGTGGGTGTATGAGCATTCTGTGTACACATGTTTATATGTATGCATGTTCACATATTTGCAGGCACATGCACGTGTTCAGGTGCACATGAATGTGGAATAATGAAGTTGATACTTTGTGTCTTCTTTTATTGCACTCCACTTTTATTATTAAGCCAGGGTCTCTCGCCTGAACCCAGGGCTTACCAATTAGCATAGCTAGCCACTTTCCCATGGGGATTCCCTGTCTTTGCTTCCAGAGTTTTGGGAATGTTACACGTAGTCATCACTCTTACCCTACTTTCCTTCATTCCAGGTTTAAGAACTCTGGTCTATAAGCATCCTATCTACTAAACCATTTCCCCAGGCTGTGGATCTACTTTTGGGAGCAATGTTATTTTCTTTCCTTTAACTTAAATGAAAAAAATCAAATGCTGTTTTACCTCATTAATAAGTAAATCCAGGTGGAGATGTCCTAAAGTCGATATTCATACAGAAAGATTATTACAACAAAAAAGTGAGAAAATACTTAATTCTGACCAACATAAAACATCTCACGGAATACCTGGAAAAATCATTATCTACCCATTATGGTTGTTTTATGTATTAGTATAAATCAGAAATATCTCTAACTTAAATGATTGGCATTGATCAAGAGATCGATAAACACTGAAGCAAAAGAAATTGTATTGCAATGAAAGAAAATGCCATTTTTTATGTCAGGGAACAGACATCTCATCTGAAGGCTTCAAATCCTGATATTTGATCTATATATTTTAATGAGGTCTCATCTCAATGCAATATACACAATGGTGTACTTTTTCCTTTTTCAGATGTGAACTGTGCAAATACTATACCATTTAATTTTAATGTAACAATAATTGTGGGAATTTGTTATATGTTTTTCCTTCTACTTAAGTCAAAAGCATCTTGCAATTAAAAAGCATTGAAGAATTCAGTGGAAGGTTGGAATTCAGGAGGTAAGCAGGAAAATTAAGTTTGTGCCTTCATTTGCATGGGACTGTCTTCATCTGTGCAAAACATGTTGCTCAATGATTCACAGGAAGAGGGAGAAGGAAAGAACTTACTTGCTGTTTATTAAGATTGACAGTTTGCTAAACTAATGGATACTTCTTTCTGTAGGTTTTTCTCATTAGACTTTCCTTCTAAGATGGTTGAAGCTTGTGCTCCTGTCAATGTGGGTGTGATATATGCAGGTTGCCTGGCTCTGAAGGACACAAAAATTCTCATAATGTTACAGTTTGCTCCTGAATGTAGCTGATTACACTGATGTCAGTGGGATTTGTCTTTGAGCCAGACAAGTCACCGGGCTAGTGCTATGGCTTGAAGATGTTTGTCTTCTCTGAAGCTCAAGTTGAAATTCAATCCCCCATTATGAACTATTAAGAGGTGGGGCCAGGGGACATTTAAGAGGTGATTAGGGTTTTGCCCTCCTGAATGGATTATTCCCCTCAGGCAACTAATGTTTTAATGGATTAATGGGTTATCTTCAGTGGGTCTGGGATAAAAGTCACTATAACTATCTTTGATGAGATCTGCTTGAACTAGAGACAGAGAGATCTTTTTGTCTCTTGTTATGGTGCCCTGACCAACTTGGAAGTCTGCCAGGAGGACCACCAACAGATGTGTCTCCTTCAGTCTTACACTAGGACTTTAAGAAAACATTGTCAGTTGTTCATCTATTTGTTTATAACAGAGTCACATGAAGTACTCAGATAAATAGGTTGACATATAGGGAGGAGCAAAACTGGACTTCAAAACAGAGTTATAAAGGAAATTCAAGATTTCCTGGAAGTGAACGATAATGAAAATACAACTTATCAAAATCCTTGAGACACAATGAAAGCTATCCTAAGGGGTAAGTTCATAGCTCTTAATGCCTACATCAAAAAAAAAATGTAACTATCACCAATAAATAACTTAAAAATGCAGCTTAAAGCTTTAGAGTCACCAGAGCAATCAGATCCCAAAAGCAGTAGAAGAGACGAGATTAGCAAAATCAAGGGAGAAATATCCAAAATTGAGATTAGCAAAATGATACAGAGAATCAACCAGTAAAAAGCTGGTTCTTTGAGAAAATCAGTAAGATTGATACACCCTTAGCTAAATTAACCAAAACCACAGAGAGAGAAAACCCAAATTAACAAAATTAGAAATGAAAATGGGGTTATCACTACTGATACCCAAGAAATTCAAAGAATTATAATATCATATTTCAAAAACTTATACTCTATGAAATTTGACAACACAAAAGAAATGGGTGAATTCCTAAGTAAGCACAACTTACCTAAATTGAATTAGAAAGTTTTGAATTATTTAAATAGCCCTATAACATATGAGGAAATTGATGAAGTAATCTCGAGTCTTCCCACCAAAATATGTCCTGGACCAGATGGATTCAGACCAAAGTTCTACCAGACATTTAAGGAGCTAATAACACCAATACTTCTTAAACTGTTCCATCAAATAGTAAAGGAAGGAACACTACCAAATTCTTTCTATGAAGCTAATATCATTTTAATCCCAAAACTAATAAAAATACACTTAAAAAAACCATAGTCAATCTCTTTGATGAACACAGATGCAAAGATTCTTAACAAAGTCTTAGCAAATTGGATTCAAAAACATATCAAAAAGATCATTCAAGTAGGCTTTATCCCAGGCACACAAGGTTGGTTCAACATACGCAAATCAATAAATGTAATTCATTATATAAGCCAGTCCAAAATTCAAGACCATATGATACTCTTGATAGATGCAGAAAAAGCTTTTGACAAGATCCAACAGCCTTTTATGATCAAAACCATAGAGACAGTTGGAATGGAAGGAACCTTTATCAATATAATAAAAGCTGTATACAACAAGCCAACAGCAAGGATTATACTCAATAGGGAAAAACTTGAAGCATTCCCGCTTTGATCAGGAACTAGACAAGGCTGTCCATCTCACCACTTCTGTTCAATATTGTACTTGAAGTCTTAGCTGAAGCCATAAGACAAGAAAGGGACATAAAAGGGATTCAAATTGGCAAGGAAGAAGTCAAGTTATCTCTATTTGCAGATGACATAATCATATACTTGAGTGATTCTAAAAACTCCACAAGGAAACTCCTGGAAGTAATACATAGGTTCAGCAGGGTGTAAAGATACAAAATAAGTGTACAAAAATCAGTGGCCTTCCTATATGCCCAGACTGAAAGAAGTGAAAAAGCCCTGAGAGAAACAATCCCATTTACTATAGCCCCTAAAAAAATGAAAAACCTTGTATAAACCTAACCAAGGAAGTAAGAGATCTTTACAATGAAAACTTTAAAATCCTAAAAAAAGAAATTGCAGAAGACATCAGAAGGTGGAAAGACCTCTGATGATCCTGGATTGGCAGAATCAATATCATAAAAATGACCATCCTAGGGGCTAGAGAGGTGGCTCAGGGGTTAAGCCTCTGCCTTGCAGGTGGAAGGTCCTGAGTTCGGATCCTAGACCCCACGTATAGATGCCGGGTGGAAACGGGGGCGGCCTGCATTTCTGGTCCCGGTAGGGTGGAGCCTGTGAATACATGCTGTCCATGGTGGTTCCCGAATTCGCCTGTGGTTCTACACACACACACACATACACACACACACGTGCACACATGCATACACGCACAATTGAATAAATAAAAAAGCAAAAAAAAATGACCATCCTAACAAAGGCAATATACAGATTCAATGCTATACCAATTAAAATCCCAAAGCAATTCTTTAAAGAAGTTGACCAAACAATCTCAAAATTCATATGGAGGCACAAAAGACCCAGGATAGCAAAAACAATCCTGAGTAACAAAATCATTGCTGGAGGTTATCACCATACCAAACCTTAGTCTATACTACAAATCCATAGTTATAAAAACAGCCTGGTACTGGCTCCAAAATAGACACACAGATCAATGGATAAGGGTTGAAGACTGATATATAAGCCCACACAATTATAGCCATTTGACCTATGACAAAGGAGCCCAAAAAATCCAATGGAAAAAGAACAGCATCTTCAACAAATTGTGCTGGCAAAACTGG
The DNA here is from genome assembly GCA_023101885.1 of Typhlomys cinereus. Taxonomy (NCBI): domain Eukaryota; kingdom Metazoa; phylum Chordata; class Mammalia; order Rodentia; family Platacanthomyidae; genus Typhlomys; species Typhlomys cinereus. The sequence goes on along the minus strand of JALPQD010000083.1, from coordinate 6,758,735 downwards.
ATATCCCCATGCAGAAGATTAAAACTGGACCCATAATTGTCACCATTTATAAGACTTTATTCCAAATGGATCAAGGACCTCAATATAAGGCCAGAGACTATAAAAACCTTAGTTGAAAGGGTAGAGCTCCAGCTGATTGGACTAGGCCGACAGTTCCTAAATGGAAATCTGATAGCACAGTCACTGTAACCAACACTCAACAGATGGGATCTTGTGAAATTAAAGAGCTTCTGTTCAGATAAAGAGATTGTAACCCAAGCAAAAAGGCAACCCACAGAATGGGAGAATATCTTCACTAACCACATATCTGATAGAGCTCTATTATCCAGAGTGCATAAAGAACTTAGAAAACTAAACGCCAAGGAAACAAATGGCCCAATTAAAAAATGGGCCTTGGATCTTAAAAGAAACTTTACCAGGGATGAAATTGAACCGTTTAACCAATATCTTAAAAAGTGTTCCACATTCTTAGCCATCAGGGAAATGCAAATCAAAACTTCCTTGAGATATCATCTCACCCAGGTCAGGATGGCAAAAATCCACAACACAAACAACACCGAATGCTGGAAGGATGTGGAGAGAGGGGAACTCTCCTACATTGCTTATACAACCACTCTGGAGAGCTGTCTGGCAATTCTTAAAACAGTTAAAAATTGAAATGCCATATGACCCAGCTATTCCACTTTTGGGAATAATCCTCCATACAGCAAAAATTTACCTCAATAGCACAAGCACAACCATGTTCATAGCAGCACTGCTTATAATAGCAAAGTCATAAACTCAACCCAAATGCCCAACAGTTAACGAGTGGATAAGGAAAATGTGGTACATTTATACAATGGAATACTACTCAGCCATCAAAAATGATGAATTAATGAAATTTGCTGGGAAATGGATGGAATTAGAAAAAATTCCATTTAGTGAAGTATCCCAGACACAGAAAAAAAAATTTTTTTTTGGTGTCTTCATGAAATTTCCAGGAAAGGATTCACCTTTTCAATAGCTGTATGCCATTGAGAGGTGAGCCTGTATTTCAATGTATTTTTTTAACATTTTTATTATCTCCGCTCATACAAACTTAATAGGTACACTGGTTCCCTCCCTCCCTCCTCCTCCCCCGACCCCTCTGCTAACCCTCCCCTCACCCCTCCCTCCCCACCGCCCAGTACCTCCCCTCCCCCAATCCCCGTAGAATCCTTTAATGTGCATGACAAACTCTCCTCTGGGCCCTCCTCTCCGATGACGTACAAGGACCCAGCGACATTTCCCTGAGCCCTTTCCTTTGTACCCCTTAAGCATAGGAACACTATTTTGTCTGTCAATCCCTTGCCTCCAAGGATCTTGGTGCTTTTAGCAAATGCTAGATTTTGTGGGGTCAATAGTATGTGGACATTGCGCAGGGCATGCAAAGTCCAATTATGATTGCTTCGGCCCTAACTTGTGTGGAGTATCTTACATGTCATTGCTCCTCCCATCCTTGTGCTCTTACACTCTTATCCCCCCCTCTTCCCCAAATGTCCCTGAGCTTCAGGATGGGGAGAGTTTAGGCTGGCCTAGTTCTAGGTGGTTGATATAGAGTCTCTGAAGTTCTGGATTATGGTTTGTTGATTTTCTTTTGCGGTTTTTCTGCTCCTGCAATGCCCTTCACTCCATCCTGATGGGTATTAGATGTCACCCCCTGGCCAGAGATAAAAAGCTGTTAAACTAGAGTCTTGTTATAAGAGTATATTCAAAGGTAGATGTAATAAAAGTAGGAAACCACAGTGAGGGAGGGGTCTATCACCTATTTGCAAAATGGTTACTTATTATCTGCCAGACTATATGCCCTCCCCTTCTGGTGAGATTACACCCCCTCAGTTGTAAATGATCAGGAATGAAAAGTCTGTGAACTTAACCAGATGTCTCATTGCTTACTTGCAGTCCTTGATGGAGGCCTATTTTCTCTGCTGTAACATGGTCCCTTCTCTCTTTGTTTCTGGTGTGGTCCTCCTACCCCATCCCTCCTGTTCATACTCCTTGCAATTACTGTATTACAGAGATTTATCATTGAGTGTCTCTAGGTGGGCTGGGTGGGTTTGGTACTAGGAGCCACCTATTAGGGAGTACATTCGGCACTTAATTTTCTGGGTCTGGGATACTTCACTAAATATATTTGTTTCTAATGACATCCATTACCTGGCAAATTCCAGTAATTCATCATTTTTGATGGCTGAGTAGTACTCCATTGTATAGATGTACCACATTTTCCTTATCCACTCGTCAACTGTTGGACATTTGGGTTGATTCCATGACTTTGCTATTGTAAACAGTGCTGCTATGAACATGGTCGAGCTTGTGCTATTGAGGTGAACCTCTGCTGCATGGGTGGTTATTCCCAAAAGTGGAACTGCAGGGTCATATGGCATTTCAATCTTTAATTCCAGACACAGAAAATTAAGTGCCTATGTATTCCTTAATAGGTGGATCCTAGTACCAAACCTACTTAGTGACACACTCCAAGATAAATCTCTGTAATACCTACAGTAATTGCAAAGATATAAACAGGAGGGAAGGGGAAGGAGGGCCCTGCCAGAAAAAAGGAGAGAGGTGATCATGCTACAGCAGAGAAAATAGTTCACCATTAAGTACTGCAAGTAAGTAATGAGACAACTGGTTAAGCTCACAAACTTTCCTTCCTGGTCACTTGCAACTGATGGGGTTTGGTCTCACCAGACAGGGAGGGCAAAGAGTCTGGCAGATAGAAGGTAACCATTCTGCAAATGGTAAACTGACCTCCTCTCACCATGGTCTCCTACTTTTATTCCATCTACCTTTGAATCTACTTTTATAATAAAACTCTATTTTAATAGCCTTTTTTCTCTGCCAAGAGGTTTCATTCAATATCCATCACAATGGAGCCAAGGGAGGTACAAGAACAGCAAAATTGGAAGAAAAAAAACAACAAACCATAATTCAGAGCATCAGAGACCTTACATTAATCACCAGGAACCAGGCCATCCCAATCTATCCCCATCCCAAAGTGTAGGGAAATTTTCGGAAGAGGGGGCAATAAGATTGTAAGAGCCTAAAGATCGGGAGGAACAACGATATGCAAGATACTCCATACAAGTTAGGGTCAAAGTAACCAAAATAGGACTTTGCATGATGTGCACAATTACCAACATATCATTGATCCCCCAAAGGCTAGCATGGACCACAGGCACTAACACAGGAAAGGGATTAACAGCCACAATAGTGTTCCTATACTAAAGGGGAACACAAAAAAGAGTTAAGCAAAGCCACTGAGTCCTTGCACCTCATCAGAAGAGGAGGACCCAGAGGAAAGTTTGACATACACACTAAAGGATGCTCCAGGGATGGGGGTTGAGGGGGCACTGGGAGAAAGAGAGGGAGGGGGGAAAAGGAAGGGGAAAATGGGGGAGGGAGCAAGGAGATCCAGGGAAAGGTGGAGGGAGGGAGGTGAATGGGGTACCTATCAAGTTTGTATGAGTGGAAAAAAATAAAAATAAATTTAGAACACCCTTAATAAAAAACAGAGCAGTCAGTGATGGATACAAAAGATGGAGGGTCTCAAGGAACCATGTTATGAGACAGACATAATATAACCAAACCAGAGCAACTTTCTAATAATGGATTTGAAAAACACAAAGAAATGTAAATTACTAAATTAGTGTCTGTAACTCCCAGCAGTTGAACATATTCATGATTTCTGTCTTTATCAATTTCTGTTGGTATGTCTATATTATCAATCTGGGAGAACTGCCTCTCATACTATTTTCTCATCTCAGTAAACATGAAAGGATGAAATCCTTGTGCTTATGATTATTGATGAATGGGCCAAGCAGCATGTGCTGTCAGGGTAGGAAATGAATCAGAGGCAAGGATCGTCAGATTAGTCTGCTGTCTTAAGATGCAAGACACGGATACTCTGGTTAGGAGGACAAAGAGATGTGCTAGCTGAGCTCACTATCCTGTTCAAAAGAGACTGGCAGGTACCAGTAATGGAGAAGCATCTGGGAATGCTGTGATAGGCTCTGCTGGAGTCTGGGAGAGACACGAGGATGCCACCTCTAGAGCTAGCTTTGTCAAGTCATTGGGCATCCAGTTTTGGGCAGCCACATGTTGTGAATATAGAAGATGAATATTTATAGGCATCTGATACTTTTTATGCTGTATTTAACAATACTAAAGCAATTGTAGATGGCCTATTAACAAAAATATTTTTCATTATGTTGCAAAGTTTTCCAGGGCACGTTTGGAATGCTCCACAGGTGATGTGCTGTACACACACTTGATAACAGCTAGAGAGGAATCCACAGCTGAAGGCTTATTGTGCTCATGTGAACCACACAGTTGAGCACTGGACTGACTCTCAAGTTCATTTGCTAAAAAACCAGTTTTAATCACAAAGCTTTTGACAGGAATGTCCGAAGAGATGTTGTACAAAATCCTAGAGAGCAGTGGGGTGTTCAGGGACTTCAGGAGATAGGGGGGTCCTTTCCTTCTCAGTGTCAGTGGCTTACATTGCATCCACTTGATGAATGATCAGTCAGTGCCATGGTTATAAACACCTTTACAGTGTTTTAGGCAAAATGTCTGACATTGCAAAATCTACCACAGATCTTGATATTATTGTCATGCCAAATGATGGACATGCTAGGTATGCAAATGACCTGCATGACCCGTGCAGCCACTGAGAAAACCAGCTCTAGTACTAGAAGGCCTGATACTCACTAGTTCTGTGGGAAACACATCCCAAAGCATTGAAAGTTACACAAAGTAACATCTTGCTGTTCTGTGCTTAGCAGTGAGTTTTTGTGGTCATCATGGATGTGATAGAGATTTCCCCTTGAGTATGTCATTATGAGGACTTAGCACTTGGTTCGATCCCTAAGGGAGAACATAACTTGGGGGTAGGGGGAAAGAAGACCCCAACAGGGTGGTGACAAAGGAACACAGTTAAGTAAATAAATAAGACCACTGTTAGGAAAAACCCGTTAGAATTGAGACATCTGATCCTGTCCACTGCCAATTTCATCCTCGTCCACTATTCACACTGGTTTCCAGTACTGGGTGTGTCCCTGTCATGGGGGGTTGGGAGTCAGTAAACAGGTAGTTGGTTACCTGCAGGTCAACCACACTCTCTATTATGTCATCTTCCTGTTTCTCCCTCTCCTTCAGCCTTTTTTAAAATATAAATGTCTTTTTTAAACAGTTTCTTTTAACCTTTGGATAGGAGAGGATCTTAACACTCAGACATGATGCAGCCTAGCACGGTGGAAAAACAGTGAGATGGAAAAACAGTGAGATGGAAAAACAGTGAGATGGAGAGCAGCAGCCAGTGAGAATGAAGAGTACCTGTGACTGTGAAATACTCACCTGGGGTCAGGCCAGCCAGATCTCTTCCTGCCCTAAGGCTCAGGGAACCTTGCAGAAGAGGGCACAGTAAAACTATAGATGGGAAGGTCCACTGCTGGCCAAGATACTCCACTAAAGATAAGGCTGCTGCATCTAGGAACTCACTGCAATGAGGCTGGTCCTTACCAGTTGGCATAGTTAGGCACAGGTGTCAATTTGACTGTTGAAGGTTTAAGGTCTAGTGCACATTTGTAGAGAATTAGTGGTTGAGTTAGGCCCGAGCAAACCTGCAGGAGATTGTCTAGCTGATGGGGAAGGCCCAGCCTATGGTGGGTGGGACTAGGCCCTGAACAGATGAATAAAATACCAAAAGCTGGTTGAGGAAGTTGGCATCCTTGTGTACACTTGGCCAGACAATCTGGTCTGGTAAGGATTGTCCCTCTCTCAGCCATTATGTAAATAAAGATGGTGTGGCCAGTTTCCTCGGCCCTGGTGTTGGTGTTGGTGGGAACTCTCCCATCAAACTGGACTAAGAACTGTAACTGGACTTTCATTAAGAACATAAATCCCTTGTTCACTTAAGCCCTTTGATGGTTATTTATCAGCAACCATGCATGCAAACTGTGACACCAGTCCTGCACAATGTTTCGCGTATCAACATGCCCCCATAGACTAGTGAGCATCTCAGCAGAAATAATTTCAAGCAGTAATAACCTTAGGGATTAGGGTTAGATAGGTAAAGGGGAGTACCCCTATCAGTGGGTCTGTCTAAGAAAGGCCCCTTTGTTTTGCTAAAGAAGGGCCTTGACCAGAACAGATGGGCCAGAGGGAATTCCAGGACTTATAGAAGCTAATGGAGAAGAGGATGGGAAGGAGCAGGTTGGATCTACAAAGGGATGGAAGGGATGGAAGGAGGGAGGTGAGAAGGAGAGGAGGGGGGATTACTACTCATTGTGCTGTAAACCTAAGGAAAAATACATGTTCAATTTAATATTAAAAAGGGTGAGTTTGAAGTAGAAGCACACAGAAAGCAAGGTGCACAGACTATGACTACATTCATGCAGTGTACAATATACATCGCGATTCTTCATGCCAAGGCAACACTCCACTAATCTCTCCATGTTTTTGCACAAGAGTTAGAGCAGAGATGGGGAGGCAGTGCTGGTGACCCCCATCCCGGGGGTCTGTGCAGATAGCAACTGCACTTTGTTGAGGTTTTGAGGAGTATATTCCAATCACAATACCACATTTAAATAATTAAAAAGAAATGAAAGTAAGGACATCATAAAATAATTTTGACATCAATACCTACATTTGAAGTTAGGGCCTTTGATTTCATACAAGTTATTAAAGCCAGGCATGCTAGCACAAAAATATAATTCCAGCACTTTAGGAAAAGCGGCAAGAGGATTGCCATGAGACCAGCCTAGGATACAGACCGAAACACAAACCCAGAAATGTCTTGGGAGTGTTATTGCATGAGAGATATGGATGCAGCTCACTGGTAGAGTGCTTGCCCAATATACACTAAGTTAGTTCTTGGTTTGAATTGTGCAAGGAAGAAAGGAAGGGAAGAAAGAGGAGAGGGAGAGAGGGAGCAAGTCTAGAAGATAGCTACTTCCCATCAGCACTCTCTTGCCGGGTCTGGTGCTACGGGTTTGTAATCTCGGCGACTCAGGAGGTTGAGGTAAGAGTGTCATATGTTTAAGGTCACCGTGGGTGACTCAGTTGAGACCCCATGTCAAAGTAAACAGACAAATGTGAAGTTGGGTAGACAGTTTGTTCTGCATGCACACAGCCTGGGACTCAGTTCCCAGGAGCAAGGGAGCACTAGAAACTCACACTGTTGAGCATGTTGATTTAGGAGGATGGTGATTCAGCAGCTACACCTATGTGCGACAGTTGTGCTGTTTCTTACCTCGGATCAACCTATTCTTTTGCAAAATGCATCCATCCATCATGAAGACATGTATCAAAGTTCTCTCCTCTTTCTTTTCTCTCTATTATTTCTCTTTTTAATTTTCCTCCTGCTTCCCCCCTTGAAATACCTCAGCATTCTTTCAGTTTGGAGTTTCCTTACTTGAATACAGTGAATTTGGAAATTATCCTCGAAACTTTGTTCTTTGGTTGTTCAAAGCTTTCAACACAGTCTTTGAAATTCACATGCGGATAGCTTCTTTGCTGACCTGTTATTTATCCATTTCATCAAATTATCAGTTGGTTGAAATATCCAATAAGGCCTAGATGAGCTTACTTTGGATGTTGGTTTTCTTTTGAAGGACAGTTATTAAAATAAACTCCCTCAACCTATTCATTTCCCTCTTTTATTTCTTTTCCCTATAAAGCACTGTCATCGCTTTCCCCCCTCGGTATTATATTTCTGCTCAATAATTGATATGCTACATTAAAGGAGTGCAAAATGGTCTTAATTATGCAATAATGATTAAGGCAGAGTGGTTCCTAGGAGCTAATGGTTGCCTAAGAGGAGGTGACGGCTTGGGGCCCAGCTGGTGATTAAGCCTCAGGAAGTGATGAGGGCCAAGATGTGTATTACTTCTCTCTGCTGAAAAAGAACCAGAAAAAAAGCGAAGGAAATCTTTTCCCACTAATGGATGAAATGGCCTCATTTGATACAGGCATCCCTTCCGTAGGAGGACCGTGCTCCATCACGTCTGAATCCAAACCTTCAGGGGCCTCTGCTTTTTGTCTTTAATATTGTATAACACAATTGTCTCTTATTGATTTGAAACTTTGATGCACCCAACAATACCACACAGCTGAGTGTTTGCCCAGTTCTTCAAGTACTATGGACCAAGTTGTCTATGTTGATATAAATAAAAGAGTATTAAAAAAACCCAGAGAATTTATTTTGCCATGTAGAAGGTTGCCAAAGATTTCCTAGCAATGCTCATCTCAAGAATGTAGGGTACAAATTCCTTCTTCTTTTCTATCAGCCACACAGAGTGATTTTTCTCCCCCCCCCCAAGTAGTATGTTCTGGAAAGTGTGCAGAGGAAGAGTAAAATGTATCAGTGAAAGTTAAGCAGATGAGAGTGAAATCAAGTCACAGGCAGTACATCAGCAGTGTGTAAAATCAGTCTAGAGCTTTACCATGAAAATGCACTGGGGTATCCTTCACGAAAAAAGTTCAGAGGCCATGTTCTCTATGGAAACATTGTTTCTTTGCCTCCATAGAAAATCCTAGAACAGTATAAAATTGCCATGTTGTCGCACACTTAAACATATTATATGGTCAAGAAATGTATTGGCAGGTTCCTGGCACACTGTGCTGAATATTTGGAGTAAAAGATTAGTAAAACCAACTACATAAGGTGAAATGGTTGATGTATATGTGAATTACAAAGTCAAAGTTCTAGTAAAATGCAAATGTAATTTCCTGAGGAAGGAAATTTGTGTCTCTCTGGTATTTTATTTGATCTCTAGCATTTGGAACACCCTCTGCCACACAGAAGGGCTCATTTGATTTTTTTGTTGAATATATTCAATGAAAATTAAATTATAGCCTATTTCTATATATAATAAACACACATGATTGAAAGAGAAAATGTGCTGGAAGACTTGGTTTTAAACCATCAATTATTTGATTTCTATCACAATCTATTGTTGTGAGAAGGAGTAAGTACACAGTGTTTTTCTTCTAGAATTCGGGGCATCCTGTGAATGGTAGTGGATTCAATATAGCCAGCAACATGGAGGGACCAATGTCCTCCCTCAAACCTGTGGTCCGAGCTCTCCAGCATGAACAATAGAATTGCTTTCACGACAGACTTTCTAGGATAAGTTGGTAATTAATTTTGACACTTCTTAGATAGCTCCTAAATTTATGCAACACTCATATAGATGCCATGAACGACACCAGCTTTAATGTCAATTATTAAAACTAAGAACCTCAGAGACGGTTTCAGACAGTGCATGTCACATAGAAGTGTTACTCAGTTGTGACTGTTTGGGCTCTTTTAGCAAGAAAATACCAAGCCTCCTACTTGCATAAATTTATGTTCCAGCTATTAATTTGAGACCTATAAAACACAAAATAACATGTTCTATATGAAGACCTCAAATTCTCATATGTGGAAACCTGATGGAAATTATTTGCAATGAAATAATACAGTCGGGCATAGTGGAGTTGTGTCTATAATTTTAGCACTTGGAATATAGAGAAGAGAGGTAATATAAGTCTGTAATCTCTCATCTCATTAAGTAAGCAATAAGAATAGTAAAATGTTAAATAGTCTAAGAAGTTGTGAATTGTTAAAATATAAAAACTCTGTGCTTCAGCTCAGCATGCAAGAATAACTGAGTAAGCTCGAAAACAGGAATATTTGCTAGCCAAAGACCAAATTACTAAATATTTTTAAAATGTGTTGTGCAAATTATTTTTTAATTCTGGAGAATGAAACCAGGGCCTGTCACATGCTAGACAGATATTTTACTGTTGAACCATACATTGGTTATTTTAAATTTTCCCTTTTACTCTTACACATAGAAGAACTCTAAAATCAGATATTGAGTAATTCAACTGAGAAAGTGATGTAAACCTGCTTCCCAACAGTAAAAATGAAGATTTTTCCAGAACCAGTCAAGCAACATTCACCTGGCTTTGTTGAAGACACTCATGCAGTGTTATTTGGTAGAAAACAACAATTATAATGAGGACCTTATAACATAAAATCTATTATCAATACAATGATGAATCCTACTGTGTAAGTATGTATTTTCTTTGGGTATATTTCACTATGCACATAAACTATTAACAGTATCAAAAATTCCTTATCAGTGATGTAAAACTGTGGAGCTGTGTTGATCTCTGTTTTGAAAGCAATTTTATGAATTTTTATTTTTGTTCATGGCTTTTAAGTTGAAAAAGTAAAATCTTGTTTGTCCGAACTACTAACACCTTTGTCATTCTATTGAAGGCCAACCAATAGGCAAATCTTTCTGGAAGTGTGTTCCTAGCTTCCTAGCTTGTACTGAAACAAACCAACCATGTTCTGCCCAAGACCTCAAGCCCTGATTGGTGAATTCTTTTTTTTTTCAGGTGTTTATGAATCACTGGAAAGACCTTATTATTCCTTGTACACTTTCCTGCCCTACACGATTTCTTCTCTGTGTAAAGTAAGGATGAAATTCCTCAAAATAAGGGTTTTGCTGCAGCCTCGTGACTTCATTATTAACTTCGTTTTTATCACAAAACATTTCCATGTGTCTTGTTCCCCCACTGTAATACTGTTTCCTTCCCTGCTCCTTTGCTTGAGACATTTCGAAAGCTCATAATGTATGCTCCTTTTCCTGTAGTACTAGAGCTGCTCTTAACAGATTGGTGTGGTGGTTAAAGTAATTGTAAGGATTCTATCCTCATATTCATTAACATGTATTTATGAATTGCCTGCATGAAGGGGGGGATTGCAGATGGGAAACAAATCAAGGAAGGTTCACTGGGTCGGACCTGCGGTGACTTTGCATGCTAAAGTAGGATAAACATAACTCTGTGTTGGAATACCAGAGAGCTAAGGGAGGGGCATAGAGTTAGGGAGGTTCCAAGAAGCAGATTGTACAGGAAGGCACAAGGAACACGGTGTGTCAGAGCTGGAAGGGAACACAAATTTTAGCAGTCAGAAGATAAAGGACAGGAAGGTTGAGTTTCAGTCCAGCCTGGACTATGCAGTCAGTTTAGGAGTCACTTGCTTTGCGTAGTGGGATTCATGCTCTAAAAACGCACACAAACTGAAAACAAACAAACAAAGTTCAGCTAGTGTCATGAATTTTTTTCTCTCAGTCACAAAGTTACATTAAATCAAGTGCACTATTCTTAAAACAAACAGTCCTGTGTCAGTTTGGCTATACAAATCTCATTCAAAGTCTACTCATTGAAACTGACATAGTTTTAGAGAACTCAAATAGTCTGTGGACATCGTATTATTGAATAAAAGACAGCTTTGTTTTTCCAAGTTGTTCAGTAAATGAGGAATGTGTGGCAGGACCCACTTCGGAACCCAGCCTTAGGGCAGGGGATAAATTAACTTCCATGGATGTTGATAGCATATTTATTTGCTTATTAGTAAATTGCAAAGTTTAATGAAGAAATATATAAGTGAATAGATGCATTATTTTGTTTGTACATATGTGCATGTGTTTTCACATGCATTGCACATATGTGCAGAAGTGTGAATTGACATCAAGTTTCTTGCCCTGTTGCTCTCCACTGTAGATATTTGGAGTGAGGGACCTCTCGCTGAACTTGAATCTGGTCTAGTTTGAAGATTTCTTAGTGGATTTCCCAAGTCCATCACATCCATAGAAAAGACTTAACCCACTTATCCAACTCCCCAGCCCCACAGTGCTTTCAACGAGAACTTACATATCTATTTACATAAATGAATTTTGTTCTTTGACAGTTCATATTTGCACATACTGCATTCTGGGGCTGGAGAGGTGGCTCAGGGGTTAAGCCTCTGCCTTGCAGGTGGAAGGTCCTGAGTTCGATTCCTAGACCCCCACCTATAGACGCTGGGCGGAAATGGGGGCGGCCTGCATTTCTGGTCCTGGTAGGGCGGAGCCTGTGAATCCTGGGGCAGAGTAAACAAGGAGGAGGTGGATGTGGTCCATGGTGGTTCCCGAATTTGCCCGTGGTTCTACACACACGTGCGTGCACACACACACACACACACACACACACACACACTCACGCACACATACACACACACAATTGAATAAAATAATAATAATAAAAATATATTGAAAAAACACACTACATTCTGACTTGCATATTAACAGAAAGAGGGTCTCATGTAGCAGAGAATGTCTTTGAGTTTCTGATTCTTTTGCCTCAATTTTCTAAGTGCTGGAGTTACGGTAAGGTACCCCCATGTCTGATTTATGTGGTGCTGGGAATCAAACTCACAGCTCTGTACATGTATGAGCCACTTTATTGACTGAGTTACATCTCCATCCCTCTTTAAGACCAGGCTAGCCATATAATGGCATTATTGAATTCATAGGATTTCCAAACTATTTGTTTGCTCTGTTGTGTTGTATTTGACCCTAAAAGTTAGCATACATGAAATAACAGCTCAGCTTTCTCTTCTAGCCTAAGCATCCCTTGAGATGAGCTTGTTAGCAGAAAGGTGAAGGCTTAACTTGTAGTGGACAGGAGAGGTACTGAACCTTTATCATATTTTAGTGTACTGTCATTGCATTTCAATAAAGAAGGAAAGAAAATTGTTGATGAACTTCATTTCTGCTTCATCATTAGTGACCTCTAAAATTTCTCTTCTAATTGTGTGGGGATCATTTTTATAGACATAGCCTTTCAAGACCACTAGAATGTCAAGAAACTAAGCTCACAGGCAGAGCAATGTTAGAGGTGGTTTGGTTTGGAGGAGGATGTTGACAGAGTTTATGTGTTCTGGGGAATTCCACAAGAATGAACTCGGCTATCAATCTCTTTTAAGAGCTCTATCTAAAAGCTTACTGACCTTCATGTCGCTATTGTTGAAACGCCCAGCGGTGGTTTGATTTCATACTTATCTCAAGACGATCTTGCCCTTCTGTGCCTCTGGCATTAAACATATCTTAGAATTTGATTCTTCTCATTTGCAACTCATTTAATTGACCACATAAAAATATAGAGAGCATGATTCCTAAAGAGGCAATTGGAGAAGAAATAAAATGAAGGATTAAGTTTCTGTGGACTTGTTAAATGGATTGTTGAAATGCAACTTTGGTAGCTGTCACACTAGAAAAGCTAGACTGTCCAGGTGAATGCTGATTCTAAACATGGAAGCATGAGGCTGCAATCTACTCACCAAGTTATCATTATCATTCAAAATTTGGCATTCTCATTTTGGAAATGTCTCTACAGTTGATTTTTACCTTCTAGACAAATCTCTTGTTTGTGCTGAGGACGTCAGATGAGTCCTCAGAAGCTACTTGTCATCACAGTGGTCTTAAGAATGGATAAGTCGGGCTGGAGAGGTGGCTCAGGGGTTAAGCCTCCGCCTTGCAGGCGGAAGGTCCCGAGTTCAGATCCCAGATCCCACGTATAGACGCCAGGAGGAAGTGGGGGCGGCCTGCGCTTCTGGTCCTGGTAGGGCGGAGCCTGTGAATCCCAGGGCAGAAGGAGGTGGAGGTGTCCATGGTGGTTCGCAAATTCGTCCGTGGTTCTACACATACACAGACACACACATACACACACACACAGACACATGCGCGCGCGCACATACACACAGTTGAATAAATAATAATAATAATAAAAAAATTAAAAAAAAAAAGAATGGATAAGTCATTCTGAACAACAATTGCAATACATGTGACTCCTGGTTTAGTTAGCAAATCATGAAGGATTTGCCTTTGTAAATGTTCCCAAGGCTGAGACATTGTATACAGGGCAACATAAGGACAACTGTGTGTCTTAGAGGACAAAGCTATGTTTGATTGCTTTTGTCATTTTTCTAAACAATATCTTAACAGAATGAAGATGGGTAAGGAAAAACCTAAGGGCTTTGCATATGAAGTGAATTTCGTTTACTGTGAATTTTAAAGTTAAGATTCTGTTTACTGTTGACCAGAATAATCACTTGGTGGTTGGAACATAAGAAGTCCTTTACTTTCTTACAAAATTATTTCAGTAGTGTCTACTCTGCAGGAATTTTAAATATGAACTTTTTCAATAATAGGGAAAGTGCAATTAGTCCTGACATAATATATTTACATGTTGAACTCCTGTAAAGAATTAGAGCTCCTTGGGCTGGAGAGGTGGCTCAGGGGTTAAGCCTCTGCCTTGCAGGCGGAAGGTCCTGTGTTCGGATCCCAGATTCCACGTATAGACGCCAGGCGGAAGCGGGGGTGGCCTGCGCTTCTGGTCCTGGTAGGGCGGAGCCTGTGAATCCCGGGGCAGAAGGAGGTGGAGGCGTCCATGGTGGTTCCCGATTCGTCCGTGGTTCTACACACACACACACACACATGCGCGCGCACATACATACACAAACACGCACAATTGAATAAATAATAATAAAAAAAATTTAAGAATTAGAGCTCCTTATTTCCTATGTGATTGTTCCACTTTCTCCCCTCTGCGATCATCATTTACTGAAAACAAGTTGTAAATACTGTGAGACAGGGTAAAAATGGAAGTGTGCTTATCAGTGATGAATCACAAGAAGTATTCTGCCACATTGTGTTCACTGTCCCTTTGAGTGAAGAGTGAAGATACACGATCTTTGCTCAGACCCGTGAGTATACTCTGATCTGGAATTCTTGCCAAGGGCTCATAGGCAGGAAGCTTTAGCTAATGACAACTCTATGCCAGAGGACAGTGACTTTGAAAAGTGTGGATGGCTGCTAGGTTTTACCACTTGTTAGCTGTATTCTGTGAATAGATCAAACAATCTTCTATCAATAACAGGGCATTATATATCTCATTAATCTTTGAATGATCAGTTTTTAGGAGACAATCACATAGAACAACGCAGGTGTGTGCAGGTTGTAATTCCAGCCTTTAGGGAAACTGAGGTGAGAATGTGGTGAACTTCAGTCCAGGTGTAGAAACTCAGCTACACTTTGTCCAAAGATTAAAGGAAAAGAAAAGAATAGTGTAGATACTATAACAGGACCTTGGTATACAATAGCATGTAAATTTTCCATTTTATTTCATAATGACATAGTATTTTTCTTAAACCTGTATAAACAGCTTATAACAGATGCCTTACAAGGCATTTTTAATGTATTTTTAACTCTCAGCATACACTAATGTGTAGAAATAGTGAATAATAGGAATGATTAATAAATATCTAAAATGATGATAGACTGTAGTATGATATTACATCTTTATTTCTTCATGTCTTTGTTCTGAGAATCTGCAGTGCTTCACATATTTTACAGTTTCTTTAGTGACTACAGAAGAAGTCTTATGTGGAATATTTCTACTCTGAGATTTTAGACACTGAGGTAACATAAGGCTTAAACAATCAGTTGCAGGAGAAAGAAGAGGAGACAAGAGTTCAGTTACACGAAGCAAGTGAAGCAGTGCTTTCTTCCCACAAGATGTTATAAGACGGTGACTTAAAGACAGCCTCACACGAGTCTTGAAACTCCAAATAGGTGTGGGACCTAGTCAGAGAGGAGGGAAGGAATGTTCCAGACATAACAAACTGGGGCTAAGTAGTCACCCTCTCTTCATCAAGTCTAGCTTCCTAGCCAGGAATGATTTAGGGTAGTTCCACCTTTTCCTTGTCATTGTTTCAAAGTCTTTTACATATAATTACTTTCTAAGATATTAAGAATGAATTTGTGGGTTTCCATCACCTACTACTTACCCCCCCATCCAAGCCCACCTCTTCTCCCCTCTCACCAGCATTCCTTCCTCTCTCACTTCTTAGGGTTGCTAAATCTCTTCTGTCCATTGCCTTCATTATAGTCAATACCGGGTAAATCTCAGAACAGAAATTTGGCCTTAGTTGACTTTATGTAAAAGCTCTACAAGTAAAAGCTGGGATGCTTTTAAAATGATTCTAGAAACGGATTCTACTTCATCTGGCTTTCTGTAATGACATGCTAGTCTAGTGTTGCTTTGGAATTAGGATGAAATAAATATGCAAGAACAGGGACATATATAACCCTAAACACTCCATGTCCTTTTATTATCCCTCTTTCCCACGGTCTTAGGTGGCCGTGGGTAGTAATATAAAAACCAAAATTAGAACCCTCTCCGCTGCAAAAGTTCATTGCTCACTTCATAGTGCATGAAGTTCTGGGTCTCAGGCTCTAACTCAAAAGCTGACATTGGTTTACAATCTGACATCTCAAACCCGGATGCTAATTGCTACTCTAGTTGTACATCATGAACATAGTTACTTTGTAACAAGACGCAGTTTGGTTAAATTTTCTGTCCCAACTTCATAATACATGCATGCACGCATACATACATACATACATATATAAACAATGCTGGAAAATTATTAAATCCTCATTCATACATAAACATATAATGTGATTGAACTTCCAAACATTAGCCACAGAGATATATAAATGTGAGCATGAAGATTTGTCTCCACGCCATCTACTCTTACATTTCTTTCCTGTTATGCTTTTGATAAAGATCTGTAGCTGATCAGGGTTGATTTATTTAATTTATTTCTTATAGGATTGAGCTGAGGTAAACAGGAAGAGTGTTATGTGCTGGGAAAATAAGCTTCTCAAAATATTTCAAGTTCTGATTTCCTGCATTTGAAGTATTCCTTGGTGAAGCATAAATATAAAATAAGCATCCATTGTATAAAAATAGAAATATACTCATAACTTCCAAGGCTGTCATTTATGTGCATTGGCATACCGTTTACTTACAGGATCCACTTGGGTTTGAAAATTCTTCTGTATTTTACTGATATTGAAACCAGGGCCTGTGGAGGATCACACAGGCTGTGGACAGCAGGGACTGTTTCTCAGTATCTGCAGCTTCAGATCCACAAACGCCTTCAGGAAAAACAGAAATCCCTTGGTCTTTCATTACTTTGGCTTTTATTCCATTTTATACAGATTCATGCTTGACATAAAGAAATCACAGGTTGAGTGCTAGAATGAACCTTATCATGATATTTAAGTAATTGGCTGCTGAGCTGTAGTTTTCTATTTTTAAGTTTTCTTCTCTTAAAAAAAAGTATAAAATCAATAGAACTTTCCATTTCCCATCAGGTGAGATGAATTCCAGAAGCTGTTTACCTCATGGCGCAATCCCTTACCATGGGCTTTCCAGCTTTGCTGTAAGGAGCAGGTATCATCAAAGCTATGAATGTGTTAGAGCACAAAGAAGTGTAGACTTTCTATCATTGTATTGAATCCACCTTCCTTACTACCTCCCCAGAGTGATCAAGTCTTCAGTAATTATCTGTTTTTCATGACTCTGCTTATTTGTCTTGATTCTATGATGACCCCTTAACCAATATAGCTCTTTCAGGTCTAACACACACAACACACCTTCAGATTGTAGCAGGATTTTCCAGGTATAAACAAATCTCAACTAGGCTCTGCCCATCTGAACCCACTGAGGAAGATATCTTGACAGCATCAAATACCTACACATATCTACAGATATCAAAGGCTGAGTTTACATTTCAAGATGCATTCCATCCCTCTTCTGAGTCAGTTTGTAGGTTAGCAGAAGTTGCTGGAAAGTACTCAGTCAACAATTCGGTAAGAAAAGTTGAGTTTAGAAGAACTTCTTGCTTCAGTGGGAAATTTAAATTTTACCATGATGCACATGCTGTGTGCTAATACATGTGAAGGAAAGAATACAATTATTTATTATTCAGAAAGTGTCATTATCTTTCCTTGGAAACATTAGAAGCATGAGAGAAGACATCACAGGGTCAGAGAGATCCGTCAGAATCCATTTCTCCTGTGATTCGCAAGTGAGAGGGAAAACCTTTCCGGAAAGTGATTGAGAAAAGTAAAAGAAAGCTGAGTCTTTCAGAGTGATGGGCCCACTGAGAATCAACAGCACCGAGGCACAGTGTTTTGCCACAAGTAGGTTCGAAGAAGCCCAGGTCTTTACAGTAAAAGAAACATGTAGCAGCAGTTTGAACACTATCTTGAAACCCGGATGGCTTCAAGGAAAGTAAATTAATCAAAGGGAGACCAGGTAGATATTGAAATGTACAAAGCCACATGAGGGGTCTCTTCTGAAGGGGTCAGACCACCACAATTATTTTTTTTTTCAATTTTTTTATTATTTATTTTGTATTCAATTGTGCGTGTATGCATGCGTGCGCGTGTATGTGTGTATGTGTGTGTGTGTGTGTGTAGAACCATGGGTGAATTCGGGAACCACCATGGACGCCTCCACTTCCTTGTTTACTCTGCTCCAGGATTCACAGGCTCCGCCCTACCAGGACCAGAAATGCAGGCAGCCCCCGCTTCCGCCCGGCATCTCCACGTGGGGTCTAGGATCCGAACTCAGGACCTTCTGCCTGCAAGGCAGAGGCTTAACCCCTGAGCCACCTCTCCAGCCCAGACCACCAGAATTCTTAATAGACAACAAGGACACTTTAATCCAAACATTGAAATGGTGTGTATCTAACTGCCCTACGATAGCTCAGAGCGCCTCCTCTTATTTCCGGTTTTACCCGTGACAGTCATCTAGGATGGCTGAGGTGCACTCTGGTTAGAGTTCAGATGAGCATTTCCACCTCTCTAGTTTTATGTGAGCATTTCTGTCTGCTGTGGACTGAATGCTTCTTGCACACACTCCACATCTGCATGTGCAACCTAACCCTCATCAAGTACGTCCTTGGGGAGGTGATTAGCCCCTAAGGGTAAGCAAAGCACCATTAACAGAAGTGATACCCAGAGAATCAAAGACCTACGGATCTCTTCTTTCATTCTGTGGGGACTGAGCATAATACACTGTCCACTAGAAGTAGCGTTCTGGGTCTTCACATAGTAAGCTTACGCATTTTTAATATTTTTTAAAATGATTTATTTATTTATTTATTTATTTATTTATTTCCGCTCATACAAACTTAATAGGTACACCGGTCCCCTCCCTCTCACCACCCCTCCCTGGACCCCCTAGCTCCCTCCCTCCTTTTCCCCTTCCTTTCCCTCCCCTCCTTCCCTATCTTCCAGTGCCTCCTCCCCTCGCCCCCATCCCTGGAGCATCCTTTAACGTGTATGTCAAACTTTCCTCTGGGTCCTCCTCTCTGATGAGGTGTAAGGACTCAGGGCATTTCCTAGAGCTCTTTCTTGTGTTCCCCATAAGCATAGGAACACTATTATGGCTAGTTTCTAAGGATCCTAGTGCCTTGAGTCCATGCTAGGCTTTGAGGGGTCAATAATGTGTGGGTCAGAAAATTAAGTGCCATATGTACGCCCTAATATGTGGATCCTAGTACCAACCCCACTTTGAGTCACACTCAAAGATAAATCACTGTAATACCTACAGCATTATGCATTTTTAATCTTGCAATTGCATATTTCTCAGCTTAAACTTGTTTTAAATTGTCCCTTTTCAGTGAATCATGTTTGGATCTTGTCTACTGTTATTTTTAAATGTCTTTGTTTCCTAACAAGTACATTTTCACTTCACCTATTGATGTGACATTTTGTTTTAAGTTGTCTGTAATTTTGACTGGAAAGAGGACTCGTTCCATTACAGGTCAATTTTAAAGATGAGAGACGTCGTTGGTTGATTGTCAGCAACATGTCTTTAAATGAACAGCCTCTGTGATCTTAGGAGTCAGGATGCAGACAGCACATGAGCACACGTTCTCAGGGGTAGGTTGATAAGGGGGCCAGGAATGGGGAGCAATCTGGCCACGTGTGGGTGTCACATGGAGGTCCCTGACTAAAGAGAAACTGACATGATGGAGAGATGCAAGAAGAAGGAATCTGCTTAGAGTCGAGGGACTGGTGACCACAGGAGCCATAGTAGAGCCTTAAGGTGGGAGAGCGGAGGACAGTCAATGAGGATCAGAGAGGGCCGGGAGAGTGCCGCCATGACAGCACCAGAGGAGGAGGAGGGGAGGAGGGCACAGGGCAGAGACCAGGCAGTGTGGAGAGCAGGATGGCCGGGCAATCTTTTAATGTCAGGAATTGCTCCAGACATTACTAGGGAAGGGGGCAGGAAAGATTGGAGGTGTGGGGCTGGAGAGACAGCTCAGAGGTTAAGACTCTACCTCACAAGCAGAAGACCCTGAGTTCGGATCCTAGGTCTTATGTCAAAATGTCAGGCACAAAGGATGATGGTCTGTACTTCCAGCCCTGGTAGACAGAGCCTGGGAAATCCCGGAGCAAAGCAAAAAGGAGGTAGAAGCAATCCAAGATGATTCCTGGTCATCCTTGGTCCTCCACAGGGACACACAGTATTCTCTCTCTCTCTCTGTCTCTCTCTCTCTTTCTCTCTCTGTCTCTCTCTCTTTCTCTCTCTGTCTCTCTCTCTCTCTCTCTCTCTATGTCTCTCTCTGTCTCTCTTTCTCTCTCTCTCTCTGTCTCTCTCTCTCTCTTTGAGTGGTGGTATGGTCTTTACAAAGTGTTCCCCTGGTTGAGTTAATCTCTTTATAAAATGGCAGCTCTAGGTAACATTCACAGTTAAGATTTCCTGATATTTTTACTTTATCCTGGGACCTAAATGAAGTACCAGATACTCTATTCAACACCAGGCACCATTCAGTCCAAGCCTTTGTTGATTAAACTGTAAATCTACAACACCTTTAAGGCAGGAAACTATACCCCATATCCTGTGCGCAGCCCAGCAAATCCTGACACCAGATCATTCCAACTGTGTCTGTCATGTGACCTCCCACCCCACTTGCTTGGAAAGTCATTTGAATTCTTGCATATTGTAAGCACAATGATGTCTCAGGTTTTAAACTAGCAGGGAGAACCCAAGCATATCAACCACCTTCAATCCACAAAACAGAAATTAAGTCTTGACCCGATTTCATTAGCTCCTGTGTTGAGCTTGCTATCTTCCCTGTCTCCTTCTTACAAGTTTGCTTTGTGTAATTTAAGTTTGCTATTCTCTGGAAGTTTTTTCTACATGATAAATGTGAGTTTCCATCTTTAGAAAGAAGTAGAAGGATCCCTCTGTTGTTCCTAACAATAAAAGAATAAACGATCTAGAATGATGTTTCTACGTGTTTGCATACAAGAAACAGTTTGATTATTATCAAATGCTAGGAATATTAATGCCTCTGAATTCAAGGATGGAGTATTTAATGGATTTAGGTAGATGCATTCCAAGATGCAAGTATGGATTACTGATACGAGCACATTCTTTTGTATTTAGTTAAGACAAATAGAATTAGGCCAGGCTCAAGCTGGTGGCAAGGGTTTTAATGATTTTACTTCAGATTGTTTTCATTTTTCTGGATAAGCAGAGATCATTAAGAAGCTGGAAACCTGACTCGCTTGTGGAATCACTGATCGCACAGGGCAGGACTCAATGCAGAACGTCTTCAGAGTGTCCCAGGCTATACTAGTTTTATTTTCAAGAAGATCTTCTGATAAACAAGGATAATCATGCACTAGTATTCACAGAACCAAGTCTAAATCTGTTCCATTGTTCTAGTGGCTTCACTGGGGGCGTCGCTGGAAGACTTGGCTTGGATTTGGAAATCGCTAAACTGTGCATTCATTATTTACAAGATACCTGTATATACTGGTATTCCTGTAACAAACCATATCTCCAAGAACACTTGATCTCCATTTAAATAACATGCAAATCACATACAAAGTAATTTGACTATGGCACACCTTACCATCATTCACTGGTATGCAAACAACATGCAAAGTGCTAGGCTCTGAGAAGTCAGGGCAAAGGATAAGATTACTTTTGTTGTAAACATTGCATGTATTTACTAGAAAGAGAAAGAGAGACAGACAAAGAGATATGCATGTCATGGTTCACAAATGTAGGTCCAAGCAAAACTTTCAGAATTCAGTCCTCTCCTTCCATCATGGGGGCTTTTGAGGATTGAAGTTAGGCTTTACGTAGGTGTTCTACCAATTGAACTAAAGGTCTTTAATTAGAAACATTTTTAAAAATATTTATTTATTAGAGAGAGAGATGCATATATGTACCACATGGGCTTTAACAATTGATCTCAGGTCGCCATGTTTGGGAGCCAAACACCTTACCCACTGAGCTAACTCATTGTCCTCATTATAAAGGACTTTTGGACCTAAACTATTATACTTTTACCAGCTGCAGGTCATGCTGATTGCCTGTGTACATGTGAGCTGCAATTTGATGTGTGTCTCAAAGTTGACAAGATTACAAGCTTCATGTACAAGCAATTAGTTCTCTGCAGACAGACATTAATATTAAAGACCTTAATGATACCTGAAATCTACACGGCTGTTGAAAAAGTAAAAGAAAATGCCTCCTTCATTGCTTCACTCAGGTGGACCTTTTATCATTTCCCAAGTGGGCGAAGGCAAAACTCCTTCAGCTCCCTTTAAGGCTAAGGAATGTTATATGGGTGCTAAATAAAGGCTTATCGGGTTTTCTTACATCAGTGCTCTGATAAAACTCCCCCAGGAAAGAACCAAATGGAACAAGGACCTATTGAAAAAAATGCTGGTTTGCAGATATGCAGCTACGACCTGTCTCCTCTGAGCGACAGCATGGCTTAAGTGTGGAGGTTTCACGTGTAGGTCAGGAAATTCTACGGCGGGAACTCAAGTCTATCCTAACTCTGGAGAAGGGGCCAGAATCCAGGCTATTTTTCTTCTGTGTTCTGGCATTCTGAGGCATGTGAATTTTGGAAGATAAGAACAGAATAGCATATTAGCTCCAACATGTGACACTTGTCAGATTAACAAAAGGAGTGGGAGGGAGGACTCGTCTAAGGCTCCACTTCCCCTGATGCAGTTGTAAGTTAAGAGCCACATGATGCTCATATTTTAAACCCTGATGTGAAGATGCAGAAAGGAGCAAAAGCTGCCTAGAACCAGACACTTTCTTTCTCCTTCTACAGACAAAGGACCCAAAGACCCTCTTACACATCCCTTCAAGACCACGGGGATCATTTTTCTGATTTATTTTGTCTTGGGCATTACAAGGACACATTAGTTCTATTTTCAACCAATATTAAATGATTGCACTCATTTCTGATATATCGGGTCCCTTTGTAGAAATACCAAGGACAGAGTTTCATGAAAATAACCACAGAGAATGAACTTCTTACTCTAATTGTGTTGGTCTTGTTAATTCCCATCAAGTGCATGAAAGCTACTACTTAACCGATCTTTCAGATGATTAGCAATGGTATGCAGGAAGTCTGTTTGTTATCTAATCTAGTCACTTTAGCCATAATTCCCCCTTGTTTTGCTTGTGATAAAGAAAATGGTCCTATTTCTACATTATGGACAGTAGCTTTCAAAAACACTGAGACAACAGGGACAGAAATAGATTGGAAACTTTTAGTCATTTATATACTTGTTTTACATACTCATCTATTTGTGATGTGTGACTTTATGTGTGTGTGTGTGTGTTCAGGATGTGTAACCTAGTAACATACCATATTCTAGTATTTATGAAGTGTTCAGACACAGGATCCTTAATGCAGTCTGGTTAAATTTATCCATTCTGTTTGTGATAAGAAACAATGTCTAAAATGCTCAGAGATTGTGACGATGATGTTGATGGATGTGTTTAATGAAGTACATCACTTATGTCTTATTGTTTTATGCATATTATATTTATTAGGAGTAAAAATTCACATTGACCGCTTGCACCAACAAATCCACCTTTATCCACGACTCCAAACAGTACTCAAATGAAAATGATCATCTACTCCTATCTACTTTGGATACCACTGCATCCTTGTCACCCATTTCAGTACCTGTGTGTCCAGTGTTGACAGGTCCATTCGAATGAGAGATTCAGAGGGATGCTGACAAGGAAATACACACAGAGAAAGGACATCAAATCAAGATGGAAGCACTGGCCTGTCTGATCCTTGCTGTCCTCATAAGGAGCATGTTTCTCACTCCACAGGGCTCCACTGTTGGGACTGAAGTCAACATTTCAGGTTTAGACAAAACCAAAACAATCCTTCCCCTTTTCAGTGCTTGAAAACTATACATCACAGCCATTGTGCTCGTGATGTTTTCAATGGGCACTGCACGAAACAGAAAGCATGGTTTCTGTCTTCACGAATTTAGAATTCTAGGACCAGGCAGCTCCGGAGCTTGCTGACCAGCCAACTTGCTAGTTGTTGAGCTCTGAGTTCACTGAGAGACCGTGTCTTACACAGTAAGACGGAGAGAAACAAAGAAGACCTGACCCGCCTCTGGTCTACACATGCGTGTGCACATAAACTCACAAAGTAAACTCTGAAGTTTACTGTAGTTTCTTAAATGTTTTCTTGGCTAAAATGAAAGTCGTAGTAAATTAACAGTTGTAAAATGAATAGGAGACTTCATTATTTTAAAATTGTTTATTTGGTTCTCCTACAGATGCTTGTCAATATGTAAAGTGCAGTTTTGCATACATCTTGAGTATTAAGACCGATTTAAAAATAAGTATAGTAAATGTACCATTATGAACAAAACAACAAAAGAAGTTCAGAGAATTTTAAAGAAGGATGTTTTGAAAAGAACATTTATAAACAGAATTTAATTCTCTTCTATAGCCTTATCTTGTTGCATATGTAAGTTAATCTTTACATTTGGATCACTATAGATGAGATTATTATTGTTATTTGTGTGTGTGCATGTGTGTGTGTGCATGTAGCTGTGCATGTACCTGTGTGTATGTGCACGTGCTTGTACCTGTGTGTTTGTGTGTGCGTGTTTGTGTGTGCGTGTGTGTGCGCGTGTGTGCGTGTGTGCATGTGTGTGTATGCGCATGTGTGTGCGTGTGTGTGTGCGCGTGTGTGCGTGTGTGTCTGGTGTAAGCAGAAGAGGGTACTTGATAGCGTGTGTCTGTGAAGTCCAAGGTTGACTTCAGGAATCATCCTGGATTGCTCTCTCTCCTTATATTGCTCTGGAGTTTCCGGGCTCTGCCTTCGAGGCTGGAGTTGCAGGCTTCTGCCATCTTCACCTGGCATTTTCAAATGGAATATGGGGATCCAAACTCAGGTTCATTTGTTTGCAAGGCAAAGTCTTTAGCCCCAAGCCATGTCTCTTTACCAAGATGGGATACTTAAAAGGGTATCATCCACAGCTCACAAGACAGCTCACCAATTCTGTGATACTCTGTTGGGTGCAGCAGGTAAAGGCCAAAGACCCACAGTGAAGGGTGCGTGATGATACAGCCAGGGAAGCCACAGTCTAGCAAGCCTTTGACTAGGAGGCAGGGAAGGCTGCTGGCTGCTCCAGGGGAAGATGAAATAAGGAAAACAGAGGGAACACAAGGTGTCCGACCTCCAGAAAGGGAAGTCTATTTCTCTGACGTGACTCTGGGCAGGTTTCAGAAACTCATGGACACTTGGTGAGCAGGGTTGGACATAGACCGTGGGCATTTCAATGAGAAAACTCTTCCTTTAGCAGGTGCAGAGGAAAGGACTGCTAGAGCCAGACATTCACCCACACAGTGTACTACGACTCAGGACCAAAGGATGTCAACTGTCTTTCCAGATTCACAGAAAATGTGAATGAACAATTGTCAAAAGCTGAGGGTGAAAATTGGGAGATCCACAACCACTGGACATGGAGATACTTAAACTGCACAGCGAGGGGGAGGGGGAACTGCCTTTTGTTTCCTGGGGCTCTGAGCTGTGAGCTCCCCCGCACCCAGGCAGCTCTATTCACGTGCCCAGATCAAGTGAAACCTGTTTACAGTTGTCTGTCTGGATCAGAGGCATGTTTGACACTGAGTTTTTCTGCAGGACACTTCCTGTGTAGAGGAGGCCCTCGCTCATGAAGGGACTTGAAAGGTTCTATTTGAATATTTTGCAGGAAGCACAGACACTATAATCGAACTGAGGGAAGAATTGATACAGGATATGAAATGGAGGAATGACCTCGCCTATGAGAAAACTTGAAAGCATTTAGTGTACACATAAAATACCTTCCAAAGTCCTTATATAATAAATAAATTGCACAATTCTGCCATAAGTTAATGTGGTAGATTAAAACCAGTGAGCGTTTATGCGCTTATTTGTAGCTTCTTCAAAACTGTAGACTTCAATATATACAGACTGACTCAGAATACAAACAAATGAAAAACCAAAATATCTTGTTCTTTATGATTGAATTGTTTCTAACATATAGACTTCTTCTCTAACTCATTTAAAGTAATTTCCAAAATGCATGTTCTTATTACCTACATTGAGCAACATAAAGTGAAAGACAAGTTATTATAAAGAAGCCAATGCGGGAGACCTGCTGTCCTCCTTTGCCTAGAACAGTTAGCAGTTTTCAAGCCACCTTTTATAAATTAAAAATAAGAATACAGCCGGAATGAGATATTTTTAGTGAAACAATATGTTGAAAGATCAATGCAATCAATACAAGATCAGAGACATCCATTTTGAACCTAAAGAGCTACTAGATTTAGACCAGGCAAGTTACCCTGAAGCTACTTGCCTGCAAATCCCTTTGCTGGTCACTCAGAGGTGTTTAAGCACTGGTCACTGGGAGATGATTTATTCTGAGAGTTTGCAGAACCTTCAGGAACCAAAACCTAGTGGGAAAATACATCTCTAGTGGGTGTGACTTACATGTAGCTAGACTGTACTCCCAGCATTCTGGCCATTAGTGGGATTCAACCAACTGTCTCACCCTCCTGCCTTCTGGGGCACCAGCCACCCACAGACAAACCTTCCCTACCCCATGGAAGGTCCTCTCCCAAGCTCTGGTTTCTAGTCGATCTTTTCTCCCTGAAGCAGTTTCTTGCTAGTATTTTATCACAGTGACAAGAAAAGTAACATATATTTGCCATTGGCCACCTAAGCATGAGTTGTATAGCTGTGGCCCAGATTCCTTGAAATTAAAGAAAAAGGAAGTTGACCGAGTGATAATCATGTGTTACTCAGTGTGTCCAGACCTCGTTTAAATCTTAAGAGAACCATGTGACATCTGGAAGGTTGACTGACTGCTGCTTGCACTATCAAACTTCATCCAAACCTGATCGCATAGTGGCCATTCTTTGTATTAATCGGAACAATATGCACTTTCTAGATTTCTAAAGTGTACACTTTTTCCCTTTTTAATTTTTTTAGTTCAACCTCAAAGTCTAAAGATAATTTGAAAGCTGTAACAGATTTCTAAAACAGCAAGCTTGCCTCTACAGATTTTGAATTAGAAGAAAAGAGAAAAGGTTATAATAGGAAAGGTGTGTTAAAAAATCACATAGCTTCTTATGCTGCAGTAAATTTTGCATTTGCAGTAAATTTATGTAGTCAAAACACACACACACAATAGCTTAACCGGACATTCTCAGTGTGTGATTCCAAGAGCAGAGACAGGATAGGGTTCCAGTTTATTTTCTGAGTTGCCCTGGGTGCTTCTTCCGGCATGTCTTTGCCCTATCATGTATCATGTCTTATTTCAACCTTTCTGACAGTATGTCAGGCATTAGCCGTGGAGTCGTCTGTATGCACAGTGGGAGAGAGAGCAGAGCAAATACACACTGAATAGGGAACAAGGCGTTTCCGGAGACTGATTTCTTTCCTCCTTACCAAAAGAGAAATCTGCTAAGCACATGGACTCAAACTATGGACTCGATAGAAGAACTTTTAAATATATGGCCATCCGTGAAATTTATGTCTTGACTTAGGATATGTTTTGAAAGCATAAGCGATATTTACATAAAATGCTGGAGTGACAACATATGAAGGATGAGGGGGTTCAAAATATGAAAAGCACATGTAACAATCCTTGCTGATGACTGAGCCATCGTGCCGCCTCACGAAGACACTGACTTCTGTGTTACCCTCATCTTTCACGGGAGCTCAGTTCCATATAACTTGAGAATTCCATGGAATAAAGCACAACTAAGATCAGCACAAGGAGCTCAGGTTAGCAGAAGCCTGATACCCTAGATCTTACATAAATATACTAGATTTAACTAATTTGTCAAGAAATACTCACTGGGAATATCACTTGGCTTTCCAACATGTGAGGGGGACCTTTGTTTATTTGATTATATATTTTTTGGTCCCAGAATCTTTCAGAGAGACTGGCTGAGAGCAAGTTTCTGCTAGACTTATGTTTTTAATATACTCTCCCAAATGCTAGAATTTCATTCAGATATTTATGGGCACGGCTGATTTTCGATCTATTTATTATGGGAGACATTTCACAACAGGCTGGAGTGAAGCTCCCTTTCCTTTTCCTGGTCTTCGGAAAAACTGGGAAATGGTTTCTGAATTATCAAATATTCCACTGAGAACTCAGCAGATTATTCCAAATTAAATTCACAACCTTCTGAGATGACATTTTCCTTAGAAAGTCCCAGGATATAACTTTACCAACTGGATTCAAACCAAACCCCTTTATGGCAAAATATAAATCACCCAAGTATAGCGTCAAGAATTATACTCTCTATTACAGTGCAGTGGATAAGAACAAGGACATAGCAAGTCAACCTCCTTCACGACAGACTCAGAGTTGTACACATGTTCAGGAAAATTTCCTAAGCTAAACTCTCAAAAGTTCAATGCATGTTTTTTTTATTTTGTGTATGTATGTATGTGCATAAGCACATATGCTCATGAATGCATGCGCACGTGTGTGTGTGTGTTCACGTATGTGTGCCACATGTCAGCGTCAATCCCAGAAACAATTTTCAGAAGCCAGTTCTCAACATCCACCATTATGGATTCTGTAAGCCAAACTCAGGTCTTCTGGCATAGCGACAAGATCTTCCCCCTGAGAATCATTTCACTGTTCCCTGAAGTACAATGCTGTTAAAACTTTTGATGAGTCTTGACTAATGAGTAGTTTGTTGTCTTATCTTGTTCATAGTTTGGTGCTTCCTTCGCTGTTTTCTTTTGGAGCTGTCTAGAAAATCAGTTAAAGTATACATAGAAGTAAAGCAATTTGCAGAATTCTCTATTCAAAATTACACTAATTGAAACTCAATTTACTGCATCTCCTCTGCCTCTTTCCTCTCCGTGTTCATCTCATTCTCCTCCTCCTTCTTCTTCATCATCTTCATACTGGGTAGCTCTGACCAGTATGGAAGCCTCAAACTTGTGTTACTTCCTTACCCTCAGCTTTTCAAATTCTTTAATTCACATGTATACTACTGTGTCTAGCTTAAAATATAATCTTCTTCCATAAATTTTGGATGTTTTCAATCTAGAAAACTGTTTTTTTGTAAACAAAATGAGTGAAGATTTTAGTGGAACCATTTTGAAAAAAAATTCCTGAGAGAGATAAATAGATAGATGTGCACATAAATACATACACGAAGTAAAGCAATTATATATTCAATAAGGTACAAATTACAAAGAATTAGCAATAATATAAATATTGTAAATAAAGGATTGACACCTTGTACAATTATTCCCTTAGTCATCCTTTATTGTATCTCTATCAAGGTTTAATTTATTTTTAAATTATGCCTCTATGAGGAATATATTGCAGCTTTTACAAGTTTAAACATTTGCACAATACTTATATAAGTTGCTGCTTGATATGTATTTCAACTGACTGAAAATGTGAGTCTTCCACATTAATAATAAGAATGGAGATGTATTCTGTCTCATGTGTGTGCGCGTGTGTGTGTGCACACACACACACACACACACACACACACACGCGCACACATATGCTAGAGAGGGAGAGAAAGAGAAAGAGAGAGAGAGAGAAACAGAAGTTACTCTTCATGTTGTCAATACATTCAAGACCAAATGACTTAGGGAAACGAGAGATTTTATTCTTGCTTACAGCTTTCGGTTACAGTTCGTAATCTGAAGAACTCATACTAATACCAGGAATCAAAGGAACTGGTCATACAATATCCACAGGATTTACTGAGAGGAGAGAACCTCGTGTTCCAGTTTATAAATTTGTCAAAGTATGCTTGAGTACTGAGCTCTTTCCATCTCCCCCCTTCCAGGGAACGGTCCTACCCACCACAGGCTGGGGACTGGGTCTCCCCATGTGAATTAGAAAATCTCCCGTAGGCTTGCTTAGAGCTAACTTGAACTGTAGTTTTGTTTTATTTTGTTTTTTTAACAGATGTGCCTAGAGATTAGTTTTCAATTGTCCAGTTGAGAGAAGGAAGAAAAGAGAAGAGTTAAGCAGAAGGAAAAGAAAAAGAAGAAAAAAGAGGAACAAATGAATGAGAGGAGGGAGAAAGAATATCAAATTGAAATCTTAGGGACATAAACTTATGGGCAAATTGAAGATGAAAACGTAAACTGAACAACTTGTTCTGAGTGACATAGCTCTGCTGATTCTCAGGAGAGAGGAAAAGAAAAATTCAATATTTATTTAGTGAATCTTTTGCAAGGGGATATTTTTGCTCTTCATCTTTTTATTACAAGCTGGGTTTGAAGAGCAAAACACAATGAAATGATTCCTGTAATTTCACCTGTATTTCCTCCACGTGTTTGGGGGTCACGTGGTAAGCAGATCCCCTCTGGGACCTTCTGGAATTACACCTCAGCTCTTTTGAGACCTCCACAGCTCTACCAGCTGCCAGGAGCTAAACACTCTGAAACCATGGCTATTATTATGAGCTACTACATTACTTACTCGTTTATTTAACCTAAGTGCCTTTTACCTCTTGAGGATTTTCAACACACATTTGGAAATAGATCTGAAATTACGCAGACATTAACACGAGCTTATGAAAAGTGACAGGATCTGCCTTTGGTGATCTTCTCTATCCATAGGTGAGCGATTTTGTTCATTGAAAAGGCTCTTAAAAGCATCTTCTCTTTCTGCATACATCCTAAGTAGGCATGTGGGATGCATGGCAGAAAACGATTGTCTCCTACGCTAGCAGCCATGAGAGTACTATTAAAGCCATCGGCCTGGGGCTGGAGAGGTGGCTCAGAGGTTAAGCCTCTGCCTTGCAGGTGGAAGGTCCTGAGTTCAGATCTGAGGGCGGCCTGCGTTTCTGGTCCTGGTAGGGCGGAGCCTGTGAATCCCGGGGCAGAGTAAACAAGAGGAGGTGGAGGCGTCCATGGTGGTTCCCCAATTCGTCCGTGGTTCTACACACACACACACACACACACACACACACACACACACACACACACACACGTGCGCGCATAATTGAATAAATAATAAATAAATGAAAAAAAATTTTTTAAAAAACCATCGGCCCAGTGGACACGTTGTCAAATTACTTTTCAAGTATTTATGTTTGTACCCACCAGCTAGTGCTGCTTTCAGCCTGGGGTGGACATGCTCCTTGTGGGAGAGGGCAGAAATCAATGCTAGACTCCATTTTGATCAAAATGCTGAGAATAAACATCAGCTGGGCTCTCATCTCTAAATGGGGACACTTCTCCCAAGGCTTAGGGTCCATCCCTAGAGAGAAACAGAAAGAAGATGAGGCAGAAGAGTCACCAAGCACCGCCAGGCAGATATGACACCTACGTTATAGCCATGAACAAACTGCTATACCGCCTGCCCCTAGGAGACAGGGTCCTCCACATTCCGTGGCGGACAGAGGAGATGTCCTGCTGCCTGAGACGGCATGGTCATTGATGCTGTGGGAGGAGGAGCCACTTTAGGGAAGAAGGGAATTGGAGACCCAGGAAGGGGTGACAGAAGCAATGGAGGTCAACATACACCTTTGTATGTATGAACAAAAGCCAGATGACACTGCATGTGTGCATGAAACCATGAAGCTTAAAAAGACACGAAATACAAAATTAATTGCAATTATTTCCTGAAATGAATATAGATTAAAATACTTGAAATCGAGTTATCAAATCAACTATCAGATGAGTCATATTATATTGAGAGGTGTAGAATATGAGTATTCATGAAGCTGAATTTTGAAAAGGATGCCAATATTCCACATCACGTTTGTACAAAATCAACCTGCAACTCAGCAATCTATAATCTCATCATCAAATGACCCTGTATGTATATATTTCCCCTATCTATGATTTCTATGATTTCATCCTCAGCAACTTGCAGCATAATTCATGAAACATGCTAGTTAATTATATACATAAAGCAGAATTCTTTGGCACCTTAACTGTTTTATCAGTCTGTGTTTTTTTTTGGAGGGGGGAGTAACAAATAAAAGCAGCCATCTTGATTTGCCTGTTTTAAGTAAACCAGTTATTACAGCCAGGGCAAGAGCAAGGATCTGTGATGGTAAGTTTCAGTTGTCAAATTGACACACGTGGGAAGGGGCTCTGTGCAACACCTGTGAGGAATTGTGCAGCTTAAGGTAGTCATCTTGAAAAGCCCATGGGAGAGCATCTTGATCATATATGTACAGAATCCCAAGAGCGACCATTCGCAGGGTAGATGCAGACAGCTGGCTCCAAATGCTGGCAAAGTGTCAGGTGTGAATGGAAGTTCCTAGAAAGAAGTTTCTGCAAGGCTGATTGTGTAGCGATTCACTGGTGTGGAAAGGTCTAGAAAGTTCAAGTTCAGAACCAAACTATGTTGGGTCATTGTTAGACTCCTTAATAGACATTTATTACCACTTCTGCGTGTGCCTTTATATGGTGACTATTATACAAACTCTTTGGAATAAACAACCTGATACCTTGGCTTTTACCATCCGAAAATATAAGGATGTCATCATGTAGCATCTATGACCTATTTCAGAGATCTTATCCATTTGACAAGACAGCTGTTATTTTCCCATCTACACAGGCCATTATGAAGCTTGCCTGCATCTGTCTACACCCGCTGCTCTTGCTTTGGTTATGATGTCACCAGTTCCTCCCAAGACTGATGATGGAACTCTGTCACAATGAACTAAACTGGAAACTGCAATCTGAATAAACTCTGATTTCCTAAGCTGATTATGTTATGTATGTATGAACCTAAGCAAGAATTGCAAATGGACTGACACACAGATGGAAATATTTCAAAGAAACACTGGTGTCTCCACTTTGGATAGCTGGGCTGTTGAAACTGCCTTAAGGAGGTGGAACTTCCCTGAGGCATCTCATGGAGGGAGAAGAAAAAAAAAAACTAGTGCCAGTCAGAGTGGAAAGGACGTCACAAGACTAGTCAGACCATCTTGCAGTAAGGAAAGGAGAGAGAACAATGATGGGAACTATTGAGGCATGAATATCTCTTCCTTCTATTTCACCCTTGATTTAATGCTTAGGTGTCACAAAATGGACTTTGGTGGGTGGGGAGGTCCTTGGTTCTATTTTTTCCTCTCAGGAATATGGCTCCCTTGAATAAATACTCTTTTATCTGTTAATTTGTCTCTTTTCATTGACTTTCTAAGGATCTATAATACACCTGTTTGGTTATAGTGCTGGCGGTCACCCTAGATCTGGTCGCAGAAACAAAGAAACAACCCCCTGACTCAGCAAACACCAGAGAAAGGGGATCTGGGGAGGCAACAGGGCCATGGTGCAGTGTCATCCCTCCTTGCACAAGTATCAGCTGCACTTGCAGGCATGTTTTTTCCCCTTGGTGTCATGCAATGTGAGGTCAAGTAACGGAAAGGAATCCCAAAGTGGTCTTTATTTTGAAGAAGGGGAGTGCACTCAGTCACCCTTTTCATTTCTCTGACTATATTGTATATCATTGTATATCATTTGGCCTTCAATAATAGGCACATCAGTACTGATGTTAAGTTTCTTCTGCTTTGCATTTCAAGGAGAATCTATCTATCACGGCAGAAAGACACAGCAACAGGAGCCAGGTATGGCTGCTCATATCCTGTCCTTGATTGGAGCTGGGCTCCAAATCTGTAACCCCTTCCTCCAACCCACTGACCTATCTCTCCCAGGGATATGTTTCTAAAGGTGCACAACTTGCCCGTCCACGTCAGCAGCTAAGCAGCAAGTGTTCACATCGAGTCCACAGTAGGGATGCTCCTGACCAGCAACCCTCCCTCTGTGTCATAGTTAGACATAGTTACACATAGTCAGACGTGAGCGTTGAGCTATGCGCACATTTGTAGAAAATTAGTAGTTGAGTTTTAAGTCCAGAGCAAACCTGTAGGAGACTGTTTCGTGGATGGGGAAGGCCCTGCCTATGGAGGCTGGACTAGTCCCTGGCAGGTGAATAAAATGGAGGCAGCTGCTAGAGAAAGGAGGCGTCCTTGTGTACACTTGGCCAGTCATGCTGGTCTGCCAAATATGGATTGTCCCTCTCTCAGCCACTATGTGAACATGGTAAGGCCAGTTCCCTCAGTCCTGGTATTGGCGTGAGCTCTCCTGTCAAGCTGGACTAAGAACTGTAACTGGACTATCAGAAGAGAATAAACCCTTGTTCCCTTAAGCTGTTCAGTGGTGATTTTATCACAATGTTGCAGGCAAACTGTAACAGTCTGGAAGAATGAATTCTCCCCAAAGCACCCCTAAGCAAGAATTGTACTAAGACCCAAGAAGAAGATTTATACTGGCCATCAAAAAAAGGCTTTATATTTTATCAAAGCTCAATTTAAAATGCCATTTCTGCTAAGAACTCATTTTCTTCTTTTCCTAATCTGTTTTCAGTATATCAGTATTCAGCACCCATACCTGAGTTTCACATTCAGG
The DNA here is from genome assembly GCA_023101885.1 of Typhlomys cinereus. Lineage (NCBI taxonomy): Eukaryota > Metazoa > Chordata > Mammalia > Rodentia > Platacanthomyidae > Typhlomys > Typhlomys cinereus. Next base: position 6,724,258 of record JALPQD010000083.1, on the reverse strand, counting down.
AAGATAAGATGTCTGAAAGAGGGAGCCCCCAGCCTCACCCCGGGGGAGCACAAACCGAACAGAAGACAATAATCCCATGCAGTCATTTCTTTGCGTTCTTTAAGATCCTTGCCCTTTGAAATTTCGTTAAATTTTCTCCATAAAGTGCTTTGAGGTTTTAGGGTGGTTTTTATTTAGTTGCTGCTTCTATTGAGCACACTACACATCTCTTGTGTATCACACAGGACATACTGAAAAACACTTCCGTGTTGATCTTTACTTCATAATCATTTCTTTGGCTTCCAACTGATGCTCTCTGGGACAGTTCTGAACATAGAGGAAAATGAAAATTTTCTCAGTGGTCCTTAAGGCAGTTTATATCCTTTTTCTAACCACCTTCTCATTGCATTCACCATGACTTTTATCATCTGTCTGCATTTTAACTGCACCTCTGGCCAGATTTCCCTTTATGTAATTTGACATTCTTCCATTGGACAATGATTTATGACCCAGCTATTTCAGGAGTTGGGAATGCATAGCTTTCTGGTCATCTATATGCTCTTAACTTCCAAAAAGAAGAACTTACTGATTTATGCCTCTATTTATAGATCTTAGGAAATGTTATGATATGGGGAAGAAAATTTTAAATTAAATTCAAAGCACTTTTCTTTGGTTTTGCATACAGATTCAGAAGGTGCAGCCCATGGGGCAGCCATGACTTTCCCATTTCTAGCATCCTCCTTCTTCCTGCTAGAACATCATATAAATGTAGCAACAATTCAAAACTATCTTGATTATGATCTAAGCAAGTAGAGCCTAAAGGATAGAAGAAGCTTTCTTCTAGGGCAGACAAATGTATCTTCATGAGACTCATTCCAGCGTTCATTTGTAGCATACATCTCTTCACTTTTCATTTACTTTCTTACTTATCTTCACACCTTGATTTTATTTAGATGATTACACATATTTTAGCATGATTAATTTTATTTTACCTGGGCAGATATGTGACAAGTAAGGTTCCTTTATTTAGACATCTGTTAGACACAGAATCTAATCATGTCTTGCTAAATACTCAGTGATAGTTTATTAAAGTACAGATTTACATGGTTCAAGAACCTTTACGTATTTTTGTCCATTTTTCTTTACTGATGAATTTTACTCCTTGGCAATTACATTCGTATTTATAATACACTATGATAAACTTCCTCTTTATCTCTCTTTATCTCCCTCTCCCAACCAGCTCCCATTCCTTAAAAGGCCTCTTTTAATATCCCTGACCTTTGTTTTTGTGTGTGTGTGTGTGTGTGTCCTATTGAGGATAACCAGAAATTTTTAGACTACTAAGCTCTACCACAGCATATAATCTGATGTCTTTATCGCCACTTTGAACCTGCTGCAGATTCATTACTTATCAGTATTTCACAGGGTTCTGTGAGTCTTTCTTTACTTTGTAACTGATCGTTGTCTAGGTTGGTCCACTGTAGGCTTGAAGTCTGTCATCAACTCTGTGGTGGATTCATGATTGCCATGGGCATGTTGCTTTTAGAGAAATTTCAAAACCCCGCTTCTCGTCTCCTGCCTCTAACATTATTTCCGTGAGCTCTTCTACCAAGATCTCTTAGTTGTTAGGGAAGTATATGGGCCAAGTCGAGGACTGAATCTTGGTATCTTCTGCAACCTTGCTTTTCTACATTCCCCTCCATCTAGGAGAAACATGAGGTTTCTCTCTGATGATGGAGGCTGATCGTTATCTTTCCATTCTTTCTGCTCCTTCCTGTACAATTCTCCCTTATCACTGAGAACAAAGAGTAGAATGATCTTCCCAGAACGAACTTTCTGTTCTTTGCCAGCTGCTATATATTCCACACCTAGGATAAATCCTATGGCTTCAATGATAAGTATTGAGAAGACAGCTTGATACTGTGTCTATTTAAAACAACAGTAGTTATAGGTTCTTCACAAATGTCTATTACCTCCCCACTCACGGGTTCTCAGGGTAACAGGTATGATCTCACTCCTGTGGAATGGATATTAAATGTAACTGAAAAGTGATTAATTGCTACCTTGATATTCATGCCACTATTACAATGAGGGAAACATCTCTTCAAGCTGGCTCTTCAATTTCACATGATCCATAGCTACGAAAAACTGTTTTATTCTCCCCCAGTAGTCTACATAGCCCTTCTTCCTACTGAAAAATTAACTAGTAAGGAAGATGAATCCAGTTCCAGCTTAATTTTTCAGTGTTCTCTGACCAAAGTGTGTGGAATCTTCAGCCAAAGGTTCTTACCATCATTTCTGGTGAAGTTGAGAGCAACTAAATCAGCATGTACTTTTGTGAAGCTTCCTATCATTTACAGAGCAGACAAACTAACCAAAAAGGGAAGTAGTTTATCTTACGTTTTAGCACAACATTATTCTCTTTGTAGTTTCCTAGGTGTACATTCAGAAGCATCAGAATCGACATGATCACATCTAGTAGAGATTTCTGGAGTAAAACTTTATAAGCCTTTCTTTGGAAAATTGATATGCACATAGACACATATAAACATGTGCATATGCAGGAATACATTTCCCCGAAGGCCAGTCAGCTTTAATGATTTGTGGTAGAACTGACTACAGCTGTAGTGGACCACACCCCTACTTTCTCTCACCTATCAAAGTTGAAAATCATGGTATTGGTTTAAAGTGAATTCCTGTATGGCTTATATTCAAATATACAAATCTCGAGAGGAGTGATCAAACTCACATAAAGTTTTTTCAGTTTGTTTGAAAGATATTAAAACATCAACAACTTATTCAATTTAAATCCTGTCAGAACTGCATGATTTTGGTGGAGCAAAAGGTTTCAAATATGAATATGTTGCCACGTTTCTGTATTCAGGATTCTGTATGACCAGCTCCAGGTCATACCCTGTGGGGTTTCTCCCTGCGATCCTGGCACAGGGTAGTAGGCTGTGAGTCCTGCACCTCTTATCCAAGCAGAAGAATGACTTTTTCTTGGAACAATTCCCCTTACTAATGATATAATTCCAGCAAATGGTGTGTCCAATGGATTATCCTTTGTGAGAACCGGTCCTGACACGTGAGTTCAGAGCAGGTCCATGCCAGCAGGTGTGAGCTTCATTTCGCATATCCTCAACTTTTATGTATTGCATAATGTCAGGCTGAGGAAGGGGTTCTGCAGACCTTCAAAAGTAAAATGATGGTACTTTTGAGGGTCAACCACATTACTTCTTTAAACAATTTTGTAGAAATCATTTCTAAAAGTACAATTGACTGTCTGCTTTCATTTTCAACCGTTGTACATGTCAAGGCTTGAAATGACATATAAAATACTCTATAAATTGAATTTCATTTTAAATTTATTCATTATTGAAGCATTAATTATTGCTTTAAATATGTGCTAATATTTTATACATCTTGTATCTGTGATACTTTACAGTCATTCCAGATTTCTTGTTCTCTGTATTACAAAAAAGTCTTCATTCTGTTTAAGATATTATAAAAATAAAAATATACTTTTAAGGTCCACATATCTGTAAATTAATTGAAAAATATGACCAAACTGCTATTTTAGGAGTCAAGGAGTGTTGAATATAGACATTTATGCCATTCCTTTTAATTTTTCAAATATTACGTGATGCAAAATCATGTATGCAATTTAGACTTGCAGCCATTTTTAGAAACTATAATTTTTGATTCAAAAGAAATCTGCTATCTTGCAAAAATGAGACTCAGTTTAACAGTGTGTTTCCAAAGAAAATGAAGCTGCTTTGCTTCTTAGACAAGAGCGTCGTAATGGGGTCTCTTAATATTCCATGCACAATCAGTAGCGTTGTAGTGGAGAGTACATCATCTGGAACTGAAGACTGAGCAGGTTCTCACTCTCTCTTGTCCTCCAGCTGGCTACTCCAGGAGGCACAAGCCCCTCTGGAGTGAGGCATACTGGGATAATATCTGGGTCTCTTTCAGTTTCTTCATCTCGACCAGACAAACTCCAACATTTTACGCCATTAGAATTTCATGACTTTTCTATCCTAATTAAAAATGCCATCAATGATGAGATTTAGTTTTTCTTTTAAAAATTGTGTTTTGGTAGGTAAAAGTAAAAAAACCGCCTTTGTTCACTGGCTTTTTCCTTTCTTTGCACACACAGTGTTCATAAAGTAACCCTGTAGATTCTTAGAGTGTAAAATGATGTATAAGGTAACACTTCCATAGGACGCGTATGCTTAGAAATACATTCCAACTTTATTATCAGAACTGCTTCATACTATGAATAGATCTCAAATTTCTTTGTCTGAGAGTGTGGCTTGGTTCTTCAGGGTTTATTATTGTTTGTTTTTACCTGACATAATTTGAATATTTATGTTCAAGATCACATCGTAATAGCTATATACAAATATTCAGAGTCAGATATCAGTAACTTGTACATACATTAAGCATTCTCTCAAACACTCATCACTCCTTAGTGTAAGAAGGAATCGAAATTCACTGTGCTAGCTGTTTTCTAGTTCATAACTAATTGCCATCAACCTTGGTCATTCTATTGTATTTATGGATAATTGAAATTTATTCATTCTATGCAGCCATACGCCTCACATGTGTACAAAATAGCTATCCTGCATTGCTGTGGGAATGACCAGTAAAATGGATGATTACTGGGCTAAAGAAAATTGTGAAGCTTAAGGCTGATCTTTTATGATTACTTCAAAGATGTGACATGTCCAGGTCACCCAAAAATTTTTTGCAGCTGGATCCAATAGGATGACATATCTTTCTACAGAATCTAGTCACAAGAAATTTGATGTTTCATGTCTAATTGTTTGGTATATGGTATCAGCACATGCCCTGTTCTTTATGAGACTTTCTATATAAAACCAAAACCATTATAAGCCAAGAAAATCCCTAAGACTTCAGGATATATCTGAGGGGTGGACTTTACTGAAGAAACAAAGGAAAGGGGGAATTTAGTAAGCCAGCAAAAGTATAAATATCTGAGAGCTAGTCTAGGTTTCTGCCTCCCATGAAGGAATCATGACAATTAATATTAGTAATAGGCTGCCTGTTGCAGAATGCAACATGGGTGAATCTGCAAATGGATGAATCTGCAAATGGATGAATCTCAGCATCTTCTTCATAGTATATGCCAAAATTAACCTGAAATGTTTCCAAGATGCAGGTTCAAGAGGCAGACACAGAAAACTTTAGAAGGAAAAAAGGTAGAGATACACATTACTTTGGATTATGCTAAAGGACATATAACAAGAGGAAAATAGACAAAAAATATTCATTCAAATTAGATACCTTTATCTATTAGAAGACATAATTGAACTGAAATGCAACTCAAAAATACTACAACTCTTTCCAATCATATTCACTGAGGATTTTACATCTAGACAATAGAGACTCTACAACTCAGCAAAGCAGTAAAATATAATTAAAAGATGGTCAAAGTATCTGAGAAAGTGACTTGAAAAAGAAGACACAATATTGGTGATCAGTACATGAAAAGATGCTCACATTAGTCATGAACAGACACAAATACTATCACAATACCACATCCATGAGGATGGCCATATTACAAACATAAGAATGTTTAAATTGGGAAGCACATTGGTGAGCATCAAGAGTAACTAAAACCATCATCCATCAGAGATGGAAAAGCAGAATAGCACAGCTATAAGGAAAAAAATTGGGAGCTGTCATAGTTAGGCACAGGTATCAACTTGATGGTTGAGGATTTGAGCTCTGGGCACAGTTGTAGAGAATTCGTAGTTAAGTCCAGAATGAACATGCAGGAGATTGTCTACTTGATGGGGAAGGCCCAGCCCATGGTGTGCAGAAGTAGACCTCGGACAAGTGAATAAATACAGAGAGCTGGTTGAGAAAGTGGCCATCCCTATGTATGTTGTACTTGGATCGTTCTTCTCTCAGCTGTTACATGGATATGGGATAGTCAGTTCCCTTGGCCCTGGGGTTGGTGTGAGCTCTCCCAACAAGCTGGACTAAGAACTGTAACTGGATTACCACAAGAGAATAAACCCCTTGTTCCCTTAAGATGTTGATTTTATCAGCAACCATGCAGGCTAACTGCAAAAAGAGCTCTTCAGAATTTAAACTTGGAAATCACCTAAGGTTCAGAAAGTCCAAGGCTATGTAAACATCTGTTGAAACTGAGGCGTACTTTCACATAACTCTGCACATGAATATTCATAGCAACATATTCATTAAAGTCAAAAGAAGAAACATACAAATGTCCATTACTGTCAAGCAATGCATCTACATTCCATCATTGGAAGCAATGAAATCGCATGTTATCACAAGAATTAGCCTTGGCAAGCAAAGGAACCAGTGACAAATGGTCATGGGCTGAATGACTGAGACAATACACGACGTGCTCTAGATACTCAAACCCACAAAGACCAACTGGTTTAGTGGTTGAGTATGGTTGCTGGGGGCAAGGAATATCATGTGTATGTACTGTATGCAGTTTGTATATACATATTTACATATGAGTATAAATATATATTTATATATACATTATATATACAAATATATATATTTATATATACAAATGTATTTATGCATCAATATTCAGCTACATATCCAGCCATTTTTAACTTTAAGCTGTGTACTGTGATAAAGTATATGTCTTTCACATTTTGAGCAGTATGATGGTTTATTGGCAAAACAGTATCAACATGATCTAGATGCTCATAACATGTTTTAGTATAAAAACTGACAGTATTCTGGATTTTTTTTCCTCTTTTTCTTCTTTTTTATGATGCTTTTTCTTTGTTCTCTTTTCCTTACCTATATTTCCTCATAAGTAATTGTTGATCAATGGCCATTTTGAAATATAAAGCAGACTTAATTTATTAATTATATTTTATAGACCAAAATCTAGTGTGGGGACAATATTTCAGAGATATTCTTCTGTAATAATCTACTTTGTAAATTTAATGTTGGCAATGATATTTTACTTTTAAAATTATGATTAGAAGCATTTTAAAATTCAAAGCTAAAAATAAACAAAGTGTAAATACACCCACTTTGCATTTTAACCATATGTTTTCCTGTCATCCAGAGTCCCAAAATATCACTGAAATTAGAGGAGAAACAATAAACTGTTGTTTCTTTAAAATATGTTCCTTTGTTGAGCTCACACTGCTAACCCTTTAGGGAACTAACAGCCCATTATTTCTGTATGCGCCATATTCATCTACAAAACTCAAAGAACAACTAATTATATCCTTTTGCAAATGAGTACAACAGAATGGCTTTTGTTCAACAGGTTAAGATTGTTGAGTAGGTCCCTTGAGTGACTTCAGCATTTACTATGGTGTGTGTGTGTGTGTGTGTGTGTGTGTGTGTGTGTGTTCACATGCATTAATGTTCGGTCACTACATATTGTGTAAATTGTGACAGGGGCTAAGATTGTACACATGTTCCATGCATCTCTGCACCTCGCCTTAAGACTTTATACTTTTGGTTTGATAAATGTCAAAATTACTATTCTTAAAGTTTGCCCAAACGTTGCTGGGAAATGGCAGAGAAGGGAGCAATTAAGTAAAGGTCAGAAATATAAACCTATTAAAGCCATAATGATTTCTTGTATATTCATTTCATTTCCCCCCATTTCACAGTCCTTTTTTTGTAAGTAATTATATTAGTAAGTCTAGACAAGCTGGAGTTTTGTGTAACTGTGCAGCCAAGTGAATTTAACTGCAGGAGGAAGCTTCTGAAGAAAGCCCGGAGTTCAGAGTTCCAGATTCTCCTTGCAGTATGATGCAGGGATTCAGAGAGAGACAGTGAGAACGCATGCAAGTCAGCTGCAGCAGATCTGCACAAGACACTGAAAGAGACCATTTGAAGTCAGAGCAATGAGTCTTTGTGTATAGTTACGCTTCTCAAGATTCCTCCAGTGCTGGGGCTGGAGAGGTGACTCAGGGGTTAACCCTCTGCCTTGCAGGCGGAAGGTCCTGAGTTCGGATCCTAGATCCCACGTATAGACGCCGGGTGGAAGCGGGGGCGGCCTGCGCTTCTGGTCCTGGTAAGGCGGAGCCTGTGAATCCCGGGTCAGGAGGTAGAGGCATCCATGGTTGTTCGCGAATTCGTCTGTGGTTCTACACACACACACACACACACACACACACATACACACACACGTGCGCACATACATAGGCACACACTCACAATTGAATAAATAATAATAATTAAAAAAAAAGATTCCTCAAGTGCTTGCCTATCCCTGCCTGATGTTAAGCTTAGCCTCAGGATCGCACTGCATTGCCCAGATCACCAGAAGGCATCGGGATGGAGCAAACTAGCATGATGATGCCCTCCACAGAGCAGCAAGTGAGATCTTGCAAGATGAAAGTCTCACTCCATGAAAGGTTGTGGCGCCAACAACGCCTTGTGGTCAAGGCAGCTTCTGTCGGCTGCTCTGAATCTCTGTCAAGCCTGGAAGAGGTGAGGGTCACTTGCAGCCAAAAGAGACATAATCAGCTTATGTTGTTGACTCAAGGTGCAAAATGAAGGTTTTATTCCCTCTCATGATGTGGCATCATGGTCCTGGCGGTTACAGTGAGGCTTCTTATTTCACCTGTTCACACATGGAACGGCTGGTCATGGTGTGTGACTGGTGTGCTGACTGCCTTGCCAAGAGGTCTTACAAGACGCTCCTCTTTACCAAAAGCGTAACTGAGAGTTCGCTCTAGCAGCTTGGAGCCCTCCAATACCCCACTGCACTCGCGCCTCTGATCCCATAGGAACGTCAGTCATGATTTCTAGGTACTCCTCTGTGTTCAGGAATCTCACGCCCCCCGAGGGGAGAAATGACACGGGGGTGAGATGAATTCTCCACTGCTCAGGTGACCCTTCCACCTGGACTCATTGCAGCATCTCAGAGGAGGGACCTAAGGGTGGGCTCTGTTTCACTTCTATTGTCAAGAGACTGGAATAAAGCCCAGATTCAGCCTTTAACATAGAATGAAACATAAGAGGTTCAAAAATGTACAAAATTATGTGTAATTCATGTTCAGTTATGCAGTGCTAGGAGCGAGAGTGACTAACATAACAATACCTTTTTATTTTACTATTTTAATTAGTGTATATTTGCTGTGTGTGGTGTTATGTTTCCTATGGATATTTTCATTGGAGTATAATGTTCTTTGAGCACATGTCCCCCCACCACACAGCAGGATATCTTTACTCTCCTGGGCAGGTTTTCCACTACCTTTTATGTGACATGTGCAAGCATATGTTATCTGCGCATGCGTGTAAAGGCCACAGTGCACAAATGAGAGAAAATGTGATAGTTTTTTTAGAAGACCTACTCGATTTACTTAAAATGAGCATCTCGCTTTATCTTTTTTATTAGAAATGATTTAACTTTGTTGTTCATTGCTGAAAAATAGCATTGCATATATATCCTCCTGACTCTATATCTGACAAAGGATTAATATCCAGAATTGATATGGAAATGAAAAGTTTATTACAGGAACTGTAATAAACTATGATGTATGTAGACTAATGCAAATAGACTTCTCCAAGCATAAAGTTCACATCAATTGAAAAATGTTTTCCACAATTAGGAACATCCTTCAGGGATGTCCTGGTGTAAAACAATAGGAAAAATTTCTTAGGAAAAAAAAAGAATGAAAATATGTCTCTGCAAACTCTCAGCATGAAATTTAATATGACTTAGCATGTATGTGAAGGAGTAGAAGCATCATTGAAATAAAATTACCATCATTTAGAAAGAAACATAATATATTCTGTTTAAAAGTGTATCCAGGTATACTATTACCAAAATGACTCTCTAAAATGATGAAATGTTCTAATCCAAGTAATATTTTTTGTTGTTCCATATGGCAGTTTTTGTGTTATAGCCATCAAATAAGTTATCAAAATAATTATGCAAATTTGGCATTAATGAGTAACCCATTTAAAAGAAGAAGCAGGTGGCTTGAAGAGAAAGTGAACCATTCAAGATCATAAAACTAATAAGTGAGAAAAATTGAAGTTTTATCACAGTCATCTTGATTAGATCATCAAGTTTAAAGATTAAGGCTATTTAAGAGAAGCAAATCTCTTCTCCTGCTTCTCAGCTCCTTCTCTCGTGACACCAATATCCATGACTTCTTGTCATCCTGTAAAGTCACACAATCAATTTGTCCTGTGAGATAGCTCAGAGAGCAAAATGCTTGCTATGTAATCTTAAGAATCTGAGTTCAATTCCTAGGATCTACATGAAGATGGAATGCAAGGACTGGCTCTATAAAGTTGTCCTTTAGCTTCTGTCCTCATACTGTGGGACACTCTCACACATAATTTGACATCCATGTAAGACAACACAATAAATAAATGGTTTAAAAATCAAAATTGATGACTGGAGAGATGGGTCAGGAGTTAAGACTCTGCCTCGCAAGCAGAAGGTCCTGAGTTCAGATCCCAGGTTCCACTTAATGAAGTCCAGGTAGAAACCACAGCAATCTGCACTTCTGGCCTTGGTTGGCAGAGCCTAGGAAATCCCAGAGTGAAGCAAGAAGGAAGTATAAGTAATCCAGGTTGATTCCTGAAGTCACTCTTGGTCCTCCACAGGGACACACTGCGCCTTCTGATACACACACACACACACACACACACACACACACACACACACACACACGTGCCAAAAAATGAATAAATAAAAATCATAGGTAATTGCTTAACTAGTATGTTTGTCTCTAACTATATTATTTAAACAGATAGACTACATAGGTAATGTAGCTAAAGTGAAATTATATCTACTGGCACATGGCAAAGAACCTGTTTTTTTAATAACATGATTGTATATAGCCATTTTACATTTTGTAAGTTACTGTCTTCAGTGATTATCACATAAAATTATTATTTTTCTTTATCCATTATTTTATATCTTTCTTCTGTTACTGTGGGAGTATAGATGGATGCAGGGTGAGAAAATGACAGACAGACATATGTGAGCAAGGGAGGTAAAATAATGTGTCATTACTTGGTGATGTTTCCTGAATTATTTCACCCACTGTCTCCAAACCCACACTTCCTCTCATTTCAGTAAGTGTCCTAGACTTTTCTGATGACCCAAAACAGATTTATTTAGATTGCCTCTGTCCTGACCAGGGACGGCAGTGTGTGATGGCATCTTTGATGCACATCCACCGGGGTAGCTGGTCTGCTGCACATGCAAAGACCAGCAAGGTGTGCACGGGGGGGGGGATGCTGGAAGTCAGGAGTAGGTGAGTCATTGCCTTGCCGTTCTGACTGTCATTGCTAAAGCATGCTAAGCTAGCATGGGATTTCTCTTCTCGCTTTCTCCTGACATTCTTACCTATCCACCAAGATCACTTTTTCATGTATGCAATGTCCCTACCTAAAAAGCAGTAGACAATAGAATAATAAAAACACATGGGAAAGTGTCACAATTTCCTCTCACCCTTATGCGTAAAGTGGCTTGGGTATATCTGAGCCTCACCCTCCTTCCACGTTGACTTTGCAATATCATCATTTTTAGAGCGAATTGTTGCCCCAGGACTTCCAAGACAGAGCTGTTCTACCTTCACTACACTTCCTTTTCCTTGCACTGAATTCCTGGACAAGGCCTTTCTCTTGGTCTACGGGATGTCTTCCATTACTAGCTGACAAAGGCAGTTTATCAGCTAACCGTGTGGGATGGTGGAGGATTTTAATGCAATAGTGGAATTCACTAATCCTATGTCATGGTCCAAGTCGCTCTACTTTAATTAATTTTCCTTCCAGAAAAAATAAATTTGGCAAAGTGGGCAAAATCCCCTAGATTAGACATGAAAATGTCAAGCTAGTCCTTAGCTCCTTAGTAGTTCAGTGGCTAAAGTGGCCTTCAAGTGCCTGGGGATTAGTTCTATCCATTTGAATGTCTTCTGGCCAGAAAATGAACAGGCGAGTGGATTTTGAGCAAAATACTAAAGGAAATTGCTGATAAAAACACCGGTGCTTTGCCTTCACGGGAGGAGATGCGTATCTGTTCTTTGTCAAACCCCCCTTAAGCTGTCGTCCTCACGCTTATCGCAGAAAGCATGACCTCATCGGGCCTTATCGCCAGACGCTTTCCTGACCAGACAGAAAGAATCCCTGGAAGCAGCCAAGCGTCTCATTTATTTTGAGGAGGGTGATGGTGGTACTGCCACGAGGAATCACTCCTGTGGGCCCTTAAAGGTCCGCACACAGTGGGATTGGCTGGCTGCACAGGGAATCCCCAGGAGAGATGTCTCTCTCATGACCAATGCTGAAAAAAACAAATGGCAAGAAATGGATGGCATCTGCCGTCAGAACGATGACGTGGGCTCCTGAGTGGGTCATAGGATGAGCTATTCTTAAAGCGATGATGCTTTTCATATTCTTGAATTTTGCAAGTAGTGAGAAGAGCTGGATTTGGTTTGGTGCTAAGTGTTTAGGAGGTGGGAAACTTTTGCTCATAGGATTGTGGTCAGATGCAGCTGTGAGGGGTTGAGGGCGTGGTTTGCACAGCAAAAGCAATTTGTGTACAATGGTAAGAAGCACAGATCCTCTGTAACCTTGAGGAAAGAAAGCTGGGTGTGGCACTGTGTTTATTACACCAGCTTTGGGGAGACAGAGAGAAGAGGATGCTTGGTGGTTGCCGATCTGATGGGTGAACTCTGAGCCAGTGAGAGATTGTGCACAAAAAGGTGGCAAGTAATAGAAGATGCCCAATATTGGCTTCTGTCCTCTACACATATGGGCATACAGACACGCGTGTATGCATATGCTTACGTGTGTACTCACACCACCCCGTAGCTGTGAGGTAAGTGAACGAATCAGTATAAAGAGGAGGGGGAAATGGACCGACGAGAGTCACGGAAGACTGGTCACAGAAGGACTGTTTATCCGATGTATGTGAGCCACCAATCTTATACAGTGATCTTTCTATTCTTACTGAATGACCTCGGTTGATTTTTCTATGTTTTGCATGTCATCTGACTGCAAAACAAAGATGATGATTTATGGAAATGAAATAAGCACAAGCTCACCAGAGAACTACACATTTTGGATTTATTTCTGACTTCTTTCTCATTTTCTATGAGTTATATTATTATTGAAGAATCATTCTTGTTCATTGAAAAAAGAGGAAATTAGGAGAAATAGAATTTTAAATAAAAAACTCATGACATGTTTCTGCTGCATCTGTCAGAATACTGTGGGTATCGATGAAAAGCACTTGCAGCTTGTAAATCACCAACTGTGTTAATAACACTGAATTTATTTGTGTCACAGAATACAATGAAGGGTAATCAAAGATTCAAAACAACGCCATAAGACCCTTGTTAATGTTTCCCTTTCTTTCTGTTAATAGAAGTTAAACGGCTTGTCATGATTTCAGAGTGTGTCGTCCCTCACAGATTCGTGTGTGTGCACATTAGCTAATGTCAACATTTGGAAAGGTAGTTGGAGAGTGCAGAGCCTTGCTGGAGGAAAGCATGTCACAGGGGCACGCCTTGAGGTTTGGCTGCCCTGTCCTGCTTCCTCTCACAACCGTCCGCTTGCTCTCTGCCTCCACGATGATTTCTGTGACCTGAGCCACATCCGGCACCTGCTGCCCGCCAGGCCTTGTCCTCGGTTTTGCACTGCCTCCCCCTCTGGAACCACCAGACAGATAAATCTCCCTCTTCTTCCCTTAGGTTGTATGGGAGTGTTGTCTCGCAGAGGAAAGGCAACTGCAACGGCACTACTGTATTTACTTTAAATACCTGTACAACTTTCAGGGGATATTTTGCTTCCCTTATCTTCATGAGCTAAGTAATGTTCTATTAAATCCTCACAGAGGGAAGGAAAAATGCTACTGGTCTGTGCATATTACTGCCAAGAGCACCAAGTTCAGATGCATGAGCTGGAGAGGAATGGGTGAAGAGTCACTTCCACACAGCTTTGTCTCCCTCGTCCTATGTCACGAGTCATATGCTCATGTATCCTGAGACATTCATGCTCACGCTCATGTATCCTGAGACATTCATGCTCATGCAGCTGTGAGACAGCACATCACCACACAGAATGAGACGCCGAGGTGTCTTCCGAGCCGACCAGCAAAGGCTACATCAGCAGCACGGGCTTTGGTACCTGCTCAGAAACAGTTAAGGTAGAGGTCAGGCATCTTTGCTAGAGCTGTATGCATTCCCCACTCCCAGCTAGAGCTCCCAAATGTCTTTACCATGATTCCTCCAAGGGTGCCCAAGGAGAGATGTGTTTCATTAGCTTGGGATTCTGCTTGTGAAGGCTGGAATGTGCCCCTCTGCCAGATCCAAGAGACGTGGAGAACACCCAAGTTCCTGCTTACTTGTCAGGAGCGAGCGAACTGACTCTGTCAGTTATTCCATTCGCTCACAGGAGCAATCGCTCTTTCCAGAACCGGGTCCTGTTGACTCTGTTCCAAACCTCAGAGAAGTTCTTGCCAAGCCATTTTGGAGAGGTGGTTCTTCGGAAACACACAGGCTATGGACTGGAACTCACGCTTCAGGCTAGTCCAAATGACATGATTTGCATAGTGTACACCGCTGTCCGCCATACCTTAAGGAGGGAGTTGGAAAACATTCCTCTTTGTGGAGTCCATACTGAGGTGTACTGCAACTCTCTAGGCAAAGGATACTCATAATAGGACATGCTAGTTGCTTTCCTCAGCATGCTCAGAGAATTAGAGTCGCAAAAGGTCAGAATGTGAAGCAAAGCAGACGGTCCCCTGTACCTTCCACTTCATTAAGATGTCTGTTTTCTGTTCATAATTATCATCCTCAAATGAATTCAAGACCTGTCAATCAGTCTGTACTAAACAGATGAAGGGTTGACATCCTTCCTGCCTAAATACTCTCAGAGACAGAAATGAGTCCTATGGATTAGAAAAGACACAAGAAGGAAGTACATTATGAAAGTATGAAAATACCATAGAAATTCAATTTCAGAGGAAAATCATCTTGATTGTGTTTATACATGGAGAAATAACTGTATTAGATTTTCTTTTTCCTCCAAGTGGTTTTAGAAATTCTACTGTTAAGCAATAGGATATATTTTCTAAAAAATTATTTTCTAGGTACACTTTATAACAATTATTTCCTGAGAATGCTCCCCAAATTAAGGTAGGGAAATATCAATATGGTGCAGAAATTTTTCCAGGATATAATTTCTTAATTTAAATATGTAAAATTTGAAGTGGGGTAATTTTAGTTTGCAAAAATCTTGAAGTGATATTCTTTACTTTGCAATTGACCCCAAGGTTATGGTGTCCCTTATTCACGCTATCATGAAGTTTAATGCAAACGTGAGCACAAAATATTTAGTGTAAAGATTGTTCTCTGTGAATGACAAATGAGAAGCAGTCATTTGGTAAGTCAGTTTATAGCAGCCTATGGATTAAGTGGGGGCAATGGGAGCGATAATAGAAGGTTCTGCTGTTAGGCGCTTTAGGTTTATGAATACAGTCCAGAAAAAGAGTTGGTTTCAAATGTGATTGAGATTCAGATGCCAGAGCATTGGCAGACCACAAGCACGTGCTGTTTAATTTGTCTTTAAAATTCATTGTGTTAAGCCATCGAAGACAGGAAAGTCCCCTTTCCTTAGCTAAAGGAAATGTTTGTTGTTTGGGCAGCAGGATAGAAAGCAGCTAGTAGGTCCTGTGCCACCAGGGAAAGTGCCCAGCTTCAGCTTTAAAGACCTCGTCCCAGATTTCAGACCAACCAGTTACAAATGTGCCAGAGAAATCGCATGACTGAGCCGGTGTGATGGCTCAGCCAATAAGGAGCCTGCTTGCAACCTGGTGACTTGAGTTCAGTTCCTGGAAGGCCATTCTCTCTCTCTCTCTCTCTCTCTCACTCTCTCACTCTCTCTCTCTCACTCTCTCACTCTCTCTCTCTTTCTCTTTCTTTCTCATACTCTCTCTCTTTCTCTCTCTCATACTCTCTCATACTCTCTCTCTCTTACTCTCTCTCTCTCACTCTCTCTCACTCTCTCACTCTCTCACTCTCTCTTATTCTCTGTCATTTTCTCTCAAATAAAATAAATCATATTACTATAAGTGCTTAAACTCATTTTGTGTATCTGAAGAGCGAGAGTACATCGTGTTATTCATAGTTGCAACCATAAAGTATTAATTTTTTTAAAAAAAAGGGTGAGGTCCTGGAACTAGACTAGCCAAATCTCTCCCCATCCTAAAGCTCAAGGAAACTTGTGGAAGAGGGGACGGTAAGATTGTAAGAGCCTAAAGATGGGGAGGAGTAATGATACACAAGATACTCCACACAAGTTAGGGCTGCAGTAGCCATAATTGGAATTTGCATGACCTGCGCAATGACTGACATGTCAACGACCCCCCAAAGTCTAGCATGGATCACAGGCACTAGGTTCCTTAGAGGCAAGGGATTAACAGTCATAATAGTGTCCCCGTACTAAAGGGGAGCCCAAGAAAGGGTTCTGGGCAATGCCACTGAGTCCTTACACCTCATTAGATTGGAGGGCTCAGAGCGAAGTTTGACATTCACACTAAAGGATGCTCCAGGAAATGGGAAGGGGAAACGGGGGAAAGGGTACAAGGAGGACTGAGGAGGGGTGGAGAGAGGAAGGGGATCGGGGTACTTATTAAGCTTGTATGATTGGGAAAAAATAAATAAATATAATAAAACAAAATGGGTGAGGTGAACCCAAGATTATGGGACTTACTATATACGTTTATGCATACTTTGTGGGAGAGAGTTTAAAAGTCATTTTTCATGTTAACATTTGGAAAATAGCATAGGAGCATAAATGTACATGTAGCCTTGATATTCATGACATATTCCAGAATGTACATATTCCATGTACATATGTGCATATATTATATCTATATCTAAACCCTCTTATTAAACAAAATGTTCACAGAACTACTAGAATGTTTGAAGACTGACTAATAGCAGTGAGAAGCGTGCACACTAGTCATTGGAAACATAGGCAGAGTAGACAGGGTGTCTCTGAGCCAAGCTGCTGATTTCCTTATTACTGCATTCATCTTGAACAAATTATTCAAATGATTAAGTCTTTTTCATAAGGCTATTGATGTCTGCATCTCATGTGCATTGTGAGCTACAAAGAATCAACTTATAAAGGAAAAAAAAACATTGTCACAGGGATCAAAATGAAAATACAAAATGATGCATCAACAATTATGCTTCTGAAGTCTATTAAAGACACCGAGTTTAGATCAAATGACTTGGAATCATTGTATGATAGCTGGATATGATGGGAGACCAGTGAAGAGATATCAATCAAAGATCAACAGTAGGTTTCAGCTTTGAGGTTTGGTCCTTGAGCTGCAAATGAAGTCTCTTCACGCACCTTCCAGAAATCTTCAACCTGGCTCTCATGCTGCACCCAGGTGCACTATGTGGAGATCATGTCCACTGTGAATTGGTGGACATTTATGAAAATTCTTTGAAAAAATGGAAACCGTTATCACAGAATTTTTTTTAGAATGAATATTATTTTGATAGGTTATGATTTCACGTTGTAGCCCAGACTGGCAAAAAATCACATTATTCAAGCCTAGATGAACTCAAACTTGTGGGATCTTCCTTGCCACATGGGGCAAGCCTCTGGCCCAAGCTTCCCAGGTGTAGAAATAATAAGCAGATATCATTGATATCAAGATTAATGCTTAAATGGAATGTTCTTAATAGCACTCTAGAAAAATCTGCATTCAGTTGAATTTCTAAATGTCTCATAGTAATCTAAGTTTGTAACTTCTTTAATCAATTTAATTGAAAATGTCTCTCTGGATAAAGACAGCTCTTAAGCATCTTTTCCATAGCAACTGCAGGAACGACAAAAAGACATGGCAGCATAGGAATGGGGTACGCACAGACAGTCTTTGCTGCAGGCATATAAACAAAACTTTAAAAGGAAAGGAACTGATCTGGAATCTGTGAGACCTATGACTGACAGAAAGAGAATGTTCTGGATTCATACCACAAGCAAGGCAGGTGGACTGCTGTGGATTCACACCAATAATACCAATACCAAGGTGGGGAAGCCTGCAGAGAGGTACTATATCTCACGGCATCGGAATGCTGGGTTACCGGCATCTCTTGCCTTCTTTTGAACCCATGTTGCATTTTTTTCCTTGACCTCTGTCGTGTCCTTGGACAAGTGATTCCACGTCTTTGTGTCTCAGGACTCAGGTCATCAAACTCGGTGCATCTTACAATAAACCTAGGCAACACATGTAAAATACATAGCAGTTGGTCAAAAAGATTTTCAGGAAAATATAAGTGTGCAGAATCGTAGACATCATCATCCTGTACCATGAACTTCACTTAGTTATGGTTTTTGGTCAATGAATCGTAATACCCTCTTGAACAACTCACATTTCTCTTGCTGTTCATGCAATGGGTTTGATTTCTGTTTGGTTGAGAGGCGACCAGAAGAAACAGATTTTCTTTACCCATCTTTGAGCTGTAGGTGCAGTTAAAATCCACATACACAGAAGATGATCAATATTTAAGATGCTGTGTGTCCCACCACCAAGAGACAGTCCCAACGTAAATGGATACAACATGTGTTTAAACATATGTTCTTGGCAGAACTGCCATGATTTAGGCCACTTATAAAGCCACTTTACCCATTATGTGATCACTTTTACAGATGCAATATTCATGCATCTTTTTTACTTCTACTTATAAAACCAATGAGAAAAGGGCTCAATAAAAGAGTAAAATGAAGTCAAAAGGTTATTCCCTTTTCCATATATTTAGATCAATGAACAAAAGCCACATACTCTTAAGTGGAGAATTACAATAATGCATGTAAAACAGTCATCTTATTTATATAGTTGATTAATAAGTTAAATTAAAACATATTTTCATCATTCATTATCCCACAGGTCCTTTCTCTACCTTCAGTACATTCTAGAATTTTTAAACTTGAAATTCTTGAAGTGTTGTTAGACATGGACATGTAAGTGTCATAATTCACAAGGGACAAGAATCATGTGTTGTTCAGTTCCTCCATAGACCTTGCAGTGACTTTGAAACTGGTCATTTGCTATTCCTCAGGGATACATGGAAGCAGGTGCGTCTGAAACCCAAGGAATCCAATCACAGGATTTAACACATTCTTGGATATATTCTGTGTTGAAGAGCAATAATGTTAAGAGAACAGTGTTTTTCTAATTTATTAAATATGTATGGAATACAGCTAGCAAAGGTAAAGGTAAATGGAATAACTCCATTCGCAATCAAGGTTTTTTTCCCCTGCAAAGAAAAGCCATGGACTTTTCTGTGACTTGCAAATGTTTTGACCACCTGGTAGACCGTGGGTCTCAACAACCTCGCTGCTGTGTCTGTTCCTAAGGCCGTTCTTGAGATGAATGAAGTGGTCTTTCCCAGGGAGAATACTTGACCAGAGCTTCATGGATTTTGTATAAATCTGTTTCTAGCCACATGTACTTGGGCACTTCTTTTCAGTAGGGTAACATGGCAGGAAGCTGGAGTAGAGATATTTCATCATAGAATATAATGCCATCCTTTTTAGAAAAAAAAACAGAAACATATATGTAATCTTTAATTTAATGTGTCTTTATATATATTTTACATTTCCCTTCATGTACACAATGATTTTAAAGCATCATCACCTTATGTTACCTACCCCATATCCTTCTCCTTTCCCATGGAAAACTTTCTCCTTCCTACATTTTCCTTTCTACTTTCCTGTGTTTTGTGTGGAGGACACTGACTTTGTTAGAGCTACCTGCATTGGCATGTACTTTAGAACTTGAAGGAGCATGGACATATCAGTGGGCATATGGTTCGTGAAAATAGCCCCCTTCACACATTGAGAATTTACCCTCAATTTTCTCTTGGTTCCTCCCTTCCATTGTGAAATATTGACAAGCCCAGTCTTGTAGTGCATGTGATTTGGATCAAACAATAAGTTGTGGTCAATGGTTTGATTGAATAAATAAGCACTTGAAAGAAAGATGCCAAGGAAACTTACTTTGCATAAGATGTACCATTGTAACTTCCCTGCATGGACTATGCACAGATGTACTTGTGTTACATATGGAATTTGGTGAAGGTTAACTCACTGGAGGAGGAGCCTACAAGCTAGTGCAAATGACAGCCTGCTGCATCAACACAACATGCTTCTTCCTCACCCATCCTGCCATCATACTGTAGGCTCTTCAACGTACTGGTCACACAGTTGGAGGGGGGGTGTGTGGACAGACGATACTCACCAGGACTGCCATGAGTGTAGTCCTCACGGAGTGCCCACTCTGTCACTGCTGGAGCCCAAACTTCAGTCTCTAATGTGGCACTGTTCCTTGTAGCTAGCAACATGTCAATCACTCCAAACATCTCCCTTCACATTGTGTTTCAACTGGATGATCCCTGCTATAAGGCAGCACTAGGCATGTATGGGACTCTTGGAATTCTGTGTACTCCAACCTCATTTTGCATAGCCTAGATTCTGATCAAGGAGTTGTCTTCACAGTAAAGGAAAGGCAGCATGGAATTATGACCCCACCACCCTCTCACTGCCCTCAGCTTCTTCAGGAAGTTCTCTGACTTGGCCTAGGGAATGACCCTCTGTCACTCAGTGACCATCTCAGCCTGGTGGGTCATTCCTTCTTTGCAAGGCTATGGAAAAAATTCACCAGATAATACATTCTCTGAATTTGTGTCCAATTTGTACAGCCAATCATTTCTTACAAAGCAAACTTCTTCACGTGTATATTGTCAACAAACAATATCTAAATCTGATTATCCATCTGAATTTAACTATATGTCACAACAACAGAATATCTGACTTTAGCAACTTGGGAAGCATGGGGTTTAATGGCCTCACAGGTTAAGGCTAACAATTCATCATTACAAGATAGTCACAGCAGCAAGAGCTAGAGAGCAGTGATCAGTGCATATCTGCTTGCAGCTCTCTCTCTCAGTGCATACCTGATTCTGCTTGCTCCCTCTCCATCCAGTGCATGCTGACTTACTGTTCTTTCCTCTCAGTGCATGTCTGCTTGCGCCCCCACCTCTCTCTGCATGCCTTCTGGTTGCTCTTTCCACCTCTGCACAGTCCCAGACCACTCCTTCAGGAAACGGTGCCACGCACTTTTGGATTGTCTTTGTGGTAGTTAGATTCAGGTATCAACTTGACAGTTGAAGGTTGAGTTTGGAGCACAGCTGTGAAGAGCTGAGGGCGAAGGCAAGCCCTTGAAGAAGCCTGAAGGTGATTATTTAGTTGATTTGGAAGACCCAAACTCTATGGAGTGCTGCTCTCGAGGGAGGGATCTGACAAAAGGAAGTTCAATGGGGAGGGACTTGCTGTGTTGAGTCTACTGCTGGTCTGCTGCTGCCTTCTCCCTTGCTGCTGCAGTGATGCTTCTGTTCCTCCTGACATTGGGCTCAGTCTCCTGGCCCTCGCTGCCGCTCATCATTGACATCACAGCCCAGTCTCTTCAGCCCTCCAGCGTGACTGAGGTTCCAGGACGCTCTAGGAACTGCTTTGGTCTTCAGGGTCTGAGACACCAACTGGCTTTTCAGTAGCAGACAAGAATCGCTGAGATATTCAGCTCCAGAACTGAGTAGCTACTGTTAGACTACTCTGATTTATCTATTCCTCTAGAGAACCCTGGCTAACACAGTCTTCAGACATCAATAATGCAATCAAGACAATTCCTCACAGGCATGGCAAGAGGCCAAACTTAATCTAAAGAATACCTTTCAGGCATATTTGAAGACTGCCTCTAAGTGTCATGTTGATAACTAATAATAAACATCATGTCTCTCTCAGTCTAAGAGCTACTTTTTAATGATTTTAGTTTCAAAATTTTTAAAAAAGAAGCATATATGGCATGATACACACACACACATACACACACACACACACACACACACACACACACACACACACACAGCTTCCACTTTGAGGAGATATTAAACATATGGCTAAGTTTGGCATAGAGTTACCAGAATCACATTGCATAGCGAATTCCAGAAATCATTGTACTGTCTGTAATTCTGTTGCTTTGGGATTGGTTCCACTGGAAAATGTTCAAAAAGAAACAGTACTAAATTATTATTCAAGCTCTGCTTCTACACCTTCACAGTGATACCATCATGATTATTCATTTCCAATCAAATTTTTCTATGCAGAAAGCACATCACACAGGGATGTGGGTGCAGGAACATGGCTGGAAGCAGGCGTAAGTGATTGCAAATCTCTGAATAGTTTCCTGAAATGAATGTGACTATCTGAGTCAGGGCAAAGACTTTCAAACTCAAATTTCTCCAATTTTGTATCTAAATAAAAGTAATAAAAACATGTTCATTTGGTTGCTTTATATTGCAATTCACCTGCAGGGTTCCTGATAAAATCACCGTCAAACAGCTTAAGAGAATAAGGGGTTTATTCTCTTAGGATAGTCCTGTTATAGTGCATTTCCCCAGCTTAATGGGAAAACATGTACCAATACAGAGCTTAGGGAACTGGCCATACCATAATGACTGAAAGAGGGACAATCCTTACTTGCCAGGCCAGAATGTCTGAGCAAATATATACAAGGATGCCAACTTCCTCAATTAGCTCTCTACTTTAATAAGCATATTGAGTATTCATCCCAGCTTCCCTCCCTTCCCTTCACATTTCCCTCCTACTCCTTCCCACCATTCTACCTGTGTGTTTCCATGAATCCCAGGGTTCATTGTGACCTGTTTACTCCTGTGGGGCCTCAGACCTCAGGCCACCTCATTGATATGGATGTGCCTTTTCTTTCACTAGTCTAGCTTTAGATCCAAAGGTTTCCAATGTAAATGCCCATTCTGTGGGTTTAATAACAGCTATGCACGGAGCACTTTGATGTACTGTCTTCCTACTCACAGGTATATTGGCTATATTCCCTATTGATTTTTTTTCCTTCCTTTTCTTTATAGGTTATTATTCTAGTTTATAGTAATGGGGATGGGTAACATTCTGACAAGTGGGTCTCGAATACAATCAGAAAGTTGTTGATTGGTTGTCTCCTTGATGCTTATGCCACTATTACACTGGTGATCACTTGTTGCCATGGTGATTTATATTCCAACTTTTAGATCTCATGTCATTGATGAGGCTTGTGATTATTTCTCTTCCTTAGTAGCTTCTATAGTATTCCTTGGTACTGTGTAAGCTATCCAGCAAGGAAAAAGTCCACAGAATAGTTCCAGTTAACAAATTTTGCACATGTTCTGTGATCCTTTTTGTTGCATCTTTGGTAATAGGGTCTTACCAACCATTTTTGAAGAACAACCAAGAGCAATCGTAAAAGCCTGTAACATTTAGGGGCCTTTAAGACCTCTCTTACCAACATTTTATCAGGAAGTGCCTGTTACTTCTAGTATAATTTTATCCCTGAGTTCTAAATAGATCAGCTCAAGTCTCCCCCCCCTATTTTCCTCACTCTATGCTCCTCTGCATAGGTATTGCCCATTATTTTTCCTTTCTTTGAAAGACTTTTTTAGAACATATTACTAACATAGGATGTAAATGACTTAATGTACATCTGAAAGCCTTGCAAAAAAGGAGCAAACCAATCTTAAAAGTAGCACATGAGAAGAAATATCTAAGATCCAAGCAGAAATCAATGAATTGGAACTGAATAACACAATACAAAAAATTAATAAAACAAAGAGTTTTTTTTGAAAAGATAAAAAGATTGACAAGCCCTTAGCTTGACTAAACTGAAGAAAAAGAAAGAACACTCAAATCTGCAAAATCAGAAATGAAAAAGGAGAAATTACAACAGATACTGGAGAACTCCAGAGAATCATAAGGATATGATTTAAAAATTTGTATTTTCTTAAATCAGACAATCTAAAGAAAATGTATAAATTCCTAAGCACATACAACTCACCAAACCTGACTAAAAATAAAATAGATACATTAAACAGGCCAATAACAAGAGAAGACATTGAAGAGTAATTATAATTCTACCAACTCAAAAAGCCAAGGACAAGATGGATTCAGTGCAGAATTTTATCAGACCTAGAGAAAGAAGAAATATTCCCAAACTCTTACTATGAAGCCATTATAACTCTAATTCCAAAGCCAAACAAAGACACATCAAAGAAAAAGAATTATAAGGCCAAGCTCACTAATGAACACAGAGGCAAAAATCCTCAATAAAATCCTAGCAAACCAAATCCAAAAACATATCCAAAGTATCATACACCATGATCAAGTTGGGTTCATACCAGGAAGCAAGAATGGTTTAAGATATATAAATCTTTAAACGTGATTCATCATATTAACAGACTCAAAAACAAAAATCATATGATCCTCTCAATCGATGCAGAAAAGGCATTCAACAAAATCCAACATCCCTTTATATTAAAAGCTTTGGAGTAAACAGGAATGTAGGGGACCTATCTCAATTTGATAAAGGTTATATATGTCAAGCTTAAAGCAAGCATTATCCTAAATAGAGAAAAACTTGAAGCATTCCAACTTATATCCAGAACAAGACAAGATTTTCCATTGCCACCATTCTTGTTAAATACTGTGCTTAAAGTCCTAGCAAGAGCAATAAGGTAAGAGAAGGAGATAAAATGGATGTAAATAAATAAGGAAGAAGTCAAAGTATGCAGATGATATGATTCTAAACTTGAGAGATCCACATAACTCCACCAAGAAACCACTTGAATTAATAAACAATTTGAGTAAAGTGGCAGGTTACAAAGTAAGGATACAAAAATCAGCAGCCTTCCTGTATACTAGAGATAAGCAAGCTGAGAAATAAATGAGAGAATCAATCCCATTCACCATAGTTACAAAGGAAATAAAATACCTTGGAATAAATTTAACCAAAGAAATAAAACACCTGTATAACGAAAACTACGAAATACTGCTGAAAGAAATTAAAGAAGATAATAGAAAGCAGAAAGAGCTTTCTTGCTCATGTATTGGTAGAATCAATATTGTGAAAATGACCATGCTACCAAGGCAATATACAGATTCAATGCAATCCCAATTAAATTACCAATGCAACCGGAAAAAAAAATCTCAAAATTCATATGAAAGAACAAAAACATCATGATTAGCCGAAAAAAATTTTTGGGCAATATTTAGATTGCTGGAAACATCACCATACCAGATTTCAAACTGTACTACAGGCCTCTAGTAATAGAAACAGCTTGGTAATGGCACAGAAACAGATATGTTGACCAATGCATCAGAACAGAGGACCCATCTATAAACTCCCACACATACAGCCACTTAATTTTTGACAAAGGTGCCAAATAGGCATGATGGGGGAAAAGACAGCATCTTCAACAAGTGGTGTTGGAAAAATTGGACATCTACATGTAGAAGGATAAAAATTGACTGTAGCCTCTCTCCTTACATAAAAGTCAACTTCAAATGGATTGAAGATCTAGATATTAAACGTGAAACTTTGAAATTTTTAGAAGAAAGAGTAGGAAGTACACCTGAATTGATTGGCCTAGGTAAAGATTTTTTAAGCAGAACAACAAATGCCTAGGAACTAAGATCAATAATCAGCAAATAGGACATCATGAAAATAAAAAGCTTCAGTTCTGCAAAAGAAACTATCAATTTTGCAAAAAGGCAACCCATAGAATGGGAGAAAATCTTCACCAGCTATGAATTTGTCAAAGGACTAATCTCCAGAGTATACAATGAGCTCAGAACATTAAACACCAAGACAGAAATCATTTGAATTAAAAAATGGGCTCTGTAACTGAACAAGGATTTCACTCAAAAAGAAATTGAAATGTCAAATGAATACCTTGAAAGATGCTCAACTTCCCGGGTTATCAGAGAAATGTTTTGATTTGCAAAACAACTCTGCGATACCATCTACCCAGTCAGAATGGCTAAGATCAAGAACACAAACAACAGAGCTTGCTGGTGAGGCTGTGGAGAAAAGGCACTTATTCACTGCTGGTGGGAGTGTAAACTCTCATAACCTCTATGGAGCTCAGTGTGGAGGTTCCTTAGGAAGCTAAAAATGGAAGTGCCATGTAACCCAGCTATATCACTCCTTGGAATATTCCAAAATGACTCTACATCTTATTACAAAGACACTTGCTCATCTATGTTCATTGCAGCACTATTCATAATAGCAAAACAAAGGAATAAGCCAACATGACCTTTACCAGAGGAATAGATAATAAAAAGTGGTATGTCTACACGACGGAATATTACTCAGCCATCAGAAAGGATGAGATTATGGAATTTTCTGGTAAATGGATGGAACTAGAAATTTTGAGTGAGTTATCTCAGACACAGAAAGTTAAGTACTGCATGTTCTCTTATATGTGAATGAATGAACTGATATTCTTGTCAATATATTTGGATTGGAAGCACTGTAAGAGCCACAAAAGATCTATGAGTGGGAAAGTGGGAAGGGGTGGTTAGGGTAAAACCTTTTAAGGGGGAGAATTAGGATACCAGGACAAGAGAGTAGGAGGGAATAAATGGGAAAAATAAATAGCAGGAAAGAGGGGATGGGGGATAGGAGGGACATGGGAGATAGGAGGGGCAGAGTGACTTACAGAAAAACCCAAAGATTGTGGGAAGTTCTCTGTATTTTATTCACCTTTCCAGGGCCTAGTCCCACCCAACATAGGTTGGATCTGTTCCATCAACTAGACAGGTTTGCTCCTGGTCTTAATTCAACTACCAATTATCTCCAAATGTGCTCAGACCTGGAACCCACAACCATCAAGGTGGCATCTGTGTCTAACTATGACACTATGTATTATGAACAGAGGATTGAAGAATTTGCTGAAAATGCAGACCATATAACATTTAGAGAGAGTGCGCACTGATCCTCTGATCCTGAACACATAGGCCTTCATAGGTGTACTATGACCCAGAATTTGGATGTTTTATTTATCATTCACCTCAAATTTTAATCTCTCTCTGTCTCTCTCTGTCTCTCTCTGTCTCTCTCTGTCTCTCTCTCTCTCTCTCTGCTTTCCTTTTGGTCTTGTGTGTGAATGTGTTGCATGTGTGTGTAATCGTGTGGATAATAGAGGTCAACCCTGTTTTTGGAGAAGAGTGTCTTCATAGATCTGTAACTCACCCACTACACTAGGCTGGGTGAGCAGCAAACTGTAAGAATCCTTGTCTCCACATCCCCAGAGCTGAGCTCACCAGCAAGCACCACCACATACTATATGTCTAAAGGCATTTTGATGCTAAATCTTACGTCCCAGTGCTCAAGCCAAGCATTTTGCTGGTTGACATAATCTCTAGTATGCCAACTAACATTTTTTTGGCTTTCTCTAAATTTATTTAAATCACCAATTACAGAAAACAATACCTCCACTGGGGAGAAATACAAAATAAAAGTACAAAGAATTATTTTGACACCTCGTCGCAAACCACTCTTCAGAAAACATTACATTGGAATTCTGGTGTGCTCTTCCAGAGTCGTTCCAAAGACACAAGTACGTTGTTTAAAATGATAGATGGAGAATTATTATTTAAAGTGTGGACATTTAGATATGATCCTTTATCTATTTCTCCTTCATCTTTTCATTATTCTAATCTTTACAAAAATTATACTTTCATGACAATTTCCTCAATATGAAGATAAAAAGCATCTTAATATTAAACATGATCACTGTTATGTGTCTGAACACAACAGATGTCTTATCATTGAAATTTAAAAAACAACATCAGCAATTATATCATTCTGATACCTTGTAATTTCATAGTTCTTTCCACTCTAGTTACTGGAAGGATAATTACTGTTTCATAGATGAAATAAATTCTTCAAACATGCTCGTAAATATCCTGAAAGGTAATTTTCAAATTTTCTCCTCCATGAGATCACGTCCCTGTGAGTTCTCTTAGGTGATTTTATTTTGACTATTTTATCAGAAATGCAGTCATTTTGCTATGTCGTCTATTTGCGTGCAGAGTTGTACATCTAAGATTTTTCAATCTTGGTTGCAATTAATTTCTTTTGCCATTTTTATTACAACTTTTTAATGACATTACTTTTTCAAAATCAGTAGAATCAGATTATACAGTGGAATGATCCTGACATTAGTGTTTAAAATAAAAGTTTTCCAAAGATACTCTAATAAGCAGCTATGACTAATATTTACCATAGACAATATTCACCAAATTGGCTGATACTCACCATAGACAATATTTACTGGAAAGGGACATGAAGGCTTCAACTTTGGTAGTACTGCAGTGTCTAAAGTAATCACAGTGTTAATTTGGAGTGGATCCAGACAGGATTGAAAGTCTAAGGTGCATTCTGTGAAAAAGGGTAAAATTTATAAACTGCCATGCATATACAACAAAATATCCACGTGTACTGGCCTATCATGTAGTATGACATCCATTCAGATACATGGAGAATAGTAATGAATTAGATTCTGCCATGACTGATTTTATTTCTAGTCACACAGTGCACATAGCTTGGAAGGTTAAGACACATAAGGACACGTAATTTCATCCTAGGATTAATGGCTTTTATAGATTTCCTATATAAATTTGTATAACTCTGAAATTTTGGAATCAATGTTTTTGGGAGCATCCTCCATTGATCTTAGCTGCACAAAGTAAATAGAAGTAGTAGCACTATTTAGAACTGATATCTTATAATGATGTAATTGTTAAAAAATTTATAGCCTTGAACATTTTGTTAGAGTTCATAAAGTTGTCAATAAAAGATTCATGTCTAAGTGATAAAATATTGATGGAATTATTTTTATTTTACTGCCCAGCGTCCTGGTGAATAACCAGTGTTCTACAGAAACTAAAACATACTCACATTATTTACTTGCATATCAGAGTCTAAGGCAAGTGGACTACAAGTTCAAGCAGAGTCTAAGTTACAATAGGAAGATCTTGTCTCTAAACACACATAAATTTAAATTTATAATAATTTTTGTTTGACCATAAAGTAATCCATATATTTATTTACATGTGTTCATATTACAATTGATAGATAAATGTTAATTTTCTTTTAACAAATATTTCCAGTTTGTTTTTGACAGAGTATACATACATGTCTAATAATA
Organism: Typhlomys cinereus; assembly: GCA_023101885.1. Classification (NCBI taxonomy): domain Eukaryota; kingdom Metazoa; phylum Chordata; class Mammalia; order Rodentia; family Platacanthomyidae; genus Typhlomys; species Typhlomys cinereus. The sequence continues at coordinate 6,695,195 of JALPQD010000083.1, read as the reverse complement.
TTGGAGTGATTTTTATTTACTTCTGATGCTCTGTCATATTTTTATAGTGTGGGATTAATCTTAAATCACTCATATATTTTCCTTTAACTTTCAGAAGATATCTATATATAAATCCAAATGTTTTGAAAATAGACCTGCTTTCCTTCCTTTCTTCAAACTAGTGTTTAAAGAAGTCAGGCTCATAATTGATCTCAATCATATGCCTTGGAATATGTGCACTGATTTCTCAAACTTGAAAAATTATATGAATGAATATTTTAACATAAAGATAACTTAAATGGATGTTCTAGGAATACAAATCACCTACACTTGCAAGGAAATGTATGCTATTTTTCTCTCTCTCAGAATATATATATATATATATATATATATATATATGTATGTATGTATGATGAATCTTCTATTTGTTGACAACTTTAATGCCAACATTTCCATTGTTACCCTTATACATACTTATCATATTTAACTTTTAATGGTCTTTAGAGTAGAATTATGTGAGAAAATGAAGTCTTTGGGGGAGATAATGTATTATGATACTTTTAAACTACTTTTGACTAAAAGAAATACATGGAAAGACAATATTGCTTAGATTGCCAAAGTTAAGATGACCAAAATTTCCCATGGATCTTGGCAGTCCTAAAAAAATTTTTATTTCAGTTTTAAATTTTAGTCGCATACAGTCAAACATTGTAGAAAAGCAGATTTTGAATCCTAGCATAGCTTTCAGGTACACATTGTGCATATTCTACATCTTTTGCATCCTTTGTGTCACCTGTAAAAACCAGTGAATGTTCTGCTTATTTAAGTAAAAATTCAGTAATCATTTTCCCTTGATTAATTCATTTCAAATACTGTCTAGTCATGAGTCAGTTCAATACTCCCTTACTATGTATTTCCGTTGAGCATAGTGATCATTTTCTAAGATGATAATACTCCTGTCACTGATCACACAAAACACATCCCATAGATACACAGGGAAAAACTATCATCAGAAACTGAGAAATTATAGATATGTCATGCACCACTTATGGACAACAACTTGCTCAGCTAAACTGCTGTCTCCTTTTATATGAGCAGCAAGATCTTCAGGTCAGGGATAGGGAGTCAGTGGGCATGGGTGTGTGTTACTGCTTTATCAGACTATGAGAGTAAGCAGGAAATTTTTCTGGCCATACTTGATTCAATGCTTCCTCATCTTTTTGTTCATTTAGATCAAGGATTTAGCTATCTCACCCTCAGTATTCTCTTTGCCTCCATCTTTTTATTATTGCATCCAACTTTCTGGATTATCAAAGGTATGCCATGCCAACCAGTGTCCCGCCATATCACCCTTGCTTCTGAACTACTCAAGGTAGCAAGAAATAATAGCTCTGTGGATTAGATTTTTTTCATTACTAGCATGGTTCAAATGTCTTGCACAGGTAGAGACATAATGCCAAATGTCCTGCATTTATAAGCTAAGTACATTAGGGAATGTGTATTTATGTTCTGCTTTAGGTTGACAATCTGGACATAGAGATTAACTACATTTTAATAAAATATTATGCCACAAAATACAGATAAATGATGAAAATACACATTATTTCTGCTTCCCATCTTCTCAGAGTGTAGAAATGGTCCAATTAGGTTTGTATGAGTTGATCTTACTTAGTGGTAGTGAAACCTTTGGAAAGTTACTCATGCAATGTCCTGACTTACATTCAGATTAAAGATGAGGCAGGCATTTCTGTCATTTCCTGACATGATTCTGCATCTTAAAACCAAGAAAACAGCGTTTGTCTCCTCTTGAGATAGTCATGATTCGTTAACTTAGCTTCCTGGTCACTATTGTGCTCTTGAATTTCTTTTTGTTCCTCTCTACCAGATAGTTCAAGTTTTGAATTCAGGATTTAGAAAAGAACATAATCGATCATTTCTAAAATAAAACAGAAATTTATTTTCCTGAATTTTTCATTAACAATAATTTCTGCATTTTCAGAAAAAAAATTTTGGTGTGTGTGTGTAAAAAAGATGACTATAAGAAATACTTCTTTTTCCTGTCAGTTTCACTACAAACGTGAACATCTAAACTTTTTTTCTTGGTATTGATGTTCAGTTTTTCAAGAATTGCATGTTTTTGGCATTTATGCATGAAGTGAAAAAAATGAAACAAAGTACAAAAGTCAACTCTGTGATCAATGAGAGAAAACTTCTGCCAGGAGAAAATGTGAAACATGGAAAATTTTTCCAGGAGAAGGATGATTGCTTTAGAGAGATGAAATTTGGAAGACAATATAAAAGGTCAATGTTATTCCAATAACAATATGGGCTAAAGATCTTAAAGGAAAGAGATAATTAGTACTACATACTGTTAATTAAAATCACCCCAGTCCCCAAACATAAGTGCTTGAAAACATATTTTACAAAGCATGTTCCTTTGTTGGAAAACATATTTCACCTGGTTTGCTCAAAACTACAATATCTTTGATACGTTCCATGAAAATTACAACCAAGTTAGTTAAGTTAAAGGTAGTTGTAAGCATATTGTAAAATGCAATATAAACTCTTTGCAGAGAGAGAATTACTATAGATACGTGGATACAGTTGGAAAAGCGAAGTGTGCAAATTGACTTTGCTCTGGATATTTTGCCTATTTCAAGGGATCTTTTTCCATTTTGAAGTTTCTGCAATAGTTATGAAATAATTACACTTATATTTAAATTTTCAGAAACTAAGAATTTCTTTGAAAGATGCAGAAAAGTAGTAGTCAGACTGTCCAATAGCTAAAGCACCTGACACACAACAAAAGGACTACAGTGAGAAGCCTCAGATTTTGAGTAGAACTCAGTATGGCAGTGGAGCCTCCTACATTTCCAGCTTTGGAAGGCAAAGCCTGGGAATCTTCAGAGCTTTCTGACTCATGGAGCTGGAGTCTGGCTGATCAGAGAGGTCTGGATTCAACCGAGAGGTCCTGCTTTGATAAATAAAGTGGGAAATGAATGAGAGAGATAGAAGATGTCAACCTCAGGGCACTATATGCATGAGAACTTGTGCACAGGCATCATTACACACACACACATACACACATACACACACACACAAGCACATACAGTTGCGGTTGCGGATTGTCTTGGGCATGCGCTGGTAGAAGTCTGCGTGTACAACCTCTAGGAGCCTTCATGGACACAGAGCTGGACATGATCCGGCAGAGTGCAACATTTCCAAAAGGAAATGGGATCCCTGTTGATTTTCGAGGTGTGTATGGACCAGGACAGCATGATCTCAATGCTGTGCTGCCCTCACAAGCCATGCACACAGGACTTCTGGGCTTGCTCCTTCAAAGGCAAGTTGTCAATCAACAACAGCAAGAAGCAGGGAAGCAGGTAAGAAGATTTGAGTGTGGCCTATGAGAATCTTGGAGAAGATCTAAGGAAGATTGTCTAGGAAAAGGGAAAATCTTGTTGAACCCACAAGTAGGTTAGAGTCCAGAGTGGCTGGCAGGAAAAAAATTCCAGCACCTAGACTTTGCTATGGCTTTTGTTTTAATTTTTGTGATATCAGCTTACTTTACAGCCCAGCCTGAACTCAATTGCTTGCAAGTTCTCAAATCTTAACATCTCAAGTTCTGGGATCTAGATTGTAAACCAGGAGCTTTCAATGCTATGATACTGCAATGACTGCTATTGCAGAATTATGTTCTGTGTTTAGAGGTTGGAAAGGCTACCTTTCAGTATGTGTCAAGAAAGAGCTTTCTTCTAAACTATCTTGGAAATCTATTACAATCAAGCTTTTATTCTTTCATTAATTCCTGTTTATCTCTGCAGAATAAAATGGATATAGTGTAAGGAATGAAGGATATGCTTAAATAAATAGAATTATACATACATATATCTGTATATCTATTTATAGCTATAATTTATATGCATCTATGTCTGTTATCTATCTGTCTGTCTGTCTATCCATTTATCTATCTTTCAGTTGTTTGTACCATGTATATTGTGAGCTGTATGGAAATAAATGGAGTAGAAACATCAACCCAAAGCATTTAACATAATAGATGTTATATAGATATTAGAGGGACACAAGTTGCTCAAATATGATCAAAATACAAGAAACAGGGCAAGATGCAGGAGAAGATTAATACACTACTTGAATACTGACCTTTTAGTTATAATATTTTCTCAATCAAGACTTCCCTGGTGAATAAACATATGAATGAATTAATAGCCATTCAGCTAATTCCCAACAAATCCTTATGTGCTCAGCAGGCAATCCAGTGTCATAAAACAACACTGGTAGTAGAAACCAGGGGTTAAGATTTTGGTTTTTGCCCATGACAAACTCATTTCCCAACTCATTTCCCAAGTTTTTACTTGGGTCTTTGGCCACTGGGAAGCTTCACAGGACTCATGGGGAGAACGCTGAGATTTCTGATCTTGTGCTAAATCAGGCTTCCTGTGGAGGCAGCTGTTTTATAACAGAGAGGCGCGGGCATTGCTTTTATAATTGCAGCAATGTGCTGTCTTGGCATATCATCAAATATTCTTTTTGAACCTGTCTGATCACTTCCAGAAAGAAAGGTTCTATTTGGTTAGGGCTCATTGGCAGCCATTTAGGGAAAGACATGCATTTTAGCGTCTAGCTTCCAGAATGGGGGTTCCCATCCATGTCCACAATGTCCTCTACCCATGGTAGGAAAAAACTAGTTTTAATACCATAATGAGGCAAAGGAGTAGATGGCATTGTAGAGCAGGAACTGCCTATGGTACAACCACAAGCAAGAGGGCCACATTGGAGAAGAGCCAGTTTGGAGAAAGACCATAAATTCAGATGTTGTATGTATCTGACACATAAGTTTCACACAGTTCATTTCTATTCAACCTCCTCCTCACAGTATTTTGTTCATCACTAAAATTTTAATCTGAAAACTTTATTTGGTTATTATCTTTGCTAATTTTGTTATTATATTACCTTTAAATGCACTGGGCATGCAATGTTACACTGCATGAAAATTCCTGATTGCAATCTTTCCTACTGAAATTTAAGTATGATATTGACAGCCAGTCACAACATATAGTGTGGTATTTTTGCTCCAATATATTGAAGCTGAGATTGGAGGGAGTGCAGGAGTGGAGCCATGAATCACGTCTTGGTGCACAGAGTACCGAAAAAAGGGGCCACTCTTAAGAATTCCTAATCTGGGGGGCTGGAGAGGTGGCGCAGGGGTTAAGTCTCTGCCTTGCAGGAGGAAGGTCCTGAGTTCGGATCCTAGACCCCACGTATAGCCCCAGGCGGAAGCGGGGGCGACCTGCGCTTCTGGTTCTTGTAGGGTGGAGCCTATGAATCCTGGGACAGGGTAAACAAGGAGGTGGAGGCAGTTCATGGGGGTTCCCGAATTCGCCTGTGGTTCTACACATACACACGTGCACACGCACACACACACGCATACACAATTGAATAAATAATAAAAATATTAAAAAAAGAGAATTCCTAATCTGCTTTCTGCCTTCCGTTCCTCTTTTTTTCCATTCCTGCTATATTATAGACGTGTACCTATCAACAGTAACTGCTCAAAGCAGATTGTAGACATTGAAATACTGTCTTAATGGTATATTAGATGTGCCTGGTCTCCAGTTATTTCCTTTTCAAAGAGCACCTTACAGAAACGGAGATATATGGTCTTCATATGTAGATACAGAAAGAATTTGCAAATGTATGGCAAGAAGCAGACAATTTCTTGTCTTTGCTGTGTCAGTTTAAATGCCATTTGAACACATGTAAAGAACACCAGAGTAGAATGATTTACATAAAGAGAATACTTTACTTACTCATAGAAAAATAGTATGCATATAGTTATGTAGTTCTTGCATAATAGCTTGAGAAAAATCACCAAAGACTCATGTTTATTCTAAGTTCTAACTTCATTGGGGGCTTTTAATTCCTACATCAGTAGCACCCCTACTATACCTTTAGGCATGACTGCTGTGTGGTTAGAAATGTAAAGATTAAAGACATGAAAGGAAAAGCCAACAGTGTACTTTGGCATGTGTACTTAGAGACAAATACATTCATACTTCATAGTTCCCACAGTGCAGACAACCTATCTACGTGGGATTCTGTGTAGATGACTTCAACAGAAACAAAGATGCCTTAGGAAGTAGAAAAAAATTACTGGACTCTTACTGGCCAGAAAACTGGAAGAGACTTCTCTGAATATTCAAAGGAAAATACATATTCCTAGTGATATGAATCAGTAGAAATGCATGAGTGATATATAGGAAACTCATAAGTGCAAAAGGAAGATGATTTATAAAATAGCGAACCTCTGCCTTATGAAAGACTGTTGCTATATCTGTCCTTTCTTTCTCTCCTTCTATTCCTAACTATCTGTGTTTGACTTTGCAAATAGAGAGCATCTTCTGTCACAGTTTGACTTAATTTAGCTTTACAGTTGTATGCAAATATTTTCTGATAGTAACTAAAATGTACTACTCTACAAGGAAGTTTTGAAACCTATCACATATATATGTCACTAGAGGATCAAGTAACCCTACATAACATATGTTGTCACTTTTGTTTTTTTGCGATAATTTTGCAAATTCTTTCTGTTTTTATATATGATGACTATACACTTTTGACTGCTTCTATAAGATATTCTTTGGAGTGGAATCAACCAGAGACCAAGCTCATCTAAGTCCTTCTAACATACAAGTACAATGAAATTCCTTAAATTTGCACAAATAGATGAAACTTCACAAGTTTCCACAAATTTATAGTGTTTTTCTTTATCCAAAATCATCTTTGAATTGTTTCTGACTGATAGGCCAGGGATATAATATATTAATATCCCATTAGTTATTTATGTGAAGGAACTTTGTATAAATAGACAATGGCACCTGGAGAGATTTCTGTGTGTAAAGTTGTCTCTGTTCATATCTGATGATTTGAGTGTCATCCCTAGAACACAAATAAAAGCAGAAAGACAGAATCAAATTCCACTCAATCAACTTCTAATGTCCACTTGAACACCATGGGACATGCCATAAAAATAGCAATGATTAATAAAGTTAAATGTAAACAAAAGGGTAAATGACACTTTGCCTTTGGGAATATCTTTGTGTTATTTATTTGTAATTTTTCTCAATTCCGACATCAGTCCACATCTCATTAAGAGCCCATTTATAAGACTTCAGAATTTCTTTGCCTACAGCATCGATACATTCTTGAAATGCAAACCCTGACTTTGAGGTGGATTTAACTTCTGGTTGAACTGTCAAAGTTGGGAAGAAAAGCTGACTTCTGTGACCTGTGCTGTCGCCCCCAGAGATTCCCCCAGGGTCCTCACTGTGAATGCCGTTCTTAACATGGATTGCAGAGGTTCATAGATAGCTCTTAGTGGAGACAGTCTGGATTTGCTGTTGTCAATGTTGTTTCCAGACCATCATGGAATATGTAATCCGTGAAAAGATATAGTGTGCTTCAAAGGGTTCTGCTTTAGAATCACACAGCCTGGCTTTAGTCTGTTTTGTTCCTGTCATTTGTGAATGAGTGGGGGAAAGCCCAAAGCCCACTATAGTCACTGGAGAGATTGACATAGAAGGTCAGCAATGTGGGGTTAAAATAGCTGAGCCCCTGCTAATAAAGTTGCTCTGGAGAATAATACTTGGGTTCTGTGGTTACACTGGCCTTTTAATAAATATCCTTCAGCTACCCAGATGTCCCCGTTTGTTCCAGGCCCTTCTGGACTACAGCCGACCCACCACATTCATCACCCTGTAAAAGCAGACTTGACCATTCCTGACTGGAAACCTCCTGCAGAGCATAATATAGGCTGAGCCAGAAATCCTGACCCTTCTCCTGAGCTCTGGACCCAAGAAGAAAGGACCCCTGTCTGTGTGTGCGTGAGGGGTGGAGGGGTGGGAAAACCATGGTTCTCTAACAGGACCTGGGCAGAACATTTTACTTCTTTTCATTCCAGTTTCCTAAGGTCAAACAAAGAGCAGTTACTTTACAATATTTTGTAGATTTAATAAATAAGCTTTCCCGAGGGATCTCAGGAAGTTGTCTGTGTGTCATACAATATGCTTTTCATTCAGCATATCAATTCTATTTTTTTAATTTGTTAAATAATGAAGAGACCAATATCAACAAAAGAATTTTTTGGATGGTTTATCCTTGATTTGCCATGGGGAATACATGTAAGTAATTTCAACATTTTGATAGACATTTTGCATTTTTTGTGTGTTCATACATTCATGTGTGTGTTTGTGTGTGTGCGTGTGTGTGTGTGTGTACAAGAAGGTATTTGAGTATGTGTATTTGTAGGGCTCAGGAATCATCCTGGATCATCCTATCTCCTTATTACCTTGCCGTGGGGTTTCTCTGACTCTGCCTTCTAGGGTCACAAGTACAGACTACTACCATTTCTGTGTAACAGTTTTTGCCTGGGATCTAGAGACCTGAACTCAGGTCTTTTTGCTAACAAGGCTATGGTTTTAACCCCTGAGTCATGTCCATAGCCCTACCTCCAGAATTTTAAAGTCATAAGGTTTTGTCCATTTTTGCAGTATAAGGGATTTCTTGATGTGTTTTTTTCAGTGATTGTAATTTTGGGGATATATATTCATGTGGTCAAGAAGCATTCAGTTTGATGTTTCTCCCTCTCATGTGTAGTGTTGACTCTGCTGGTCAGCTCTCCAGTTTTCTTTGGCAGATAGAAAGCTAACGAAGACAAATATTACTTTACGTCATATGTATAAGTTCATGTATTCCCAAATTTATGCAAAACACTACTTTTTCAAAATATCAAACTTATTCCCTGTTTTAATGAGTTAATTTAAGTTGATTTTGTATTCAGAATTATGTAAGCATTTGATTTTATTGTTTGCCATCTGAACATCCATTTCTATCAGTAGTATTTTTTAATGAGACCATTCTCTCCCCATCACAAGTTCTTGGAACATTCGTGGAAAGTTCCACAAGCAGAAATATATTGATTTTTTTAAATCTATTTATTCTATTCCATTGACTAATATAACTGGTTTTAATCACTGTTTTTCCTAAAATTTTATAATTTGAAATCTGATGGAGGCTAACTCCAGCTTGCTATTCATGTTCATATTGTTTTGGTATTCCAGGAAATTTTTCACTTCCATTCACTTTTATGGATTAAAATACATTTTATGATCTACATATGTTATTAGAATGATAATTTGCATTTAATCTATATTAATAAAGGCACTATATACACAATTATTAGTATTAATTTATGCCAACATTTAATGCTTTTCCATTCATTTGTAGCTTTTCTTTCATTGATGCTTCACAATGAAATAACTTTTATAATTTTATTGGATATTAAAATCAAGTATTAGGAGTCACAATAATTTTTATGATTTATATTTTACTTATAGATAGTGCACACTGTATTACGTAGAAATGGTAGTCAGTTTTTGCATACTAGCTCTTATTGAGACTGTTGATTAATTTTTAGTATACTTTTAGTGGACTCGTTCATATTTTCTATACATAAAATTATGCTGTCTGCATTCAGACAGGTGCCGCACATATGAGATCCCAGCAATTAGAAGGTCAAACCAGGATATTTTTGTATGTTCTTAAATGAAATTCAGGTCATATAGGGATATCCTGGTCCACTCCATTCCCCCCACACCCCCTTCCAAAAATAAAACAGACAAACACCGGTATCTGCAAATGGTTCTACTCTGGGTTCTATAGTTACTTTTAACAGCCCATTTATTGTGACTAGAGAGTGTTCAGTCCTATGTCCTATGTTGAATAAAACTGTCTCTAATAATGACTGATCTTTATTTTGATGCTGGGTTTTTGCAACTTTCTTTTTGCATGACATTGATATGAAGCTATGTCTTCTTCAATTTTGACAAAGTTCTTATACATGAGTTCAAGAAATTATTGAGGGCCTCTGTAGTGTGCAGCCTTAGGATGCCAGAATGCCCAGGTTCCAACCTGTGCTGTGTTACACACTGCAGCACATGCATATTTAATAGGCTTCTATCAGTCCTATAATAAGTAGAAAGATTTAAGTTCAGAGCACCAAGATTGGGAAGAGAAAGTGGAAGGGGGATCACACACAAAAAAACAACCATTGCCAGACTGCTGGCTCTGAAACCTAACCTCTTGATTGAATGCCAGGGGCCAGACGCAGGTATTAAATCAAAGTGCCTAAAACCAGGGAATGCTAATCGGAATGGTGACAAATGAAATTCATAACTTTAATACAAAGATCGTAACGTCAATGCAGTCTAGAGTGCCTTAGGATGATTAAGCTAAACACTGAAACTAGTTTTAGGAATGACATAAACAGTGCTGTTTATTGTAGCAGACAATTTGCTGAAGACAGAGCTGGTAGAATAAAATGTTAACAGGGAAATTAAAAGTCAATATCTTAGTCCAGCAGCATCGCAAACAAATACCTTTTCATTTTCCTTACTCTTCTTAAAAAATCGATTTATTATCTGTGCCTTAGATAGAAGATATTTATTCATAGAAACAGAAAACGGCAGATTTCATTCCCCTAGATTTTTACCATATCTTCACAAGGATAATAGGTTGGAAGTCAGTTTTAATGATTTCTTACAGCATGTGTTGATTATGAAAAATTCTGTTTCTGTTTTTGCAAGGGTATATGGGGTTTCCGTTTGATTCCTGCTTATCTTAAATCTGTCATGCATGTTCCAAGTTCTATTTCTTAAAACTAACTTTTTTTTCTTTTCTTATCCATAAGTACTTGTCTAGACCCTGGCTAACTAATAGATTCAGATTAATGGAATGTCTCTCTTTCGGTGCTCTGACTTCTGGCTTCAAACCTTTCTGATTTTAGCTAATCCTACTCTCATGCTGATCCAATCCAGAGGGTTAAATTATCACAAAGGGGTCTGTTTTGTTCCTTAGGCTTCAGGTCACTTGACTCCAAAGACATCAACAACCTTGATTTATTTCTGGCCAAGTTTTCTTTAAAATCCCAGTACCTATTATTCATTCTTACATTAACATCCCATTTTATATGATCCTGAAATACAGAATTTTTCTCCTAGCAGCTTATTTTGCAGGTGTTCCTCTTACACCCTTAGGCAGAAAAAGATTCTTGCAGCAATCCTACTGCTTTCTTTTAAAAATCTTTCGGGGGCCACTAAGCTGAGTTGTATCTCCAGACCCCACATAGTAGAAAGAGAAGACCCAATTCAGAGAGCTAGAGCTTCCACGTCTGCATTATAACATGCGTAAGTGCTCTGTAGATGAATGAATGAATGAACATTGAATTTCGTTGAAATGAATGAATAAGAAATGAATTTTGCGGAATTGGGACTTTGAAGAATTAATGTCCCCTCATTCCCTATAAACTTTGCTATGTCCACTTCTCTTCATAGGCTTTATTCATGAGCTTCCCATGTTCTCAAAGCTACATGTTACACTCTGGAAAATTAGCATACTGGATGTGTTCCCTTTGTGGAACTGCTTCCCTCAGAGGCCACCGCTCAAGTCAGTCACATTCTCACTGATGTGTGTCTATAATGGCAGTGTCATTGTGTACAAGCAGTACCAGGCACGCAAAAGTCGCTGAAGCCTCATTAGTTACCTCAGCCCTACTCTGAGCATGCAGGTATTTCTATGAACACCCATGGCACAGTTTGCTTAAAACAGTGTCAAGTGAGTCTCCTAAGATCCTGAAGATGTGCTTAGATTGTGAGAGCTGGGAGACTTCACCGCCAGTTGTGCTTGCCTTCTGGAGAACTTTCTGAGTGATTTCAGACCTCATTCCCTTAAACTCACGCAAGATGCTTCAATTAAAGCTAATAGCTCTATTGTTGTGCTGAATATAAATTAAAGAAATAAGCATTCAGTTGCACAACATCATTTAGAACATGGTGAATTCTCAGTTGTAATTAAGAGTTATTTCAGAGGTGATTTGTAGCATAGAATAACATAATGCAGTAGTAGTGTAAGAGCCTGGAATTGGTGATCTGAAAGACCCATGCCTGGCATTTTATGGCTGGTAATTTACAGAAGTGAGGGTTGGTTAAGCTGCCTAATCCACTAAGAGAATGAAAATATTAATGAGTGTAACACAGGGGTCTTGTAACAAGGAAGTAAGTTCTTATGTAGGGAAATTAGGTGTTAAATAAAGGCTACTTGCTGAAAAATGGAGTTATTACCGATCCTGTGAGAAAGTACTAAGGACTTTGAATGTAATTTCTACCCAAATATTATTTAAATTTTCTCATGAGGAGTATAAATATCCATTAAAAATTAAAATAAATAAATGAAGACAGATAAGTTGACACATGTTGTGGTATGAAAAGAAGCTTAAAGACTTTTTTGGAGGGGAGTGGATGGGTATCTTAGGGTTGTTTCTGCAGCTTGCTGCTGCTATTTTTTTGTGCTGCCATTAGCTATGTGATATGGGTATAGTTTTTAAATTACTATACCTCAATGAAATTATATTCCTTAACATATTTATGATCCCAAAGATCGTTATAAAAATCATTTCTGAACCTACTGTAATAGAATCACTGAAGAATCATTACATTAAAGAATATTTTTTGTAACTATGTTAATTTCCAAAAAGTCTCTTTGTAGTGTATTTTCCATGTCACGACAAACCAACAATAATAAAAGCAAAAGTAGTTTTCCTCCATATCATTAAACAACCACTCTGATAGGATTTGAGGTCTGCTGGACAAGAGGGAATCCGTGCCCATTCTGGTAACAGTCAAAAACTCGTGAGTGAGGAGGAGCTACTGAGGCAGCTAAGCTGACCCGGCAACTAAACTAAGCTGACCCGGCAGCTAAGCATCTCCTGCACGTCTGGATTCGGCCCGCAAACAGAAGCTGCCTTCCTTGGAGAAGCCCCTCTTGAGGGTACCTAGGTGAATACTGAGGTCCTGAGGCTGCGCAAGATGCTGACGGCCAGTAATGACAGGGCGCTCAGCACTGAATAAGACATTCGTCTCACCCCTTCAGGTCTAGGGATCACTGTAGAGAAGAGACAAGAACGAAGACAGATGGAAGACAGATGAAGAAGGGCTGAGAAGTGGCAGCTTAGAAGCATGGCGCAGTCATAGGAGTCATGAACCGGCAGCAGCTACTGCCAATGGCCTGGGCACAAGTGTGTCGAACCCTCGGTACCTATGGGTGGGCTCTTGGTTATTAAACTGACTGCTGGACTGCTGTCAAGCAGCAAATTCTGAGAAAGGACACAGCATCCAATTGCATGCCTGCCACAAGCCCCCCAGACTGCGATGGACCGTTCCAAACCCACAGTCACAAGGACCGCCCTGATCAGCCTAGTGGGACAAATGCAAACAAACAAAAAAATCAAACACATGGGAAGGCGATTTGCAGGGAAGAAGTCCGTTAAACAAAGAATTTAAAAAATACTTGTTTTAAATACACTCCAAACAAATTATCATTATCCATAATGTGAGAAGCATAACCAACTTGGTTTGCTATTTATTTTATGAATATACTTTCAAAAAAAATTTTTGGAAGACTCTATATACTGTATCTTTTTTTCAGTTTTCTACTTTTTAAATTATTTTTATTACATTATTTAATCATACAGTCTCAATAGGCACCCCCTTCTTCTCCCTCACCCCTTCTTCTCCCTCACTCCCTTCTCCTGTTGTCCTCCATTGCATTCTCCCCCCTTCCCACCTCCCTCCCTCTCCTTTTCCTTCCCTCCTCAATTATCTTAATTCACTTTTATCTTCTGAAGGAAAGGAGCAGGAAAGAATCACTGGAAATGAGGAATGTCTAATCCAGGCAGAGAGCACGGTAAGAAGAAAAGTGTTTCTTATTTTATTTTATTTCATACATACTGTTTACTTTTGAATATTCTAGTTATGTTAATAGAAGGCAAGGAGAAAGTTACCTTAGAAAAGAGCAAAAGACACTCCAGGGGCTGTGGAGTTGGCTCATTGAGTAAGGAGCCAGCTCAAGGACTAGAGAGAAAAATCCCCAGAATTTATACAAAAACCTGGCAGGCATAGTAGCTAGCTGAAATCTGAGTACTTGCAAAGCAAAGAAAAGGTATCCTCAGGGCACGGCGGCTGCTAACCTGTGTGTTTGGTAAGCATTGGGTTCAAAGGATGGTCTCGGGCTAAATAATAAAAGTGAGGAGAAGAAGATTCCTAATGCTAAATTCACTCTTCACACTCACATGTGGACATGAGAAGAGATACACGTTCTCACTCCCACCCCAAACTTAACATTTGTCCACAAGCAAAGAAGACAAAATGATCTACAAAGTACGTCCAGTCCACTTTTGAATAGAAGACACAAGATGGTAGGCCCATGAGTCTATGTGCAGGAACTAGGAACATGATACTGAAAATACTGGTAGGGTAGAAAAGTTTAAGATTTCCACACAAAATGAGGCTTGAAAGCCAGGAACTTTCTCATAGGTTAGTTTGGAGAGCCATCATTTCTTTTTCAAGACAAAATAAATGGAATATAGTAAGCATGCATAGGAATAAATCCAAAATAGTGCAAAAAAAAAAACCCTGCTGTGGTGTGTCCACATGTTTATGTTTAGTGGAATATTCTTGGATTGTTGCATTTTTATTTTGAATTTGAATCCTTCATTCCAGTCTCTGAGCCAGCCCCTCAAAGGAATAGTCAGATTCAAAACTTTAAATCATAAAAGTCAGCTCCTCCTGGGCTCTGTCTTTGGGTCATAATTCTTGTGGACATATGGAAAATGATTTTTGAGTCATATAAGTCAATATCTGATAAAATGGCTTTAGCAGAAACTTTCCAAATATTCACCTTTTGGCTGAGGCTGAACTGGGAGAGTTGAAAGCCCAGAAGGAGTATTTTGGAGAAAGTTATGAATGAATAGGTTCTAGTTTATTATGGAAATGCGATTGTACCTAAGGACTATAATGTGTCTAGACATGTGAAGGTTGGCTGCCAAATATGAAGTGTTCTAGTTTTATAAGAAATCCTCATGGAAAGTTCACAAGATATTAGACGCTGAGAATCTAGCAGAAGCCCCTGTGTGCTTTGGTCACTTTTGGAACTCGTTCCTGCTGTTGGATAGGGTTCCCACGCCTAAGCAGGCGACTGAAAAATGCAGTCAGTTGACATGCGGCTCAGTGTGCAGAGGGAAATGCTGGGGAAGGGACAATGGTGTTAACAGTTGAAAGAGCATTGCATTTTCTCTTCTTGTTTTCTTTTCATCATTTTTGTTTTCTTTCCTTTTTAGGATGTTTATTTGAAAGAGAGAGACAGAAAAATCTAGCGAGTGAAAGAGTTAGATGAGAGAGAGAGAGAGAGAAAGAGAGTGAAAGAGTTAGATGAGAGAGAGAGAAAGAGAGAGAGGAGGAGGCTCACAGAGGCACCATGTGGGCTTCTAGGAATTGAACTCAGTTCTCCAGATTTGCTAGCTGAGTCATCTCGCCACCCATGATTTTTTTTTCCTGATCCCTACTTCCTTTAAGAGCTTTTTCCTAAGCCATTGCTGTGTGGGAATTCCCAGAGAGGCTGGTCAATGATGAAATTGGCAGTGCCTTCCCTTTGCTAGGAGTTCTTTGGAAGACTGGATTGTCATTCTTCAGATTCTGAGAGGCTTTGGGGTAGAATGCAAGTGGAAACGCTGTTCCAAAGGCATCAGATATGGCCTGTGGATAAAAGAATTCCTGGGAGTGGCGAAAAGAACCTGGTTCGGAGATACAGTCTTTATTGAAACCGGACTGAATGTTCACTAGGAAATCTCCTTCCACTCCTAATTCACATCTTGCTAATTTAGGGGATACTCACGAGATCATATTTTGGAAAAGTTTGATTTCTGTGGGGGCGGTGGAGGAAGTCCATTTTCTGAGATAACAATGTGTTAACAATCTCTGTGTATGTGTGTGCACATCTATATGTATATATGCAAGACATTCAGCGACCCAGCCTCTTTTCCAAGTGCTTATTTTCATAAATGACTTTATAAGGCCTGAAAGAAGAATTACTCACTGGCGTTTTTAGAAGCTCTCCCAGCAGCGCGTCTCCAGAGTCAAATAGAGCTGTCTTCATCATTTTTACATACAGACTTCCTCAAACACTAAAAAGAATGATAATCGTCTAATTATAAATTCACTGTTAATATAGCCTTGGAGCTGAGAGCATTTCACTCCAGTAGTTAATTTTGTCTGGGGTAAATTCTCACTGTTAGTTCATGTCATTTATCACCTGCTGCCTTGTCTTACTGAGAACATCCTGACTGTCCAGCTCTGTCTACGGTACATGGACCTTCTGTGACTTTAATGTACTCGGGACAAAGGCTCCAAAGTGCTGCTATCGGGAGGATTCTGGCAACTTGCCTTCGATATGTTCAAGCCATTTTACTGCCTGTCACTCAGTGCTGTACAAATTGAACTCGGAGGAGAGGTAAAAAGGGTCTAGCAGGGATTTTTTTTTTTCTGGGAAGAATATGCTAATAAAGCGCCCTCAGCAGGAAGCAGGCTGTGTCTGAGAGAGTTTTGTCAACTCTGAATTAATTTTGTGTGTTAAGAAACACGGGGTGCTTCTAGACCCGGTCTGTGGTAATTAATCCTTCCTGTTTCTGGAAGAACAGAACTGTAAAAAATGCAGCCCAGATTTAACAGATGTGTGCGCACAATGTCGGCTTTATGAGGAGTAAAACAAAATGATGGGTGCAGAACAAAAAAAAATGTTGATTTAAAAAAAAAAAACCTAAAGGAGTATGGAAAGCGGGGAGCTTGGAATTCCCAGAGTTTATGCAAATGTTCTATTCCTTTAAATGTTCACAGACAACATGGTTTTAAAAACATCTGTCCACGGGGTTGAATGCTGTGAAGAGGCTGGAAAAGACAGATGTTTCTTGTTCCTTAGAAAATTGTGCAAAACAAATGGCATGCAGACATCAGGCATAGGATGGAGTTCACTCCTGTAGACGGAGAACTCTAGCGATTAAATGCTGGTTGGTCTTACTCTGAGCAAATCGCTCACGATCTTAATTCTTCACATTTTCTCCCCAAATTTCATTATAATGGACAAAGTGAAATCATTTCACCTGTAACAAAAGTAAAACAGGGCTTGTCTGAATATTTGAATGAGGTCTCTCTGAGCAGAGGAGTTTGACTTTGAAAACAAAGCATGCAAATTGTACTACTAAGGCTGACATTTGATCTATTCAAATGCCCGTGGAACATAAAGGTGAGTAAGGGTGGGCTGGCATGGAATCCATTAAAACAAATCCTTACTGGAAAAAGGACTTTGGGTTTCAGGTCACAAACTAGAACAATCAGTGAGAGAACTTTCTGTCCATTCTTTTCCATTTCCTTTTTAGCTGACAGGGAAGTGCAGGAGTTTGACATGGGTGAGGTAAACTGGAAAAATAGTATATCCAGCCAGTAACTATCATTTCTGATAGAGATTATTTAGGTTAAAATCAATGATGCAAAAATTAAAATTGTAAGGCACTTTTTGAAAATTGTATGATAAAACTCAGTTCTCTCCATTTTCTGATAACAAATGAAGACGGAATAAATCCCATAAAAATTGAGCTTTTTCCGGCAAAATTGTTACCCGTTTCAATTGCAATTTCAATTGCAGTTCCTTTGGTTTTACCAATATTGCCCATGAAAAAGGTTTTCTACAAAGCTCTATGTAGATTCTGTGTAGCAGCCTCTGTCCAAAGACTTCTTTCATCACAATAAATTTCTAATTAATTGTTTCCTCATGACTTGGGATACACATCAGAATCAATCATCTTTTAAAAACATCTTTTTTTGCGTGTGTATGTGTGTGTGTCAGAGGAAACTGTGTGTTTCAGCAGAAGCAGAGTTATAACACCTGAGCCATCTATTTAGTCCAGAGCTTGATCAAGCTTGTTTGTGTATCTCAGTGAAATAAGAAGCTGGAAGTGACCGGTGACATTCATGCAAACAGTAAGTCAACTCAATAAGCTTGTTCACATGTTAGGTTTTTACTATGTGCGCATAGCCTATGGCTTATCACTGTCTCACGAGGCACTCAATTACCTCTAAGCAACGGCAACTAACTAACTTTTTTTCCAACTCAATATAAGACTCCACAAACAAATTTAAATTCTCTACACTGTTTTTAAAAATTGTATCCAATTTTTAAAATGATTTTTCAAAAATGATTTTTACTATATGAATTTGAATAATAATAGTCATAAAAATAAAATGTATATTTTTATGTAATCTAAATTTCTTTCATTGCCTTCAAAGGATTTTGGTTTATTCAATTATAAAATACAGAAAGTATAATTTTTACTAAGGAAATAGCTTGTTACATGCAGGTAATAAGTAATGGGTTACATTATTGTTTATCTTTGAAGAGGTCATAACCTACTCTACCTTCCCTTTATAGTTTATATTTAATTTATCAAATATTATAAGGGGTTAAGAGAACAGAGTAATAATTTGGATGTTCCAACTGAAAAAAACGTATGCAAGATGAAACAGTCAACAAATCCAATAGTTTTCCATATCTTTATGGTACTTTTTATTATATTCTGCCAAGAACTTAGACCATATAAACACTTAGTCATTCCCTATGTAATGCCAAAACTCTCTAGAGTCTTCTTCACACATAATGAAGTTGCAAATACACATTCCTTCTGATAACCAGGTTAATACTGCTTGGTTACTGCCCAAACATTTCTCAGGAAGCCAGAAATACAGATTAATGGTATAGAAAACTGAAAGCAAATTCCGGTGCATAGAGAGAACAAGAAAATCTTCAGAAGAGATCTTTGGATTCCATCCATTCTGATACCAATGGATGTGGGAGGAGGAGTTGGATTTTCCAGTGGTTTTTTTTTTTTTTTCCATGCTCCCTCACTAAGGGCTCTGGAGTATAACTACAGAATAGGATCCTTTGATAGTGTGAACTGAAATCACCCTGCTGGGGTCTTACCTCCAGACATTATGAATTCCCAAACATTTGTATCCTTGAAAGAAAGATTGCCTGAAAATACTTAGCAATTTCCTTAGAGAATGTTCAGGAAATGTTACAATTATGATAATAATAAGTATTATTTTTGGGTTCAGAAACCCCTGTTGTTAATTTACATGCAGCAGGCAGCTTAGTTCCAATTGAAAAAAGAAGACTTACTCATGCAAAGTGAAGAAGTAAAAACACTTCTTAGTGTGTATAGGATATCATTGTGATGTGAAAATCACTCTCCAAAATGGTAAAGTCCATCAACCAAATAACAGAGCAAGACAGATTTGGAAGTGGTGAAAAATTACCTGGTTAGACATTTCTCGAAAGAAGACATGCAAATGTCTAGCAAGTATTTCATGAATGCTCGACATCATCAATCAACAAGAAATGTAAGTTAAACCACAATGAGCTGTCCTTGCATCTCTGCTTGAATGGATGCTTTCAAAGACAAAAGCAAGTCTGGGCAAGGATAAGAAGAAAGGGAGTTTGTGGGAGGGGCAGAAATGTGAACTGCTACAGTAGCTATGGAAACAGGATGGAGGCTTTTCGTATAGCATGAACACACTACCATAGGGTCCAGCCATCCTAATATTAGGTATATATCCAAAATATTCATTAAAAATGTTGACTAGATATCTGTGCTTCCATTATAGTTTTAGTGCTATTTACCATAACTAAAATAATCAATTTAAACATCTGTCAATAGATAAATAGATAAAAATTTACTTGGTGGGCATGCAGAATGGACCTTAGAGAACAAACGGTCAACACTGCTTGATCATAGTGAAGAAGACATTTTTTCATTTGTGACATCACAGATTGATCGAGAAAATATCGTGTTGTGAATTAAGTCTCACATTCTGGCTCATGTGTAGAACCTTAAAACATTTCAATCAAAGCACTTAAATTGCTACTCAAGGTCCTTGAGTAGATCAATGTCAACCAAAGGACAGAATACTTCCCTCAAAGGGCAAAATGAATTTAAGACATCTACTCTCCAACGTGGTGGTTACTGTTATTAAGTGGACACTGTATTCCTGAAAACTAGTATGTGAGTAGATTCCAAGTGTCTTCCCCATAACAAGTTCACAGTGAATAATAATGTCTGTGCTAATCAGCTAAATTTAAGGCCTGCTTATTATGTATAGATCACCCTATCATAAATCATACCTGCAATTTTATCTTTAATTTTAATAAAATTAAATATTGAATTTTATTCACAATGTTGAAATATGAAATACCAGTGTTATCTTTTATTTTTCTGTTATTTTGTGTGTCCAGCTAGCTAACAGGATGAACATCAGAAGTCACGGCTCGACAGTTTCATTCATTATTAATGTGTATAATGTAATATCATAAAGCCAATTTTATGACCCCATGATAAATCTAATGTCATTGTGTTTCTTCATTTGCCACAATATGACTGATGTTTTCCAATTTTGGCCTTCTGTGAGAATAAAACTGCTGTTCATTTCATTTATATCTCCCATTCAATATGATATAATGTATTGAAGATAGACTAAGCGAGAGATTGTGGCTGAGAGTAGAATTTCAATGCAGGATGATCCAAGAAGCTCAGAGCACACACCTTTGACATTGTTACATGAGAATTCATGCAGCATTTGTCATCCAGTGAAAGACAATTATTTCCTCAAAGAGTTGTGTCTTCTCCAAAATTAATATTCAAAAGTGGATACTACTTCTAGATTAAAAAAAACCAGAGATCATGTGACCAGAGATACACTTGTGCTGCTGCTTCTAGCCACGGCTCCTTGTGATCTGATAGTGTGTCTTTAAATGATTCCAGAAAGTTCATTATGAAGATTATTATACTATGCTAATATCTTACTATTATGATATGCTAATATCATACTAATATATGAATACTAGTATTCATATTATGACTACTAATCAATTGCTAAAACTTTCATGGAATTTATAAAGTTTCAAGTCCTGCTGTAGACATTTAGTATATTGAAAACCTACATTCTAAATCTATGTTTTCAAAACCATCTAAGATTAAAGATATTCTGACTGGCTGTGGGAGTTTTGACAGTAGTATCACTTTATTTGAACCTACATAATTTGATTTGGATTGGGTCCACACATGCTCAGATATTATTCTTGAATGAAACAACTCCTTTTCCATACATGTACATCACTTGGCTTGATATTGTCTTGATATTTATAATGATATTGCCTAGAGTATAAAATTAAAATTGCTTCTTTAATGTCAAAATGACCAATACAAATTGTTTTCCTAATATCCTACTGACTACTGACTCTTTCTCCATATTAATAATGATAGCAAGTGAGGCCCATCATATCTTCCAAATGCTTGATGATGGATACAGAAGATATCCTCTGCTAACTAGTGCTTACCAAATTAAAAAATGCTGCAAAATTTTATAGGGCATCAGGGCCTTAGAGGAGAAGAGTTAATCGATCCTTGAGCTGTTGGTCACAATCTGAACTTCAATTTAGGAATGCTCTTAGATTGCAAAGTGGCCCTTCTGTGTGACATGCTCCTTTTTGGGCAAAGCTGGCAAACCTCATGGGGAAGTTCTCCCTGGACATACTGAACTCATCCATCCTACCAGATCTAGGAGAGTCTAGATGTCTCTCCAAACATAGTTATTTCTACCCACCCATCCTACCAGATCTGTGACAGCATAGACAAAACAAAAAAGTAATCTTACTGTCTAGGAGAGTCTAGATGTCTCTCCAAACATAGTTATTTCTACCCACCCATCCTACCAGATCTGTGACAGCATAGACAAAACAAAAAAGTAATCTTACTGATCAGTAGCCCTTGTTCCAATAAATAATTTCCCACCCATTCTCCTGGACACATCTGTGCTTTATCTCAGTAGATTATACACTAAAGAAAATGTTGTAGTTTGTCTACAGGTTGCTGATAGATTTGCTACCAAACTGCTTATAGGAATAAGGGGGCTTTACTTTGGCATATGATTACAGTTATAATTCTTAATCTAGCTTGGCAAGAAAGTTTATAGTAAGATCAGGAGCCATGGGAACTGGCCAAGCCATATCTACAAGAATTGCTTAGAGAGGAGTAAACCTTATTCACCAGACAGGAAGTCAATCTAGCATATGCTGAAGAATGCCAACCTACTGAGTGAGCTCCCTCCATTTTATTCACCTGCCCAGGGAAAGAAAAGTCCCACCGACCATAGGTGATTGGGTTTTCACGCATCAAACAGACAGTTCTCTGCAAGTTTGCTTAGGACTTGCACAAAGCTCTGCTTTCAATTGTCAAGCTGGTTCGTATATAACTTACTATGACAGAAGACATGAAGAGCGCAAGTTGGGAGGATGTTTCAATGAGAGAGGAAAGGGTATGAAAGAAGGAAACAGGAAGGTATGAAAATGACTAAAATTCATTACATGAGTGTAGAAGGCTGTCAATCATTAAGAAAAAATGCAGGGGCTGGAGAGGTGGCTCAGGGGTTAAGCCTCCGCCTTGCAGGCGGAAGGTCCCGAGTTCGGATCCCAGATCCCACGTATAGACGCCAGGCGGAAGCGGGGGCGGCCTGTGCTTCTGGTCCTGGTAGGGCGGAGCCTGTGAATCCCAGGGCAGAAGGAGGTGGAGGCGTCCATGGTGGTTCGCGAATTCGTCCGTGGTTCTACACACACAGACACACATGCGCGTGCGCACATATACACACAATTGAATAAACAATAATAAAAAAATTAAAAAAAAAGAAAAAATGCAAATATTTAGGAAGTTAAGACATACCAGAAGTATTTGTAAGGACTTTGGAAAGGTTTGTTTTGGAAATTATCCAAAGCTTGGTTCCACATAGGAAGAAACAACCCACTCTACCTGTCTGTCCATCTCAGGATCTAATTTCATCTCTGTTCATTCTCCTCAGGGTGGACCAAATTTCAGGGCAATTGGACTACTATGTGGCAGATAGGTTGGTAATTAAGGTTTCTCACCACAACTGGTTGTGTCCCTTGGCCTTTAACCTTGTATTAACAGGGCAAACCAGCCTTGAAACATCTGAGGGTCTTGCAGAAGTGTAAGCGTGGTGTCTGCCCTAATCTGTATAATTTCTGCTGCACAGTAGGGAGCATCCAAACAGTTCTAATGGAGTGAACAATGCCCTTCTAAAGGGTGATGATCAGTACTTATCTTCCCCCTGATTATAGGAATCTTGCTGGAAGCAGTCAAAGGATTTTTAATTTCGAATCTCTTTATTTCTTCAACCCTAGTGGTGACACTAATTTCCCCTATTGCCGTGAAAGGAAGCAGAGTTTTGTCCTCAGACATTTTATTGTTCCCTGTGTCATGTCTTTTATGTATGCAGATGGAGCTGATTAATTCCAAAGCCTTCGCTGTTTTTTTAAAAAAATCACTTAAATAGCTAGAGATGGTAAAGACAACGACAACTAAGCGTTACTGTAAGGAGAGATTTCCCAGTACCACACAAACATGTTCATTTTTTTTTTACTTCTTCTAGACAAAGGTGATGCTAATATTTGCTTTATGTATACATGGCACTTCTACATCATGGAGATTACAAGATTCTGGGAATTAGCCACTCTTTCCTTTCTCTTTTGTGTAACATTCACTGAAAAGAAAACAGACAACATTCACTCATCAGCTATGAGATTCGAAAACACTATAAAAACAGACAGGCTATCTTCACTCAGGGTCTAGACTTCACATGACAAGGTAATTGTTTGTGATGGAGAAAAAGTCCCGAAAGAAAATTCAGCATTTGTTTGTTCTCTCTGTGTGTAATTATTACCAAAAACAAAACACAACTCAGGCAGTGTCTTACATATGACAGTTTTCTTTAAACACAGAAACTACATCCTGCGACACTTAGGCAGGTGTCTGTAATTGAGATTTCTTTTCTTTAAACAGTGTGTGTCTAGAGAAGTATTTGTTTAATGACAATCATGTAACAAACTGTGTGTCTTAACAAATCTCCTGGCTTAGACACAGTGTTGACACTCTGTTGCTAGGCGTCCAAACTGTCTCAATTTCCTGGCAACACAGTGCTGGGGGGCGATCACCAGGTGGGAGTTTCAGGTGGGTTTGCTGGTCAAATGTCCAGTGCAGTACTCAGGACCACACCACGTTTATACTTGATGATCCCTGGGGATGGAGGCTCAAAGCCCAGCCCCTTGGATGTTCATTTCTAAAACTTTAATCACTGAATTATTGTTACCAGGATCAAGGGCCAGTTTACAGGTCAGATACCCTGAAGTGACAAGAGCTACTACCTCCAGCCAACACAAGTTCTTACCTGGCTGCATGCTGAAGTACCAACTTACCTGTGGGCTAATTTTCATGGAGATTCTGATTTCAGAATAGATTTCCAATGATTATGTTGATCTTTCTAAAAATGACCCCATTAAGTTTTTTTAGTTTTTATTGTTTAAAAAATGAGCACTCGGCAGCTTATATCATTTACTAGAAATATAATAGCAAATGAGAAATCCTTACAAAATTGTCTTCTGATTACCAATTGTTTTTTAAGCAAAATTTGAAATTATTTGCCTCACAAATTAGCAAACAAGATGTAACACAAAATACAATGAAAAACATAGTAAACTGGAGATAAAACCTTGCAAATATGATAGCAAATTTCCAGAAGAGTATTTGACATGTTGGTGTTACGTATCAATTAAAGAGGAACTCTCCTGAACAAATACCTGGAAGTCCACAAGAAGTTATGCTAAGTGCAAATATTGGAAACTTCCCGAGACTAGACTGGTGTCTGCTCCCAGAAGCAAGGTCTGTTGAGTGCCAACATGGGTATCAGCCAGGAAGATTGTTCTGACTATGGAATTGTGAGCCCTCAGTCAAACTTGGAGAAACCTTAGCACCAGTTTATGCAATGCTCGCTGCATCTGTATGCATATAGCAGTTTGATACAATGGCCAAGTCCTGAGCGACAAATGAAATGCTCACTCTGTGTCTTCAGAGTTGCTAGACTAATTCACAACTCAGGAAATCAGCGTGTGCACAACACTGGACCAGAGAGCCCAAAATGACAATGAAATTAAAACTCGAGCATCTAGTTTTCAGCTTTATACTTTGAGCAATCCCATTCCTTGTGTCCACTTTCTATCTTGTCTGTGTAAATCTGTGTATCTCCAAAATATAAAAATGGTCATGTGGCATCAGATCAGGAAACTGCATTACTCTTCCACATTGGGTCAGTGGCTTGTTCCAAAGTAGCCTGAGTCATTCTTTTTTTCTGCTGCTCTGTCCTCAAGCTGAGTGCTTGGAAAAACAGGAAGGATGTTTCAGAAACACCTTCCTGCACTTACCCGGCTTTCCGAGGTCAGAAGTCCATCGATCAAGAATGACCCCAGGAAATTGCTGGATATTTTTAACTTGTGGCAATGAAAAAAAAAGAAAAATCTTTTAATGTTTACTTCCTGCAGATGTTTTTCTTCTTCTCCTTCTTCTTCTCCTTCTTCTTCTCCTTCTTCTTCTCCTTCTTCTTCTCCTTCTTCTTCTCCTTCTTCTTCTCCTTCTTCTTCTCCTTCTTCTTCTCCTTCTTCTCCTTCTTCTTCTCCTTCTTCTTCTCCTTCTTCTTCTCCTTCTTCTTCTCTTCTTCTTCTTCTTCTTCTTCTTCTTCTTCTTCTTCTCCTTCTTCTTCTTCTCTTCTTCTTCTTCTTCTTCTTCCTTCTTCTTCTTCTTCTTCTTCTTCTTCTTCTTCTTCTTCTTCTTCTTCTTCTTCTTCTTCTTCTTCTTCTTCTTCTTCTTCTTCTTTTCTCTCTCTCTCTCTCTTCTCTCTCTCTCTCTCTCTCTCTCTGTGTGTGTGTGTGTGTGTGTGTGTGTGTGTGAAGGAAACTTAAAAGGAGCTAAAGATTTCACAGCATTTACTTGGACATTTTAGATGAGTTGTAAGGCTTTCTTAGATTATAGTAAAATTGAAAAAATATCTATCAAGATGCTATAACACTCAGCAGTGAGCCTTTAAATTATAGTAAGGAGGGATTTTTGTTTTTGGGGGAGGACATGTCTCAAGAGG
Organism: Typhlomys cinereus; assembly: GCA_023101885.1. Taxonomy (NCBI): domain Eukaryota; kingdom Metazoa; phylum Chordata; class Mammalia; order Rodentia; family Platacanthomyidae; genus Typhlomys; species Typhlomys cinereus. The sequence continues at coordinate 6,669,228 of JALPQD010000083.1, read as the reverse complement.
AGACTTTCTACTAATAGACCATTGCTAGAGACTACTGATTCTTTTGTAAACTTATACTGAGTGATAGAAATATAATGCATTTGCCTGTTCCAATTATTTGTACCAGACCAATGTATCAGGTTTTCTCAGACACATTCCCATCCATGAAATAGGAATTCTTTAGTTTTCATAACTTCCCAAAAGACAGACAACCACACATTTGGGTGATTCTATTTTCTGCTAAGGAGAGGCAAGATTGGTTAGCTAGGAACTTTGGTTTTAGATCAATACTGGATCTGAGACTAAAGGTTCGTGTGGGATTTATTTTACATTTAACAACATGCAAATAGAGGGCCCCATAGATGATTCGAGAATGTTCTTCCTCCAGGTATCTATGCACTGGCACCTTGCATGATCAATGTGCTTAAGTTAGAAGAACAAATGTGCTTGGAGGTCATGAAACAGTTGAGCACACCACTGGGACCAGACCTTGAGGGTTTAAAGTCTGTCCTAATTTCTTGTTCTTTCTCCCTTTCCTAAATTTGGTTGCAGTGTGAGCCCGGACACCTGCTGGTGCTACTTTGCCTTCTCACCATGATGAATTCTTTCCCTCCAGGGCTGTGAGAACCTTTCTCCTTAAGGGGCTTTGGCCCAGGCATTTTATCGCCGTGGCCGAAGAAAAACTAAAGCACAAACTTGCAGTCAACATCATATTTACCATCTTTAACACTCATTCATTCTCTTGTATTGTGATGGGAATACTTAGAATGCTGTTATTTAAAACCTAAGAACAATGTTGCTTTTAATTCTACTTTTATCATCATGTTTATAGCCATATTTCACAGCTTTATGCTTTTCTCCCTTTTAAGGTAATTATGATTTCAGCGTTTTGTTTTCATTTTTAAAGTAAGTAAAGTTAGTAGTTAGACAAATAAAAACATGTAAAGTTAATGATATGCATTGACAGTGGATTGGAGATCGTTCTCATTCATTTTAGAAAAAACAATTCTCTAACAGATGAGCCCCCCTGGAAATGAACAGTCACCAATCATTGATCCCTTGCTTAGTGCCCATTCTTCTCCTGTGGTCACAGGCACACACTCCGGATCGTCACCTCTACTGTGGGTGCACTCGTCTGAGGTCTCTGCCTGTCTGGGGCCTCGGATGAGTTCTGTTTCTGTTCTTAGTCAGGTTTGTCCCATCTTTCAACAAGACTCACCTCCTAGAGGAAGGACTGTTGTGGCGATGTCATCAAGGCACTACATGCTTCTCTTATTGATGCACTTGTCATTTCAAATGCATCTGACGGGTCAAGCAGTGTCTGTCTATGCATTGGAGTTTGCTCTGAAGTTAACTCAACGTAGACTTTATGAAACTAACACATTTAATTCCCACATGGTATGTGTTGGCAATCTATATCACTGATTTGTGTCCTATCTATAAGCTTTTCCCTCCTGTGTAAAGATGTTTTACTCTTTCTATGTTATACACTTGATTTGTGAGATATCACATTGAGGATTAGTTTAAAGATTGTTTTAGGAGGAACAAAGTCATCTGGTATTTCAAAAGTGACACTTGATAGAGGCTGATAATTGTATTGGATGAAATGCCTTCCTTACCTAAATGTTCATAATCACATGTAGGAAGACACTGGCTAAAGTTCATTTAACCTGTAAACATTTGAACATGTAGAGGAGTCACATTGGAGTTTAATATAAAGTTTGGCAAATGTTTGGTGCAAAGAGCCGGAGCAAAGCATGTTTCAGTAGGATGGGCTGCAGTGTGCGTGAGATTCATCTCCTTGTCCCTGGGCAGGCTTCAGAATCTGTGAAGGGACACACATCTGGGTGTGTCTGCACAGGTGTTTCCAGAAACTGAGGAGGGAACGTCTCTCCTGAAAGTGAGGACTATAAACTGGGGTCAAAGAGTGAATGAAAAGAGAAGGGGGTGAAGTGAGATGGACCTAGGGTCATCCCACTGCTCTCTGAGCGTGGATGTAATGTTCCCTGCTCCCATGCCTTCCTGCAGTGATAGACTATACCTGCTCTTCCACTGTGAACCAAAGCGAACCACTGAACCTAACTAAGTACCCTCTTACTAGACACTGCCTATCACCAGCCTCTAAACTGTTTTTAAAGGCAAAGCATATACATCATTACTGACAATACTTGTCAATATATCTGATGTATTACTTCAGGTTACTTTTGCTTTCAATTCCTAGGGAATAAATATGTGCCTTGTCTTATTCTTCACATGGAAAGAGATTGATTCTATACAAGCAACATGCAAATAAATAGAAAACTAAAAATACATATCTCAACATTGTAAGAAGGTTAGATTTCTGTCACTGGGCCAGAATCCAAGAAGCAACAGCCTGAAATGGACAAATCCCTTGTTCACTACTTCAGAGGCCTCAGCCCAGGGGCTCCCAGAGGTTGATTTGGGAGCTTGCGTTGGTGTAGAACCACACTGCAAAGGATTCTCACCTTCCCCGCAACCAGGAGGCAAAGACGTGAGGAAGGACCAGCATACGCCCTCAGAGCAGGTACGGGCACTAGAATTCTCCGCAGGGGTGCACCTGAAGTGGCCCACTTTCTGACATGGGGCCACCTGAAGGTTCCACTGTCCTTATGAGACAATCAGCTGGAGAACAAGTGTTCATAATATCACATTTTAGGGACCTTTGGCAGCTAAACGCAACAGTGTCCACAGTGGACGTATTTCAATCCTTATACAAAGCAATTCAGATTTTAGAAGAGCTTCGAGAAAGATTTTTAGAATCCAACTATGGTGGGTCTAATTTTCCTTAAAGCAGGAAAACAGACACCATCCTTGCTTTCTGTACTTATTTTCTTTTCATAGCTGTCTTTTTCATCTGTGAGGAATTGACTATTTTGGTCATAAAGCATACTTACGCTTGCTGTTCTGACCCTGTCCATCATCACACACAGAAGGGAGCCAATATGACTCACAGATCCAAGTGGATGGACAGAAAAAGATGACCAGAGAATCTATCGTCATTGATGGAATAAGTTAAATACAGCAGACTGGCCGCACAGGACCATGAACCAATACACAGCACACTGCGAATGTCATTACCTAACTGCCTCTTTGTCTCACAGCGTTAATGTCTTAAGGACACAGCCAGAGTTCTCTCTCCTAGCTGACTCTAAATGCCCAGATATTGACATTGAAAATTAAAGATCAAAATATACATAATATAGTAAGGGAAAGTTTATAAAGTTTATTTAACTTTATACAAATACTTTCAAATAAGAAGTTAGGAATTCAGTATATTAATAGAATGTATATTAATGTAGAATGTATATTAATAATTCAAACGGTTATTGAACAGTTCATGGATGGACATGATTAAAACATTAAGGATAAATATGCCATAGTACCTGATATATTAAACTGAAGTTCATGATGTTGATGTTCATTTTGTGAAGAACAATTCATGCTCCAACTGAATCAGTATATTATTTAATTTCTAATGCATTAGTATGATTAGATAACATAATTGTATGTGGTATAAATAAGACTTTATTTTCTGATTTAATTTTTAAATGATGCAAATGTTTCAGCCTCTTGGGCACAGAATAAATATTCTTTTAAACTTTAAACCTGTGCCTCCTGCATTTAAAATAGCCATCTTTGACAATATAATTAGGTAATGAAAGCTGATAATAAAAATAAGCACTACAAAAACTTAGTTTTTAATCATAGATACAATTGATTTAGTACATGAGTGAATGCTCTGCTGCATTTGTTTTCAACTTGTGTGTCTGTGTGTGCGTGAGTGCACGTGTGTGCATGTGTGTGTGTGTGTGTTTTATATGTGTGTATATAATTCTTTCAGTTCCAACCACCTTATAATTTGTGACAGTGCCCTCTCCCACTCTTTCCTCCCTCCTCCCCTCCTTCCCTCCTTCCTTCCTTCCCTCCTTCCTTCTTTCCCTCCTTCCCTCCTTCCTTCTTTCCCTCCTTCCCTCCTTCTTCCCTCCTTCCCTCCTTCCTTCCCTCCTTCCCTCCTTCCCTCCTTTCTTCTCTCCTTCCTCCCTTCTTCCTTTTTTCTTCTGTTTTTTCCTTCCTTTCTCTCTTCCTTCTTCCCTTCCTTCCTTGCCTCACTTCCTCTCTTACTTTTTTTTTAAAAAAATTACTTCCCAATTTCTTTCTTTTGAGACAGGAATCCTCTTCGCCTGGACTTGCTACATATCCCAGACGACCTTCAATATCTCAGTCTTTCTTCAGTCTCCTAAATGCTGGGATTTCACGCTTGCGTCAGCCTGTCATGGTTGAGCTCACGCAGGTGCCTTCATGGCTCATGCCTCAGTACTTTTGAAGGTCGATTACTCTGAACGGCTTTGAGTTGCCCAGAAATTAAATCTTACACCACCTTCCGGTGATACCTTCTCTACAAGGTTCCATGCTTCCATTGCTGACATTATTTCGTGTGTTATTAAAACAGGACGGGAACGCAGCCCTGTGTCAGAACAGCTATGCAAGGTCCTGTCCCTTGGTATGTTTGTTTCCTTTTCTAGCTTGCAATTTCTTCAAGGTTAAAGATCACATCCTTTGCATCTTGGTGTGCCCCCTGGTACTTAAGGAAACATCTGTACACAGACATTTCATCATTTATTTACAAAGTAAAAGTACATTACCTCTGAGTCACACTCCATAATGGGCCTAGAGATCAATATGTGCGCATTTAATTGAGTTGAATTTGTTTAGCAAGACCCTGAGAGCCATTATCAGGTGAGAAGCGCAGTGAAGCACAGGACTGGTACTGTGCAAAGATAGGAATGTGCTTGTCTTGGACAGTAGCATGCATCCCTGCAACAATGGAGATAGCTTAGAGGGACATCTGGAGTACATGGCTGAGGGAATGTATCAGTGCCGAAGGACAAGCCCACGAAGTGAAATGCTGTAACATTCAGCTGCAGAAAGTCTATGAGAATAAAGTATGTCAAACAAGTAAACTGATGCCATCTATTACGGAGCATGTGAAGAGTTGTATCTGATCTCATATCTCTTTCTATTCATTGCTAAAGCAGATACTTCAGCAAACTTCATTTCTTTGTGGTTTTTTGCTCCTAAGATTATTTTTTTTTCCCAGATTGGGCAAAACAATATCTGTAATGGTTTTGGGATGCTGAAAGTGGAAACATTCATTTTCAGTCCATTAGTGTAGCATATGTCCTGTAGGGAGACTATAAGGAAATCCCTGGCTTGGAGCCAGATGGATTTGCATTGCTGGGAATTCCACTTAGCCCCCTGCCCCAACCCTCTGCAGGTATGCTTGGGAGCCTCCCTCTGGGGGGTTCCTGAGGAATGGATTGGCTTTCCACGTGACTCCGTGGGAAACAACACCTGCATTGTGGAGGCCTACGCCACATCACATCATTTACAATGATATTGGCTAGTTGCACATTCAGACTTCATGTCATTTCTGTAATATGTTTTTACTGGACATGCCAACTTTATGACAATTATGCAACAATGGTCCAAAGTCAGTATTAGGAAAAAAATTGTAAAGATTTTGTGAACAATCCAGTTCTTACATGATGTGACATATTATTTGCACAAACTTATACTAGAATGAGTCATCTATAGCAAATTTAAATATTTATGAGCAACTTTATTTATACTTATTAGAATTTTATTCTAAGACTAGAACATAATGGATCGAATATGAATAAAATTGATTTACTTATATGTTAGAAATCATACAAAAATTCATGTATTGTACTAAAATAATTGAATTCTTGGATCCCCATCACACTTGTTTATTCAGTGTAAAATAAAGTATTTCCAAGTTGCAGGTAAATGCTGTGATTAAATTTTTTTGAATATAAAATGTTAAGGGTTTTTGTCACTAAAAAACATTTTACAATTGAGTCAAATGCATGTGTTAGTAACAGGTTTGTCTTTTTTGAAAAACTCACTCAGGACACTCAAGAATAAATGAGACCAGTAACTAGACTGATCACACATATTGTTCTACTGAAGAAGTAGAAGTATGCATGATATTTATGTATCCATATATGCTGCTTTAATAAATGAAGATGACCTGTATTCTCCATTGTAACTTGTGAAACAGAACTGAAATATGTACTGTGGCTTTTCCAAGTATAACCATCTTAGGATGAGTGGCCCTTGAAGTGGACACCTGACTTCCAGACTTGGCCTCATCCTGAGAAAATCCCGGTGGCTATTGCTAAAGACTCTTCATAACTCAGCTTCTCCTCTGCAGGGCGTCCCTGGCATTAGTGTCCCTGGCATTAGTGTCCCTGGCATTAGTGTCCCTAGCAATAGTGTCCCTGGCATTAGTGTCCCTGGCATTAGTGTCCCTAGCATTAGTGTCTCTGGCATTAGTGTCCCTGGCATTAGTGTCCCTGGCATTAGTGTCTCTAGCAATAGTGTCCCCGGCATTAGTGTCCCTAGCAATAGTGTCCCTGGCATTAGTGTCCCTGGCATTAGTGTCCCTGGCATTAGTGTCCCTGGTCTTAGTGTCCCTGGCATTAGTGTCTCTAGCAACTCTGAGGCTAATTACCCTGCAATTGGTGGGAATAAATGTTCTCACTAACTCTGGAAAACAGATGCCATAGAGACAGAATGTATGTGAGTATAATCACGTTGGTTCCTTCTGGAATCTTTTCCCCCATAGGCACTTGTTTTGCATGAAGGACTGAGGTAATGAACTACACCGCGCTGGTCTCCTACCAGTAGGTCAACTCTTCCCACAGAAATGCACTAAACCTGGAGAGACTTGTGTCTCTTTTTTAGGCGGAGGGCTGTAGTTTGTCAGTTTGTTACGTTCATTATCATGTATTTTACAGAAGACCTTCGGTTTGGAAACGGACGAACATGGTTGTTTTTCTGGGACTTCAGTTCTCCTTCAGGGAAAAGTGAAGCATCCAACAAGCCTTGTCCCGTGGCAGCAGTAAAGCTTATATGGATTGTGGTTAAATGCACAGCTCGAATAAGCAGCTATGGAGTGCTGTGTGAGTCTTAAATGAGGAATGGTTTACTGGCTGAGGTTGACCCGCTGTGTGCTTGAGACAAGACTCTCTTAGGTGTCAGCAAGAACTTGGCATTGGAATTATTTCACTCAAAATCTGCCACAGAGATACCAAATGGAGCGTTCTCCCCTGTTCCCCTTCACCCCGGCTCTGTCTTTCTGGTGGCTTCTCATGCACAGTTCTCTCTCTCTCTCTCTCTCTCTCTCTCTGAACAGTTGGTCCTTTGCCATAACTCTCAGCCTTAGGCCGCAGCTAGATTTTCTTCTTTCACACTTGGCCCCGCGACTTCCTTACTGCTAGGTCCCATTTGATTGGTTCCTCTGGGTGCCTGTTCCACAGACAAAGAAATGAAACAAGGAGAAGCCCCCTCAGTAAAGCAAGAGCATTACCAAGAAGAAGAGCACAACATTTGCGAAGAGTTGGTCACCATCTAAGATCTAGTTGTGATGGCGGCTGAGATGACACAGTTGAAACCCTTTGCTCGTGCTGCCAGAGGAAATGCAAAGCTCAATCAATCTAGGACTTTCTGATGCCACAGATTCAACTATTGACCACCACTATATATAACTATATATACCATATATATATATATATATATACCTATATATAATGTACATATATACTATGTAAACTACATATATTATGTATACCTGTTTCATTTAAAAATTATTTTCATTTAATTTTTATTCTTTTATAATTTTATGCATGAAAACTGAATTTATAACTCTTTTGCCCTTTAATTCCAATCACATACCCTTTCTTTTCCCATTAGAGCGCTTCCTCTACCCCGTCAGTCTCCCTCCTAGTTTCGTGTCTTTGGCACATGTGGTCTGCTGAGTGTCACCTTTACCCTGGTGTGTCAAGGTCAGAGCAGAGAACGCTCAGCCCCACTCCCTCTGCAGCTGGAACTTTGCACCGTGGTGACGAGGCACATGGCCCTGACCCTGAGAGAGAAGAGCGAGTCCAGGTGGCGTAGCTTAGCAGAGCAAAGCCGGGCTCCTGGTGGCGTATGTCTGAGCACTTGTTGGTGTGTGAGCCACACCCTGGCGGGTCCACCATTGAGGAAAACATTTTCCCTTCTCCCTCACACAGCATTCTCCATCCATAGTCTCTCAGGGAGGCATGCACCCTCTTGGGGTCTCTCCGTTCTATGGTGAAATGCTTATGATTCAAATCCTGTTCAGCTCTTGTGGAATACTACACAGTTGCAGTGAATTCATAAATGTGACAGCTTTGTCACTTCCAGAAGACAAGGTCTGACCATACCCCTCCTCCAGGTTCTTGAATTTTACTGCCCTCTCTTTCAAGGTTTTCCTTGAGTCTTGAGGGTGGTTTAGATGGCTTGTTGAAGACAGAGAATTCCTCAATCACTTGTTTACTGTGCTTTGGCCAGTTGTGATTTTCCTGAAAAAAAAAAAACACTTTCCATTGCCAACAGAAGCTTCTGAAATCATTTCATTTTTAAGAACATGTACCTGTGCTCTAGAGGCCTCTAGGGACAGAAGCTCAGCTGGAGAGACGTCGGTTTTCGCTGGGATTCCTAACTGTGCTCCAGACAGTCTGCCATGAAAGACTTCAAGATTTAAAGAGCCGATAATTTGTATCATGCAACATCTGTGAACTCCTGGGGACTGCATTAACTACTAATCATGAGGGAGATTCAAAGTGCAAAGAGACCGTGGACCAGGGAAGATGGGAGGGGCTGCGTCTCCCACTCGGCATAACCCACACTTGACAGCACTTCCACACCTCCCGGCACATGTCAGAGAGAACGTTAAGCCAAGCCAAGTAGAGAAAATGACAGGCTTTTAGTGCATGGTGCAACCTTTCCAAATTCCACCTGGAAAATTCTTACATGTGGGGTTGTAGGTGCCAAGTCAGTGCCCTACGGGAAACTCCCACGGGAAACTGTTCATCTAAAGTGTGACAACTAGGTTGATTCGAGAGCATCCTTTATGGTAAGAACACCACGCACCTGGATGGTCCACACCGAAGTCTTCAGAATGGGGTCACACCAGGAGGACTCAATGCCGCGTGGAAGCAAAGAGGCAGGAGGAGACCCGAAGGGAACGTGTGCTCCACTAACCTGACGGTTTATGTCATAAACAAGGCATTCAGCAAATGTTTTAGCAGTTCTAATGCTCACTATTCTGTAGGAGGTCTGGCTTCCGAATATTTCCTTAACTTTGGAGTATCTGGAGGGACTGTGTCCTTGAAATGCTCCAAGTTAGTTTTCTTATTTTCTGTTCGGCATTTGTACGCGCTTCTTGGTTCTTATGAATCACCACGGCAGCTTAGATTCTGAAACCGTAATCTGCTTTTATGCCAGCATTCCTCCCCACTGCCAAGCACGCTCTTGATACTGACTGACAGCGAGGCATCATGCCCAGTGCCCACATGTGACAGGGACCTCCTGGCAACTGCTGAGGCCAGCTAGTGTGCTCCGCTCTGATGTCCAGGTCTGCAATGCCTTCTGCCAACCTTGGAATGGTGCAGGCCCCAGGCCCTGTCTTGCACGGTCACAGACACTTACGGCAAATGCTTGCAATGTTTCAGAGTCCCCAGAATGGGACTGTAAGTCACCTTCCCTTTGGTTGCTGCTCTTTTCTTTTTACAGGTGCTAAAAAAATATTCTAGAAGGAGTCCAAATCCCTGGGGATTATGCGTGCTAGCCTTCTTTGGAGGAATGGACTTTTACAGGTAGGATCAGGGAATCACGAGATACAGAGATGACCTTGGACGAGGCAGGGAACCGAAATGTATCACATGCCTTTAGAGAGGAAGCATGAGGGAGATTGGGCATGCACAAGACAGAGTCAGTGACTAGCAGAAGTCATCAGGAGCTAGAAGCAGCCAGGGGCAGGTACTGCAGACAGTGGAGCCAGGAGCAGCGTGGAAGTGACTGGAAACAGACAGCTCTCACTGCACACTAGAAAGCACCATCGCCTTGTGCCATGGCGTCTTCTGCAGGGTGATAAGTGTGGCCTCCAGACTATCAAAAAGAAATACGATTCTTTCATTTTCAGTTCCCAAGGATGCTGTGGACCTGTGGACCTGTATGCTGGTTTCCTTGGTTTGCACATGAGTGTCCCTCTTAGGCTTGGGGGTATTTGACTAGTTTGCAGCCATTAATGTTGGTGATGGTTATTGCACTATCCAGAAGTGGAGCCGAGAAGGCGTGTTGAAGGGGGCAATATGGCTGCAGCTATGACTTTTGTCATGTGATTTCTTCCACGATGGAACCATAAGCAAATAAATCTCTATGTCTCCCTTAGGTTGCATAGGAACACAATCTTCCAGTAGAAAAAAGAAAAGGAATAGCATTACTAGCAGAAAAAAGAAGACACACAGTATGTGTCTTAAACATGCTGGTCTAGTCTAGAATTACAATTGAAGCTAACTGTTGTGAGACTGTGAAAACTTAGAAAGCACTTAGATAAGAGATTAGGTAAGAGAAGCATTAACTATGTGGGCTTATCACGTTTTATTGCCTTGCAAATTGCACAGATATAAATAATCAGAAAAGCACATAGGCAATACGCAAGCATTCATGTTGTTTGAAAATATCTCATAGAAATTATGATGATCACTTTGACCCAGGAATATTTAGTTTGAAATGTAAGAATGATTTATCTGAGAAATATGTCTAGGAGAGGTGAACCCTGAAGCCATTCCTCATTCTCCATGAAGAGAGTGTCACTGGAGTCCAGCGCCATATTTCATAGTAGGTAGGAAGGCGCTTTAGTAAGACCTGGAGGACAAGGCCTCTGTCTTCAAGGACTTTGCCTACGTGAAAGTCATTTCGGAGTTCATGAAAGTATTTTAAAAGGGCACATTTTAGTAAGAGAAAACAAAACCTATGAGATGCATTCTTTTTCGTTTGTTTTTCATGCAGGAGTAGTGAGGCTCCTGCAGCTACATACCTGTACGCAGCAGACTCACATGTGCACATGCGTGGGATCACTGGAATTACTTTAAGAAGAATGTAAGAGTACTGTGGTGAATTTTGTTTGCAAATTGTAGTAACTAAGACGCATCGCTGTGATGGAAGCGCTATGCCTTTTGGCTGAAGAAGAAATGGAACTTTGGGTGCTCCCTCCCTCCCACACTGCATAGAGGTAGTTTCCTGCAGGTGAAGGACACCCCTATCTTCTTCATCAGACTCTGAGATCTGCATGAGGCAACCTACCAGGGACTTGGGGGACATCAATGGGCTCAACCCAGGAGCTTTGGGTTGAGTTTGCATCATGATACAGAGATGGCAGGCGTCGGAACTGACTCGTTGGACACAGGTGTGCTGGCCCCTTGCTTGGGCATGTCCAGCCTCCACAGCTGTGAGGGATGAACGTCCTCATCCCAGCTTTCCTATCTGTAGCACACGTGAGAGACGAAGAGCTGACATTGCTCCGTTTGTCTGCGTGTGCAGTGGCCTGAAGATGCAGGATGATTATTTCTGCCTTGATGGATTATTTTCTGACGTTGCTTCTCTGTCCAGAAGTCAGATCCATCAGTCAGCTCATGAGAAGAAATCTCCGAGATTGCTAACTACTGAAAATAATCTGGAATCATGGAAACCATGAGCTATCAGGGGATGGAGTGGTGGGCAAAAATTATCATGTAAAATATTGATTGCACATTCTGTGTTGGACACAATAAAAGCAAAGGCAAGCTGTAGGCTCTATAGCACTAAGTCGGGCAGCATCTATGCGAAAGAAGCTCCAAGTAGACATGTTCGGAGGATTAAAAAAGAAACACCATAGGACACGCAAGGCTTGAAGAGTCTAGTATTTGACATTGCATTTCTTACTGTTATGTCTGAGACACACAGTAGGGTCTTTGGTCTCTGGCTCAACTTACCTCATAGGAGACTCAGGTAGCCTTAAGATCCCATAGAAACTCTGGATCTGTCTCAACAGAAATGCCAAGCCTGTCTCTTTCAGCAAGATGATCTATGCTGACCAGAGCAAAGAAAATAGATGCTTGGAAGCTCAAGAAGAAACCGGCAGGCCCCGCCTCTTCCCCAGGGGACGCTTCATGCTTCAGCAGCATGAAAGGAAACCCACTTGCGATTATGCACAGCATAGGCATCATGCTGGATTCGGTGGAAATCAAAAGTAGTGAATGTCCAGTTTAATTTCCTATTCTGCACATGACAGGCCAGTCCTTATACAGGCACGCAGCATCACAAAGACATGCAATGTTTGGTGATGAAAGTGGAGAACAGCTTCTTTTAAAATTTTTCATTAAATCCACGAAACCTGCGAAAAAGCTTGAGGTGGGAATCAGGGGCCTCAGGGGGCTGCCAGCGTGGTGAGGCTGCCAGTTACCTCCCGCCACTGATGAATCAGGGTAAGTGACAGGAGTGACTGACATACTCTGTGCTTGGGCACTGTACACAACCGGTACTGCTGGCCGGTAGATGGAGAATATATATCTAGGCTACCAGATACAGAGAGAGAAGGTCATAAACATATAGGCAAAGATCAGGCAGGCCTCAGCGTCTCAAAGATGTCCCTTCAGCATAAGTTCTGCTTTGTTAAGTTCGACACTAGATATTAGAAATGAAACTTAATTTTAGTTTTCATTTATTCTCTTGCAGAGAGAAGAAAACAAAACTTAGTATAGTGAGAGTGAACAAGTGATCTTTGCAGGGAATACACGAGGTGCTTCATTTTCAGATCTCTTTCCTCTCCTAACTTAGTCTTACTTAAAAATCTTGGGAACTGTTCTAGAATCATCCTATTCTAGAATATGAAATGTGTGCTAGACCTCGACTATCTGTCAGATGCCAACTGGATACTGTGTTTGTCACAGTGGTATTAAAGCGGAGAAGTAAGGGACATGCTCTCTCTCTCACTTACGGGAAGAATGAAAGACTTCCACTGGCGGGTAAAGGGTACCAAGGAGGAAGGAGTGGAGGATGATTGCATCCATCCTGAAATGTGCAGGGAGGGTACATCAAAGGAGACGAAGACCCCCAAGAGCCTCTTGAGGAGTTCTTAAGAGCTGAGAGCAGGAGACAAGAGACACGAACCCCAGGACACTCGAGAAAGAGGCACGGCAGCAAGTAGGAGGAGCTGCGTGTGCACGGGACGGCACAGAATCCTGCACCAGCCATAGGACTCTGTGGACCTGAACCCAAACCCTCTCTGCAATCCACTCTCGCGTGCGTGAGGAGGCTGTTGGAATGAGCCGCAGGAAGATGAGTCAGGAGCTCAGGATGCTCGCTGAGGACTTGATAGCACGTGATGGTCATCCAGTTTTTGAACCCCACGTCTGCATCCACAAAATTGATGCTGTGGTAATTTGTATTTGAGGGAAAATGAACACGTTGATGTCTTCAGTTTCTTGGAGGGGGCCTCTGCCACACCACGAGCGTTCCCCTGGTTTGTGGCCCTTTCGCTTCTGTTTGTCTTCATCCTAAGTCTCGCTTTCCTCTAGGAAAAAAAAACCTGTCTTAACTTTATTTTCTTTCCTTCTATGCCTGAGGCACAAAAATGGCGAACATCTCAGAAGCAATGAGCTGCCACATTTGATGGAAGATTCAGTATTGATTATACATTAGTCGAATAGCATATGCAATTACTGTGGCAGTAATAGAAGCAAAACTTTTTTCCATCTTTTTTTACTTTTAAAAATTGTATTTGTTTATTTTTCCCCAATTATACAAGCTTAATAGGCACTCTGTCCACTCCCTTCCTCTACCCTTCCCCAGTACCCCTTGTACCCTCCCCCACTTCTCTCCTTCCTTTCACCCTCCACCCTCCCCTTCTCTCAGTGTCTTCCCCTTCCCCTCCTCCCATCCCCTGGAGCATCCTTTTGTGTGAATGTCAAACTTTCTTCTGAGTCCTCCACTCTAGTGAGGTGTAAGGACTCAGTGGCATTGCCCAGAACCCTCTCTTGTGCTCCCCTTTGGTGTGGGAAACTCTTATGACTGCTAATCCCTTGCCTCTAAGAGTCCTAGTGCCTGTGAACCATGCTAGACTTTGGGGGGTCACTGACATGTCAGTCATTGTGCAGGTCATGAAAAGTCGGATTATGGCTACTGCGACCCTAACTTGTGTGGAGTATCTTGCGTATCACTGCTCCTCCCCATCTTTAGCCTCTTACAATCTTGCCGTCCCCTCTTCCACAAGTTTCCCTGAGCTTTAGGATGGGGAGCGATTTGGCTGGTCTGGTTCTAGGTGATTAATGTAGGGTCTCTGGTGTTCTGGATTGCGGTTTGTTGTTGTTTTCAGTTTTGCTGTTCCTGCACCACCCTTGGCTGCATCCTGATTGGTACTGGAGGTCACCACCTAACCAGAGATAAAAAGCTGTTTAAATGAAATCTTACTATAAGAGAAGATTCATAGGTAGATGGAATAGAAGTAGGAGATTGCAGTGAGGGGAGGGGGGCTCAGTCTCCCCTTTGCAGGATGGTTACCATCTACCTGCCAGTCACTATACCCTCCCTGATTGGTGAGATCAAACCCTCTCAGTTCCAAGTGACCAGGAAGGAAAGAAAGTGAGCTTCACCAGATGTCTCGCTACTTCCTTGCAGTACTTGGTGGTGACCTATTTTCCCTACTGAAGCATGACCCCTTTCTCCTTATTTCTGAGAGGGGAGATGTCCTCCTTTCCCTTCCCTCTTGTTTATAATCTTGAAGCAAAACTTTTTTAAGTCTTTAATTGATGCAAGTAACATAAGGATGCCTTTGAATATTGAAATAATTGAAGCACACATGAATTACATGAGACCAACATATGTAAGTGCAATTTTCTTTTTAAGTTGAAAAGTATCGGATAGAAGAAGGAGGTCTTTACAAGAAGACAAGAACGTTGTGGAAATTCACGCTGCATTGTTTGGTACATGTTCCTGAAATCCCTGCCTACTTGCAAAACCGCGGTCCCTTCTCTTGTGCAAGAGAAGCAAAGAATCAGAAAAGTCTTCCCCTGACATCTGAGTGCCACAAACCCAGGTCAACCTCAGTCTTGCGCTGTGGGGGAGCAGTGAGGACCCTTCCTAACAGCAGACATGGTTGCAGTGGCTGACTGTCACTTCTATTCAACTTTTTTTGTGCATTTGTGTGTACGTGTGTGTGTGTGTGTGTGTGTGTGTGTGTGTGTGTGTGTGTGAGAGAGAGAGAGAGAGAGAGAGAGAGAGAGAGAGAGAGAGAAGCACACACATGCACGCACTATGTGAACTTCCAGGAATCAAACTCAGTTCAACAGATTTGCAAGCAGGGGCGTTACCAGCTGAGATATCTCACCTGCCCCCATTCAACTTTTAGGAATGAAAAATATTCATTTTTAGACGTTATAAAAGACAAGTTTAATTATACCATGTATGTCTTCCTTAATCATAGGACTGTTTATATTATAGAAACAGATACACAACCTGAAAATCTGTGGTGTTTTAGGGAAAAACAATTGTGCTGAATTTCAATTGGAAGTGAAAGTGTCATTTTATCCAAAGTGAACATCTTTTGCAGACATGCTAAGGACCTTCTCCTGACTTGTGGGAGTGGTCACGTGATTGTCCCTTGTTACCACTGACTTGTGCCAAGCTTATGGCTTCAGATACTGCTCACTTGTTTTGAACCAGAGAAAAGTGGACTTCTTATAACCCTTTACATTTGGGAGGAAAGTGAATGGACTAGTTGCGTCATCTGATCAGGCTGATATTTAGAGCAAACGAATTATCCTAGTGGGGAGAGACAGTAAACAGGGGAAAACACTTGTCTGCAAGCCGGAGGACCTCAGTGCTGATCCTCAGCCCCTACACCAAGGGTGGGTGGAGGGATGTGTGTGTGTAGTCCCTATAACTCCAGCAAGAGGTGGGAAGCTGGGACAGAAGAATCCACAGAGGCTCCCGGGCCGCCAGCTGCCTGGCGCATAGAGCAGAATGAAATCCTGCCTCGAACAAGGAGAAAAGAAAAGGTCTAACACCCGAAGCTGCCTCTACCTATTGCAGGCGGCATACGTCTTGCACTCACAAATATGCAAACACACATGCATGTGCATACATTCATATATCTCTCCCCTTTTTCTTTTGCAACATGCACAAAACACAGGTGTGTTACATATACACACCGGGATTTCATAGAACTCTGTGATCAGAAACATTGTTAGCCTCAAAATGAAATGTGTACTGTAAAACACACCTGTAATTCTGGAGTGGAATTCACGGATTTCATATTATATTTAACACTTCAGGTCTTTGGAGGTGATGAATGAGAGCTATTTAACTACCATTTATCAGCGTTTGGAGATCTAGAGGAAGGCTTTAATTTTAGAGTGGCTGTATAAGCTACCATTGAGTTCTGATCTTTGTTAAAGGTCATAGGTATTTTTGCATTAAAACAAATGTATTTCAGCAATTGAGAGTACTGCAGTATAATTCCATGTATTCAAGTATAAAGATTCAGGTATTTGAATTGATTACTTTTATTCCATTAATATAGACTCATTGGAGATTTTTTTGTTTTGTGTTGAGTCTTATTGAGAAAATACCTTTTCTTTCTCATGGAAAGACACCTCTAAAGTGATCGTAATAATATTATATGTCTCTGGAAAACACGCTATACAGTAATTCTATTACTCTGTGGTCTGTATAGTCATCTTGGTATTATATTGTAAAACAGGAAGTAGTAAAAGCACTCACCCTAAAATAAAAGGAAAATGAAACTAGAGCTTTATTGAATGGCTACAGGTTTAATGTTAGGAATTCCATTTCTGAAAGTTCGCACATGGAAAGTTTGCAGTGGTGAGTGGTATCTGGAGAAGAAGCTGGACTAAAGTCAGCGAGGTGTCCTGGGAACCCCTCCGCTCATCTGGAAGCTGCCACCTGAGCTCTGCCAATGCCACACTCTGTATTATATGCTAACACTGAGGGCATAACACCAGAAGGGTCCTGAAATAGTGTCTGGTATGTTAGAAATGACAAAAATGATGCTCATTTCCTGATATGCTTCATTTAATTACTGTAAGCACATTAAGACACCTTTAAGATGAGTTACGCAATGTTAACTAACATTCAAGGTTAATGAAAAAAGGAACTAAAAACTTAAAATGGATGAGCCATTCTTGGAAGTGTTACTGAATTGATTAAGGTTATACTATTTACTCTTTTCTGTCACTGTGAGACAATACCCAAAGTCAAGTAACCTAAAGGAGAAAGGAGATTTATTCGGCTTGTGGTTCCGGAGGAGAGGAACAGTTTTTCATAGCAGAAGTGGTATGGCTGACGGCAGAAGTTGGAGGCGGCCTAGGGCACATCTGTCCAGAGGGCTGAGAGCTGCTAGACTGCCAAGTGCAAGGGCAGATCTCTCCACCTCCTGAAAGTGCCATGACCTTCCCAAACTCCTGAGTCTGTGGGGGGCACAATTCAAGCCATGGCAGGGAGACGTGGAAAGACGGTAGAGAGGAGCAGGAAGGCTGCACTCAGGCTGGTCCTCCTCTGAGCAGATGTTCTTCACAGAGCACCAGGCCACGACTCCACAGGCTGAGACAGGACTCAGGCAGCTCGGGGCCTGCCCACTGCACTCTGTCTGCCTCAGCATCGCCAGTGAGTGCAAGCTGCCCGCATGTAAAGGAAGCAACCCGTAGACTTCAAAGAGCTAGGTGGCTGTGGCTACATTTAGTGGCAATGGCCATATTCCAAGCACTAAAAGATATCGTCTATGCCTACACTAGCCTCCAGGGAAGAAGCACTTAGCCATAGGCTGGAAATAGGCTGTCTTGCTGGATATTTACAAACAACCGCAACATGGGAAAAGCTTCCATTCGTACTAGAGAAATAAATGTTACCTATAAGAATCAAGTGTAATGAATGCGCTGTTGACACTCTGGTGAACTTCACATCCAATGTTGACAGAATCCATTAGACTGTGCCTTTTAGCCTTTTGGGGCTCTGGCAATTACAATTCCTAGAAAATGTGAATATTGCGGATAGTCTTTACACTCACATTATGAAAGTAATATGAAGGTTAGACTGATTTGCTACCCATTTTTATCATTCTTGAATGTTTGCTTGCTTAACACATAGTCACATACACACAACACATATACTTGCTCTCACACATATTTTTCGTATTCCCTTCAAGTAGATTTTATCAATTAAACTTGTGATCTGATCAGCACTGAGCTCAGTGCTTGAGAAAAAAAAAAGTGAAGCTCTTCTTATCAACACTCTGCTGGTAAGGAGAAGCAGTACTCAACTCATTGCTTTTTAAAGCAAATTTTCCTTTGAAACACTTTCCTAGTAAGTTTGGGTCACTTTTTAGATGCTGGTGCCAAGTCATGGTACCGTTGCTTTCTTACAAAGCAGTACAGGTATTTCCTGAATCCTGGGGAAAGGAGAGAAGACCACAGATGGGAGAAACAAAGTCACACTGCTGCAGTCAACCAGCGTGAGCCTGAGGAGGTGAGTCGCCAGCCTTTCAATGTTTGGACTGGTTAAGAGGATGTATCATGTGGTGTGATGTGCTGGGTGTGGATGGAGCATGGAGTACAGGTATTAGTAGCATTACTGTGGGAAGCCACAGATACATTTCTGAATCTTTTTTTTTAAATTTTTTTATTTATTCAGTTGTGTGTGTGTGTGTGTGTGTGTGTGTGTGTGCGTGTGTGTGTGTATAGAACCACGGGCGAATTCGGGAACTACCATGGACGCCTCCACCTCCTCCTTGTTTACTCTGCCCCGGGATTCACAGGCTCCACCCTACCAGGACCAGAAGCGCAGGCTGCCCCGCTTCTGCCTGGCGTCTATACATGGGGTCTAGGATCCGAACTCAGGACCTTCCGCCTGCAAGGCAGAGGCTTAACCCCTGAGCCACCTCTCCAGCCCCCTGAATCTTTTCTTAAACAGAGCAATGGTCAGTTGAAAGTCTGAGTCGAGACACTGAAAATACCACCTGCGTACAAATTAAACTTTAATGTATTACAGAAGCATTACTCTATAAACCACACAATTTAATACAGCTGTAGCATTTCAACTATCCAGAAAATAGAGTTAGATATCTTCCTTTGATCTTTTCTCATCCTTTCAATAAGAATATGTAATAATAAAACAAAATAATAATGATGACAGTAATAATAATAACAAAAGTACCAGTGAATAAACGTAAATATCTGAGATGTGAATTTCTGCAATTTCTGAGCTCGGTTTCATCAAGAGACACAATCTGCTGTGTCGACAACACCTTTCTAGGGAGGAAATACATCTTCCTAGCGGACACTCATCTTTGTGAGAAAAGTTAGTGTCAATGAACGAAACCTGTTCTTCACTTGAAGTTTATTGCTATTGTTAACATTTCTCCAGCTCTCCACATGTCAGTCAGCTTCCTGTTTGCCAATGATCTTCCGTCTTCCCCTTTCCTAACTTGCTGATTCAATGACTGTCCTTCCCTCTTGTAACAGGTGAATTAGGCATGGGGTGGAAGGCAGGCTGGCTTGGGGGCGCCAGACTTAGGTAGGAGGCTCTGTGATTTCCTTCACTAACCTTTCCAAGCCCAAGTCCGGTCTTTCCCTTTCTCCCTGCTCAGTGTCAGGACAGTACGCTTGTTGAAGAGGACCTAGATCTATTCAAACATTTTATTCTTTGTACGTGACCAGTTCATTCTTTTGTACTTGATTTGGGAGGACTGCTACGCTTTGAGAATCTTAACAAGCCTTCCTCCCTATTCGTTTAAGAGTATCTTGTGGTTAAGTGATAACCAGGAATGGCTTTTTCGGAATGATCTGAGTGGGCCTATGAGAGACATCAGCCAGCAGTCCAGAAGTCTGCAATGTAGATAACTGAGTCTATCTTCCTCACTGGGCTTCAGCTGAATGCATTATTAATAGCTTATGCGCCTCCTTGATGTTTGATGTTATTGTTTTTAGACAACAAAACAAGGCGAAGAGATGCCACTCTAATGTACAGTTTAATTGCTAATTGTTAGAACCTCCCTACAGGTTCAATGCCTTTGCGACTCCTTACTCTAACTGGTCATCTTTCAACTGGATCAAATGAGCCACATTGAAATGAGTCTTTCCCACCATGTATTTCCTCCTTTTCCCTTCCTTTCATGAAGAATATACATTTTAATTCCCTGATAATCTGCCCTTTATTATACATACTTTTTTCTGGATGAAACTTTAATAGTTTATTATAGTTTCATTTTCCTGATAGATCTAGACCTAGATATTCATGAATTAATTTTTTTTAATTATTATTTTTCTGCTTTTGCAAGTATATTGAGTATTCATCCCATCTTCCCTCCATCCCTCCTCCCTTCCATTCCCTCCATTCCCTTCACCAGTCCCTCCCACTCCCTCCCACCCTTCCCACCTGTATGTGTCTATAGACCTCAGGGTTCATCCTGGCTTGTCTAGTCCTGTTGCGGCTCAGGGTTCTTCACCAATGACATTCATTTCCTTATTATTTAAAAATAATATTTACAAGACAAAACCTGGTATGCTGCTTCTGGTCATTTTTGAACATGAATAAATGTGATGGGAAAGGCTAGGAATAGAGGTTTGTGTTTCCCTTTTCGGGAATAAAGGGTACCTTAAATGTCACATGAACAAAAATGCACTATATATACTGTTCCAAAAAGCTTGTTATATATTATTGGACATAGATTTTGAGATAGAAACTCTTACATTGTTATTAAAGTGTTTTGCTGCTGATGTTGCATCTGCATAAATTAATAGACATCTCAGTGTGATCAGTTCAGTTTCTATCCCTTATACTTGAAGTTTACAATCCAGAATTGCATGATGTTATGCACATCTTCATCATCGTGGGGCCTGAAGACTGCTGGGTTTAAGAGGAAATGATCTCCACACAATGCAGGAGGACGACTTGCCAGCCCAGGAATGCCAGGGTGGCACAGAAACCCAGACGCAACCCGGCTGCTGAAGAAGGGTGATAACAAGCCTGAGGGCGCTGCGCCTGCCACGTCAAAGGTAAGGCCACTAAAGTGACCATTATTCGCACTGAGCCGTTTAGCTTTTTGGAGTTTATTATACTTTCA
Organism: Typhlomys cinereus; assembly: GCA_023101885.1. NCBI lineage: Eukaryota > Metazoa > Chordata > Mammalia > Rodentia > Platacanthomyidae > Typhlomys > Typhlomys cinereus. The sequence goes on along the minus strand of JALPQD010000083.1, from coordinate 6,648,224 downwards.
AATTCCAAGTAATTTTTTCTTTCCTTTCTGGCATTCCTTCATTCTTCCATCTCATATCTTTCCTTTTCTCTCGCTGTTTTTCTCTCTCTCTCCCTCCTCTCCCTGTCTCTTTCTTTGTTTCTTTCTCTTTGTTTTTGTTTCCTTCTTTCTTTTTTCTTTCTCTCTTTCTCTCTCCTCTCTCTCTTTTCTTTCTTTCTTTCTTTCTTTCTTTCTTTCTTTCTTTCTTTCTTCTCTTTCTTTTTTCTCTTTCTCTTTCTCTCTTTCTCTCTCTCTTTCTCTCTCTCTCTCTTTCTGTCTCTCTCTCTTCTCTTTCTCTTTCTTTCCCTTCTTTATTCACAGGCAATACAATATAAAGACATAACATCATTTAATTTGGGTTTGAAGTTGAAAGCATAATTCTAACTTCATGTCAATGAATTTTGCAAGGTTTTTTTTACTTTTAAGCTATGTGTATTTACTTTGAAGAGCAAAATCATGTTACGAAACAGTATACAAAAAGCAAAATTGGTGAAAGAAACAACTGCATTAAAAATTTAAATCTCTGGCTATGAATTCAATAACTAAATTTTGCAAGATTTTTAAAGATAGAGTTTCCATGCCCGATGATTTGAGGTATTTCTCAACAGTAGAGGTACACTGCACCTCTTTTCTACTTGGGTCTTTCCAGACTTCTATCTTCTAGTCTTTCAGTGTGCGCAGTCCTCTTCGGCCTTAAGCACTATTCTAGAGACAAAACTTTGCCCAGGTGAGCTGGGCTTGCCGCCTCATTCTGGTTGATGTCCTTTATATTCTTCATATTCAGAGCTAAGGATCTGGAATTTGGCTTATTGGCATTCTGGTCAAGAGACCCCAGAGCTGCTCAAAGCAGTCATAGTAACCATAGCACAGAGGTGGGCATCAGCACAAACTTCTACTAAGCATTGTCCCTCTTTCCCATCATGGGACCTCTGCTGTCCCCACTGAAAGAGCCAAACAGGACCATGTGTCACACAGATATACCAAGTGCTCTGGCAACATAAACTATGACCATGTCAGTAATCCTCAACATATATGATGACTTTAGCTTTTAATTTTTACTTCTGAAGCAGAGTTAAAATAAAACTTTCTTCTGAATCGCATTCTTTTTTTATTATTTATTCAATTGTGCATAAGTGCATGTGCGTGTGTGTGTGTGTGTGTGTGTGTGTGTGTGTGTGTGTGTGTCTGTGTGGAACCACGGGCGAACTCGGGAACCACCATGGACCCCCTCCACCTTGTTCACTCTGCCAGGGGATTCACTGGCTCCTACCTACCAGGACCAGAAACGCAGGCCACACCTGCTTCCGCCCGGCGTCTATACGTGGGGTCTAGGATCCGAACTCAGGACCTTCTGCCTGCAAGGCAGAGGCTTAACCCCCGAGCCACCTCTCCAGCCCCCTGAATTGCATTCTTAAATATTGTATTTAAGAAACTCTGAAACATTGTGGTAATCATCAAGTGAACTGTGGTCTTTCCAGTATTTGAAAATATTTATTGATACAAATCTAGTTTTATTTATGCAAAAAGGAAAGTTGTGCAGATAAAATTCACAAGTTAATTTAATAAGATAAATGGGGGCCAGTAAGATATCTAAGTCAGTAAGGCACCATCTCAGAAACCTAGCAAGCCATCTTCTACCCCTGAAAGTCCTCATGGTTGAAGGAGAAGTTGACTTCCAAAGGATAGTTTTTGATCTTCACATGCAAGCAGGCATCTCTCTCTCCAAAAGTTATCATCAGAAAGTCAAATTATTTCTGTTTCTTTTTCCTTTTTCTGTTTGCAAAGTTTAAGTCCAAAAATATGTCTTTTTTCTTCCTCAATGTGAGCAAGAATTTGGTAGCATATAACAGTTTCCTGAGATTCATCACTCTCTTTAATAAAACAAGAATACTGTGAGCTCAGCATGAATGCCCACTGCAAACCATTTCGCTGGTTTGATCTGAAAATAGAGAGAGACTAAGCAGACTCAGAAACATGTGCAGTGCCAATCAGACAGTGATTCCTGGCCTTGGCAAGTCTTTAAATTAAATGTGAATATCTGGCTATATGTGTTCTCTACACAAACTATTTTCTCTAGGCCATGAAGTCCAGTCTCTGATGAGTAAAAACAGCATCTTTGTTGCAAGATAAGATACCATATGTATTCTTCTGCTATTTTGTCTTATTATAAAGCTTTAAAAATGTAAACTACCTTAAAACGACTTTTAAACAGGATTGAGAGAGAGGCATTTAGTGAAGAGTATAGCTATATAAATACATAATTATATCTACATTTGTAACCTCAGTGATAATATTCCATTGATGTGTAGGCAACATGCCTACTTATATTTCTAGGGCTGCTTGTTACCCTTTTAATACTGACATGAATTTCTCACCAGGACCATGGGAACTGGACATCTAAACCTCATGTCTAGTCACCTATTCACATTTTGTTTTTCTCATGTGACTTGCTTTAAAAAACTAAATAACATTTTCAGTCATTTGTACCCCAGCCTGACGCAGATTTGAGGATGGAGAAATGGAGGTGGCAGAGTGATTCGAGGAAACTCCAAAGTCTCTGATGCAACTGAAAAGAATGAAAGCAGTGTGGACAGCATACAGGATGGTCCAGCAGGCAGATGGTTGACATGATACAGTCAGCATGTCTCATGGAAGAGGCTGCACAGCAAGATGTGACTGCAGAGCCCCCAACAGATCCAAAAGACCTCTGTGTACTCCACCATAAGCCCCCATATTAAAACAAACTAACACAATATGAATGTTGTTTGCTCTTTATAAGCTAAAGTCCCTCGATGTCACTGATACGCTGCATCCAGACCTCTGCACATAGCTGAAAACTTGCAGATGTTCACTTCTTTTATACAAAATGACAAATATTTCCATTTAATACATGCACATTCTGTATTTTATACATCATCTATATTGTAATCATACCTCATATTCATTACAGTTCAAAGGAAGTAACCGTTATTGTACATTTTAAGGAATAGTGGAGATAGAAATTTGCAGATTCAAACACAGACCCAACTACTTTGAAAGGAGGAGTACTGATGAGAGGTCAGTTGAATCTGTAGGGGTGGAAGGTGGGGAAAATTAGGGTTGTGTGTATAATATCTTTTAGTTTCTTTTCATGGTGCTGTGGTAAAATGCCCTGGCAAAGCAAGGTAAAGGGAGACAGTGTCATTGTGGTTCAAAGCCTTCAAGGATCAGGGTCATGATGACAAGGGAGTCAGATGGCAGGAGTTTCACAAGTGGGTCAGATGGCAGCAATTGCACTCAGACTGCCCCCTCCCATCCACAGCCCAGCAGACATTAACCAATGTAAATGCCCAGTTTCATTTTTCCATTTGGATACTCCAGGAGCTTCCCAACTCAATTGACCTGATCAAAAGCATCCCACCCAGACATAACTCGAGGCCATTCTGATTGGATAACCCCTGACAGGTGTGTCTGGAGGTTTGCTTGTTTCTAGATACTGTCAAGCTGACAATTAGCACTAATGGCCCCATCGATTAAGTCTGGAAAGATAAGAAAAAATAGCCAGTGGACCTAGTCAATATATTTTGAATGTAAGAATGACTAATTGTGACTAGCAGTGCCATTAATAAGGCCAAGCTTTACTTTAGCTGCTGTAGTTTAAATGTCAACAGCAAGAACAGTGTCAATATGAAGTACTGAAGCGATAATGATCCCAGCCACGGGTCCCTAGTGCAAAGGACCAGGCAGAGAAACTACACTGTGCCTCATACTAGACACTGAAGGTTCATGTTCTCTGCGTTCATATCTTGAAATTTATACCTGGGTAATTAAAAGCACCTAGACTTTACCAACAGGATGAGCATTCCTTATAAAAAAAGTACCCAAAGATTTCCCTCAACCATTTTTTATGGAGACATCTGTGAGTACAGAATGGTACTTCCATAGACACAGACACTGCCAGACCATGAGGACTGAACCAGGACAGCTGAACTGTGAGAAATAAATACTGGCCATTTCTGAGCCACCTGGACTATAGCAGTGTATTACCACACCCTGACTTTGTCAAGACTCTATTACAAATTTTAGTGTTTCCATCACAATATGGTTTAAGTGCCTCAGGGGTTCCTAGCAGAACCCAATTTAAGCAGTACTTCAATTAAGTAGCTGGAGATCACAATGACTCTCACTACCCTAAAGACAAAAGATATGTCTTTGCAGCCACACCCCTCCTGAGGACAAGCATCAATGGACAGATTATGACTCAGGATTCTTTGTAGCACTTGGTAAATTTACAGCCAGATGCTGACAGACTCTGTAACAGTGTATCTCATTATTTGTTTCAAGAGGAAAAGTAACAAGTCCAGCCCCACGTGAGTATTGAATCAAATCAATTATTTCCTTATCTAGAGATAATTGCAGATTCACCACAAAAATGATGGAGAGAATCCAGAATATTTTCTGAGCACAGTGTTTGGTTTGTGATGCTCTGAGATTGCCTCTTTCTTATACCAATATTGTAGAAATCTGTGTCTCCTGTTCACAGAAATGAGAATGACAACCAGCAATTCTGGGTACATGATAGTCTGATCTCCAGTCGGTGAAGTGAGAAATTCAGATACTCTCACAAGCTGATGTGATTAATGGAAATGAGAAATAATCAAGGCAGAGCACATGACACTGACCAAGAAAATGGAATTATAAACATTAGGGGTTATTAACGTCGCCATGAATATGCATTCAGCATGTGCCGATTACTGCCATTACTTCCATGGGATTCTGTGTGAATACGAGAGGAAGCAGGATTTGGGATGAGGTCTCCTTGGATCTCATGCCATATGCTATATAAAGCTAGGTTCTTATTCTCCCTTGTGCTTTCCGGTTCCTTAGCCATAAAAGTACCCTTAATAAATCTCACTTCTTAAGTTGCCACACGTGTTTAGATGTGAGTTGCTGTTTGCCCCTGACGGTGATAGAAAACCATTCCTCCTTTGAACATGTATCCTGGAGCATGCTGACAGACATATTACAAGAGACAAAATGCGCACACAGAAAAGGACCATGATGTTAGAAAGGACTGGTGGAAAACGATGGTGGCATCTTCTTTGTTCCCAGCCAAGTGTGTCCTAAGAGGAAATAATGTCTGATGTTGTCGACCCTTTCTTTGATAGACATAGTTAATTATCATTGACTCATATTGCTGACATGTTATTACCATGACCTCATTATGAAAAGGCGGATCCAATTAAGAAGTTATTTACATTACAATAAACTAAAACCCTACTAGGATACTCCCACTAATACTGAAATGTCTAATTTCATTAAGCCAATAGATATTGCTGAAGGCTGTGTGTGATCATCACGTTTCATTTTGCAAACATCCCCTTTCCAAACACTCTGTAAGGATCCTTGGTTTTCCAAGTGTTCCCCTTGTTAAAGGAACATTTTATTTCCCCCACTTCCAAGTTTCATTTAGATTGTCTTTTAGAATTCATTTCCTAATTATAGTTCCCACACTACAATTTAGTTTTCCTCCCTTGAAGACATCTATATGAAAAGCGTTAGTGCTTTATCCTTTCCTGAAAGGAGCATCCATTACTGTCACTGCCCTATTTACATGGAGTAAATTAAGATTTTGGACTTTCACAAAGAATCAGCATCTGCCATCATTGTAAGGGTTTTTCTTTTTTGAGATTAAGAAAAAAACCTATACACTTTAGTTTTTGCTTTTAGTTTTTTAAAAGAATGCTGCACATTTCCAAATCTGAATTATGAGATGTTGCTCTCTAAATGTAACAGAATCAAGACAGTGAAGTTCTTGACTTACATAAGGTAAATAATTGTAGCATTGTGATTTTGGGGGGATAGCAGCCACCAGAATGCCTATTACTTGATAAACAAAGATTCCCACTTTGAGAGGAACAAAACGTATCCCCAATCCCAAGAGGGTCCATTACATTTCTCAAGGTTACTTTCAATAGTCGTAGAGACATCATCTCACTTTGCTCTGAACCACACTTCACACACTCTGCAAGTGATAGGCTGTTTTGTGAAACACCCTTTCAGTTCAAGCCCACAACTCACGGGCAGTGAGAGTAGATTCTGCAGGAAACTAAAAATGCCTGTTAAGACGAATCGACCTCAGGAAATTGAGTCTGTAAGGAAAACACCTCTAGGCCCTCAGCAGTAGCAGGGTTTTTCTAGAACCAGCAGGGGAAGTAATGAAGTCTTGTTGATGTTAAGCGAGACAGAAGCTTTTACTTGAACGGTTGCCTAATTCTCAGATAGAATAATCTGTAACTCAGCTCTCCAGGGGAAGCTCGTGTATTG